>OY992537.1:136153645-136753645 GCA_963921195.1 Pegoplata infirma | reverse complement strand
AATAAGAATAATAAGAATAATAATAATAGTACGGTAATTCATTCCTTACTTCATTTGGATGGATTTGTACTATAGGTGTGGGCGGAAACGAGGTTCCGACTTCCGTCCTCACAGATTTCAGAATCAGAAAAAGGTCTCAGAATCTGTCACTTCTTCTTTAGAGAAAAAGTGCAAGAGTTCTAAAATTTTTCTATATAAGAAAAAGCTCTCAGAATCTGAGACTTTTTCTTAAGGGTTAAGATCTCAGAATTTGAAACTTTTTCTATTGGAAAAAGGTAGAAGAATCTAAGACTTTCTATCGAAAAAAGATCTCAGAATCTAATATTTTTTCGGTACGAAACAAATCTAATAATCAGAGACCTTTGTAAAGGAAAAATGTCTCAATAATGCTTTAAAATATGATACTTTTTCAATAGTAAAATGTTTCACAATCTGAGACTTTTTCCGTGGAAAAAAATTCTTAGTATCTGAAAATTTTTCTATACAAAAAAAGTATCAGATTCTGAGACATTTTTCGTAAAGAAAAGTCTTATATTTTGAGACATTTTCCCTATAAAAAAATCGCGAAAAATGTCTCAAAATCTGATATTTTCTGTGTAGGAATAATTTCTTCTATTAAAAAATTCTCCGATTTAAACTCTTTTTATGTATACAAATATACAATTTTCTTTTAAAAATCAGAAAATTTTTCTATTCGAAAATAGTCTCAGATTCTGCGACATTTTTCGTAAAGCAAAGTCTTATAATCTGAGACATTTTGCCTACACACAAAACACAAATTTGCTAATATCTAACTGAAATTCAGTTGATACAAGTAAAATTCGGTTGATGCATTTGAAGAAAGGGTGTCACAATTGAATATCGGTAGTCACAACTGAATTCGGTTGATATTACTGACTTTTAATTGTTACAACCACAAAATTCGGTTGTCTGATCCATATTATAGGAGATTCAAGTGAATATTGAGTTGGCGAAACTGAAAAATTCGATTGGAAATTTATTTTTCTGTGTGTATAAAAAATAATTTTTTCGCGAAAAATGTCTCAACATGTGATGATTTCTATGTAGGGAGAATTTATTCTATTAAAAAATTATCGTCTTATCTATACGAAAAATATAAAATTTTTTTAAAACAAATTAAAAAAAAATAATTTAAACGAAATATGATCATGAAAAACAAACCTCCTTCGGCAAAAACTAATAAATTTGATGATTTTATAGCTTTCCCATCCCTTTTTTTGTAAAATAACGTATCCCATTTTTTTTGCTCGTCAACAAAGGTGAATTTATGATTTTTTTTTGCGAAGTAAAAAAAATTTTCCCCCCCCAAACCCAAAAGCTGTACCCGCCACTGCCCCCCATACAAATCGACCCCCCCTAAAAATGAGTTTGGGCCGCTAAAAAAAAATACGTGTCGAATTAATTTTCGTTCTTAACAACATATCCAAATTTCATGAAGATCGGACGGTGACACCAGGGAGACTTCCCTTGTTAGTCATTATTAAATTTTCAAAGTGCTAGATTGAAAATTAAAAATTAATATGAAAATTTTTATTTAGAAAAAATTTTTCAGCATCTTAGAATTTTGTATATAAATAATATCTCAGAATCTGAGATTTTTAATGTAGAAAAAGTAAATTAGATCCTTAGGAGTTTGATTTTTTTTTTATAGAAAACTGTTGTTTTGATCCTGATGAAATAATTTTCATTAAATAAAACCAATACTTATAATGTGATTTCGATACATATTTTACAGATATTTCGATAAAAATGACTTTTTAAAAACGAAAATTCACTCAAAATCAAGAGTTTTTATAAAAAAATATGTAAAACTTTTCATCAAAAACCAAAATATTTACAATACTAACAAAAAACTTATGTTTGTTACTTGTATCACGTGTTGAATTGTTTATATTTTTTAATTTTCCAATCCAAAAGGGGGGGGGGGGCCCGGGCCCCCTGGGATATCGTTTTGAAATTTAGAAGTTAAGCAGCTTTTGTATGCACGAATCACCATTTCAAATTTCAGGAATTCAAGGAAAATTTTAAATTTCAGGAATTCAAGGAATCGGGTCAGTCCTTCTGGTAGTCCCCATACAAACCACCCTCCCGATATTCTCATAATTCTCTCAAAATTCATAAAAATGGAAATATTTGATAAAAATTTTATTTTTAGGTGTTAAACGTGCACTTTAGTAACCTAATGAAATCGGAAGTTAATTGGACCATTTTTGGACTTCCTCACATAAAAATTTCGACCGATATTCAGTTAAATCGGTCTATTGACAAAAAAATAAACCAATTCCACTAAAATGTGATCTGTGTGTGTTTTCTACTCCAAATAAAGATCTAACAAAAGACAGATCCAATCGGTCCATGTTTGGACTTGAGACCCATTTTCCGGAAAACACTGGTGTGGGGTATCATATGGTCGGTCTTGACCGACAATAACTTTCTTACTTGTTTATGTATGTATTTTAGGTACTCATATTGTTATACTTAGGGTTTGCAATTAACCGCAGTTTTGCTTAACCGCGGTTACGGTTGAAATTCAATCGATTAACCGCTGTTAACGGTTAACCGCACTCTTTTAAAAAAAAATTAAATTAATTATTTTTTTGATTAATAAAAATGAGGCATTCCACACCAAATGTCCAGCGAAAAAAAAACACGTGTACCATAAACTTCTGAATAGCTTGTATGGATAGCCCTATATGGAACTTAGAAAATTGCGTTTTCGGTTTTTCAATTTTTCAAAAACTGGGCTTAGGAGACGTGGTCAAATATTGGAAAAATGGTCAAATTTGTGGCGAGTTGCCTTGATTAAATATTTATCACATTAAAACGAAATGCACCACAATCTTAAAAATTTACATTCTTATATAGTTTCGTATGGGCTATCGAATAAATTTTTTTTCCAAGAAAAATTTTCAAAACCCGTTCTGAAATTTGTCATTTTTTAAAAAAGTCAATTTATCAAAAATCCGGCCACTTTTTTTTCTTTTTTTTAATTTTTTTTTTAAAGTTTAGATGTTTGTCCATCCACACAAAAAAAATCAGAAATGTATTTTTCGTTTTTTTCAAGAAAATCGCATTTGAATTTTAAATTTCATAACAATTTTGTAATTTGCTTGTATTTTCTTGTGTCAACAGAGCGTATGACGAATATTTATGCAATTAATATTACTCATTCGCAACTTTAAAACAAAGAAATACAAGCAAATAACAAAATTGTTATGAAATTTAAAGTTCAAATGCGATTTTCTCGAAAAAAAAGATGAACGTGTTCCTGATTTTTTTGGTGTGGATGGACAAACATCTAAACTTTTAAAAAAATAAATAAAAAAGAAAAAAAAAAGTGGCCGGATTTTTGATAAATTTACTTTTTTAAAAAATGGAAAATTTCAGAACGGGTTCTGAAAATTTTCCAAAACAAAAAATTTTAATCGATAGCCCATACAAAACTTTATAAGAATGTAAGTTTTTGACATTTTGGTGCATTCCGTACTAATGTGATAAATATTTAATCAAGGCAACTCGCCACAAATTTTACCATTTTTCCAATATTTGACCACGCCTCCTAAGCCCAGTTTTCGAAAATTTGAAAAACCAAAAACGCAATTTTCTTAGTTACATATAGGGCTATCCAAACAACCTATTCATAAATTTACGGGACACATGTTTTTCTGTAGCGGGACATTTGGTGTGGAATGCCTCAAATGTATAATAGAAGTACATTTCTGATTTTATGTAAAATGTAGACAATGGAGGGTATAGCTTTTGAGTTTTGATGGGAGAAAGTTATACAAAAAGCTTCTCGTTCTTTTAAAAAACAAAAATATTAATTTAAAATGAAATTAATTTTTTTTTTTTAATTGAAAAAGTATCAGCTTCTGAGACATTTTTTCTTTAGAAAAAGCAATAGACACTTTTTCGATTGAACAGTTTTCAGATTCTGAGAAATTTAAAACTTCAGAAATTTTGTTGACTTATCGGCGTTTTTTGTTTAAAAAAGATTATTAAATTCTAGGAATTGTTTTTATATAGTATTAAATATCCGTATTTTTCTTTAGAAAAAGGTTCTGTTGCAAAGAATTTTTTCTACAGCAAAAGTCTCAGATTATACGATTTTTTTTTGTAGAAAAACAGAAATTTTTCTGTAGAAAAAGTCTCAGATTATGAAATATTCTTTTTAAAGAAAAATTCTTACAGTTAGATTCACAGAATTTTTTTTTATTAAAACTGTTTCAGATTCTGCGCATTTTTTCTAGAGAAAAAGTTTCAGACTCTGAAACATTTTTTCAATAGAAAATTATTTAGACTCTGAGGCATATTTTCTAAAGAAGAATATTCAGACTCTATCACTAAGAAAATTATGTCATTAACTGTTTGTAGGTTATTTTTAAAAGTAGTCAGTAAATTTATTTTAAAAGAAAAATCATTAATTTTATTAAGGACTTCTTATTTTCTACTGTTTCTGTAGTTTAAAAAAAAATTTACTGTATTAAAAACGAATTTTCTGTTACATTTAATTTTGGCAGTAAAAAATTTCTTCTATAGTTTTACTGTTTTTCAATACAAAATAACTGAATATTCACTAGTTTTTGGTTAGTAATTTTTTTGGTTAGTCATTAAATTAACATTTAAAATTGACTGTAATATGTTTTTATTTTAAATGAAAAAACAGTGGAATGGTTTTTAAATAAAATTTCATTTGTTTTAAGTGAATATTTAGTGGAATTTACCTACATAATTTTTTGAGTGTAGGTCATATTTATATAAGAAACTGTCTTAGAAGCTGAGAAATTTATTCTACAGAACTCTGAAACATTTTTTAAATAGAAAATTTTTCAGACTCTGAGGCATATTTTCATAAAAAGCTGTCTCAGATTCTGATCAGATTCAGATTCTGAAATATTTTTGCAATAGATTAAATTTTGTATTGTTCTTTGTTCCTTTCTTCATATTTTCATATTTTTTTCCTAAAAAAACCTCTTTTGTCCAACAAATCTAATCTTAATAAAATTAACCGTAACCGCAGGATTTTTTATGCGGTTACGGTTAAATACTGCGGTTAACCGCGGTTACGGTTACGGTTACGATTAAAACCGCATTGCAAACCCTAGTTATACTAGGTTAGGTTAGGGTGGCGGTGCCAGATGGGCACTCCGCATAGACCAATTGGTCCATAGCGATACCACAAAACTTTTTCCGCTTATCGATGTAAACTAAATACATTGACCTTCATTGCGAATTTTTTTAAGCTCTTCAGGTCTATCCTCGTAATTTCCTCCAAAGTCTCGAACTGTGAACTTCCTATAATTGATAGTCGAGTTCGTGCCAAAGCCGGGCAGTGACACAGGATGTGTTCAATGGTCTGCTCGACTTCTGGTGTCTCGCACTTTTAACAGCTTGCGTCCATAATAAGATACATGTTCTTGGCATGTTTTCCGACAAGACAGTGTCCCGTTATTAAACCTGTCAACATACGACATTCTATTCTCGTAAGTGTAAGTAAGAATTTAGTTCTTCCTAAATCATAGCGTGGCCATAAAATTCTGCTTATACGACTTGTCCCAAGTTCCTTCCATCTTCGATTTGCCTTGGCGACTTTAACCCTCCTTAACTTTTACCGATAAAGGCGTCTCATCCTTAAACATTGCACAACGATTGCTCAGGGTCTATACAACTGCATTTATAGTTTTCCTAAATTCTAAAAATTTAAGGTAGTATTAAACACTTATGCCTGTTTCACTGAAATAAAAAAAAGGATTTTGTGATAAACGAAAAAGACAAAATTTATTAGAATGTTATTTTGAGTTTTTATCCCTTAGCATTATAGTTTAAATAACCGATTTAGCCAATGCAATTACTGAACCAGTAAATCTCATTATCTGAAATGAATAAATAAAAATATATACATTAATTGGCTTCAATGATTCCACCAACACAACAGATTAAACAGGTAAAAATGACAGATGGTCAAAAAAAAAAAAAGGCAGTGTTTCCAATTTAAGGTTTTTTTAAATACTTACCCACTGAATGCCTAAGTCTAGCGCTCTATACGCCTAAGTATAGCAAAAAAAAACTCCTTGAACTGGCAACACTGACACTTACTAACATCTGTGTTTATTCTGCTCTAATACTTACCGCAGTTAGAGCTGGTAAAGATGGTGCAAAAAATGGTACCTTTACAACAATAGTACGTTGAGCACGTACCATTATCAGTAGGATCATTTTCTGTATTTTAACGCTGTGATTGTACCAGTCACTGCTGTAGGCTTTGATTGCAAGTTCTTCACTCTAAAATGAAAAATTGAGTTTGAAATCTTAAATAAGTATTAAATCTATTACACACAAAAAAAATCTTGTAAAAATACTAAAAAAACAGCCTCGCAAAATATTTTTTTTTCTGCCTCCTATTTTACTAGAGTTTATAGTAAAAATTACAATTTTATTGGTAAAAAACTTGTAAAATTACAAACAATTTACAAGATTTTTATACCCTCCACTCTGGTGATAGAGGGTATATATAAGTTTGTCATTCCGTATGTAACACATTGAAATATTGGTTTAGGACCCCATAAAGTATATATATTCATGATCCTTGATCGATTTTAAGTCGATCTAGCAATGTCCGTCTGTCTGTCTGTCTGTTTGTCTGTCTGTCTGTCTGTCCGTCTGTCTGTTGAAATCACGTTTTTGGCAATACTCCGAAACCGATACCAAAAGTTGCGTAATTTTCCCAGGCAAAAACTGATGTATTTTTTTTAGATCGGTTAAGTATTTTAAAAGTTATGAGTGAATTACTAAAAAAACTCTAAGTGGTTTTTAACATAACCCTAAATTAACTCATATTTTGTGTGATACATAAGAAAGAAAACAGAAATGAAAAAAAAAAACTGAGAAAGAGGAAAAAAATCTTTACAAAAAAGGTTTAAAATATGTAAAACAATATCTAAATTTAATTTTAAAAATTCTTTAAGAAAAAAGTTCTTTAAGAAATAATAAAAAAAATATCTTAATAAGTTCTCATTGATAGATGTTTTTGTGTATATCATGAGTGTGTGTGTCCGTTTTTTTGCTTCGTCATATTAACGGGGTTGTGAATTACTAAAAAAACTCTTAGTGGTTTTTAACATAACCATAAATTAACCCATATTTTGTGTGATACATAAGAAAGAAAACAGAAATGAAAAAAAAAAAACTGAGAAAGAGGAAAAAAAAGATACCTTTTATAAAAAGTACCTTTTATAAAAAGTACCTTTTATAAAGAGTACCTTTTATAAAGAGTACCTTTTATAAAAAGTACCTTTTATAAAAAGTACCTTTTATAAAAAGTACCTTTTATAAAAAGTACCTTTTATAAAAAGTACCTTTTATAAAAAGTACCTTTTATAAAAAGTACCTTTTATAAAAAGTACCTTTTTTAAAAAGTACCATTTATAAAAGTACCTTTTATAATAAGTACCTTTTATAAAAAGTACCCTTTATAAAAAGTACCTTGTATAAAAAGTACATTTTATAAAAAGTACCTTTTATAAAAAGTACCTCTCATAAAAAGTACCTTTTATTAAAAGTACCTTTTATAAAACGTACGCTTTATAAAAAGTAAATTTTATAAAAAGTACCTTTATAAAAAGTACCTTTCATTAAAAGTACCTTTTATAAAAAGTACCTTTTATTAAAAGTACCGAAAGTACACTTTTTGGTACTTTTTTATTTCCTGAGGTGTAAATAAAAGAAAGTATGAAGTGAGGTTGAGATTGCTAGAAATAGAATTGTAGTGTTGGAAACTGTCAAAATTTATTCTGTAGAAACTATAAATATTCACATATATAAAAAACAGTTTTCATTAACAAGACAAACCGACATTTAAAATCCTACTGATGATGACACTAACTGGGGTGTTTGAAACCGGTATAGGAAATACCAGAAATGTCTATAATTTTTAGAAATTCAATTTTTCTTCTGCATTTTTTCAACTTGAACCCTTATAACAAATATAATTAGAGCCCGTGCTCGATCTGTACTTACAGAAAAAATCAAACAAACTTTTTTTTGTTTTTTAAATCATTACATTGGTGGAGGGTATTTAAAGATTCGGCACAGCCGAGTATAGCTTTCTTACTTGTTAACAATAAAATTGTAAATTGTATTTTTTTTGATGCGATAAAAATTACAAGGACTTCTCGTGATTTTACTAGATTTAAAAATTACGATTTGTTTTATAATTTTACAAGTTTTTTTTACCAATAAAATGGTAAATTTAAAACTTTTTTGATTCAATAATACTTAAAAGGAATTCTCGTGACCTAACTTAATATTTTTTTATTAAATCATCTTGGAAATTGGCACATTTACCAAAAAAATTACAAAGAAAAATTTAAATTTTGATTGAAAATGTTTGGTTAAAAAACAAAGAAAACTGTTAAATAATGGTAAAATGCGATTACTGCACTTTTTCTAGTAATTTGACAAGTTTTTTTCTGAGTGTACTAACATGACATAACGTTGACTGGCCTGCAAGAAAATCTATTTTTAATTTAAAAGTCTCGAAACCTCTTGGTTGCCATATTGCCATTAATATACGACCACAATGACAAAGTTCAAAAATACGAAAAGATTTTGAGTCTTACAACCCTCAACAATAAGTTAATTTCCTGTCACCTAAAAGGTGCAATATCCAAGGACGGAATTTATTAATAGGACCCAATTTTTTTTTTTTTTTTAATTTCGTTTTTAAGCCTGTTTTTTTTTACATTTTTAGAAAACAAATTCATTTTAAATTAAAGACAAAAAACTTAAAGATGTGGGAGATTTTGTGACATTTTTGGGACTAAAAATGTTGAGACATTTTTCGTACAGAAATATGTTCAGTTTCTGAGACATTTTTCGCATAAATAAATGTCTGTGTGATTTTTTTTTAAGCAAAAATTCTCAAATATTATTCTCAGATTCTGAAAAGTTGTCGGAATCTGCCACATTTTTCGTTAAGGACAGTTTTCAGATTCTGAGACACATTTTGAATACAATTTTAATTTTTCGTATTAAATAAATTTACTAACCAACTAAATATTTCTGAAATACTGATAAAATTGTGTAATTACGAAATATAAACATTTTATGCTATAGTATTTTTTATTTTTTGAGAACCGGTACTAGAATCATAAACGAGAATACCAGTATTCCCGGGAATGTATCTAGAACCAAACTGGGAATACCACACTGAAAAAAAGACAAAACTAAAATTAAGGAAAAAATGTCTTTGAAAATTTATCATGAATTTTCCTAAAATTTAGTTAAATTTAACTTAAAAATGAGAAATTTTCTTAACTATGAGGAAAAAACTTTAGTTCATTTACTTATAAGTAGTTCACAGTTTTCTTTAAATGGATTTTTTTAATATTAGGAAAAAAATTCTTACTGCCAAAGAAATTTTCCACAAATCTAAGAATCGTATCTCTTTTTTTAAGAAATATTTCTTAAAAAACAATTTAGTTCAAGTTTAGTTAAAATTTACTAAAAAAAACATCATCGTATTTCTCTTCTTTGAATTGAGGAAGTGTACTTCTTAGAATTTAGTTAATGACTTCTGAGAATTTAGTAAATAACTTCTTAGAATTTTGTAAAAATTTATTTCGAAAACTAAGCGAGATAGACCGAAACTGATGAAATTTTCTAAAGAAAGACTACAAAGAAAAATATGGAATAGCCTAGCTCTGCATATCTGTCGGGGTCTCAAGACCCTAATTTTAGATCTAAAATTTGAAATTCCCGAGATTATATATATGCACATATCTCGGAAAATACTGCCAACACGAGAAAAGGTCCAACGGCATCTTTGTAGCTCTTGACTCCTAGAACACTTCCGCAAAATACCCGAAAGCCCTCCGATTAATAGTTTTTGAGTTATCCAGTTTTTAAGATTCTCAAGACCCTATCAGGCCCCTTATAACCGTATCTCAAAAACTAAGCAAGTTAGAGCGAAACGGACACAAGTTTTGGTTCAAAATATATGGAGAAACTTAATAGACCCAACGGGGTCTCGAGTTAAATGGGGTCCGAACCCATGGGTCCAGGGTATAGACCCATTCTATTTCTAAAATGTGAAGTATAATTTTTCCCATTTTCTAGTTAAAATTGGCTTAAAATTAAATAATTTAGTTTTCCTTATTTTTGGGAAAATTATGAACTAAAACCAAGAAAAAAATCTTTGGAGCCAAATCATTCCCTCTTTTTCTCAAAATTGAGTTAATTTTCCCAGATTTTAGTTCACTTTTTTTTGAGTGCAGTATTCCCGGGAATACCGAGAACCGGGAAATTGGGGGTAAAGTTTTTTGAATATTGTTACTTTAACATGATCATCGTAATAACTAGTAAAGAAATTGACCTCGAGCTGAATAATCTTTATCAACATAGAACTTATAAGTAGAATACTAAAAAAAAATTATAAATTTAAAAATTTAAACGGAATTTTCGATTGTTTTTTATTACAAAATTATTATGTACCATGACTTTAAAACTTACACTATCCATTACGGTATTTCCACCCAAGCAATAAAGAAAAATTTCGGTTGTAACAGCACAAGTATAAACAACATAGACAACAACACGATAACCGGAAAACTGTAAATTTAAGTAAAAAAAAATGGTGTTATATTCTGTGTTGTCAATTTATAAAATACAAATTTGTTGAAGAGAAAGTTAAAAGATATCTTATATTTGCGATAAATGAAAAAGGGTTATGTAATAAGGTGCAATAATCCAAAAACGTAGTATTCCAAAGTAGCTCCAGCTTTTCGAGTAATTGACGAGCTACTCGAGTAATCGACTACTGGAGTAAGAAGCTAAAATTGTCTGATTTGGCTTAAGTTTAAATGAAAGCTTGTCTCAATCTTTATGAAATCGTTCATGAAAGAACATTTTAAGATTTTTTTTTTTTAAATTTCTTGAACGCAGTAAAACACTGTCAAGTTTGGAAATTCAAATGACAATATCTCGAAAACCGCTCGACCGACTTTAGAATTTTTTTGATAATCGTACTCAGCTTGCCAAAATTAATTTGTCGCAAGATATGTTTTTTTTTAATTTTTTAAAAATTTTTAAATTTTATAGAAATTTACCAAATATTTTAAATTTTAAACAGCGATATCTCGATTCGCATTTAGCGCATAAAAATTAAGAAATATAATGTGACGGAAGACATATTTTTTTTAATTTAATTTTTTTGCCAGTTAATGACTAACAATGAGTCCTACTTTGTGACATTAACGTGAAATCCCAAAATAAACTAAATTAGAATTTACGAATTATTCCTTTTTGTATTTATCCTTTAACCCGAATTTCTCAAAAACGGAGAGTCCTGGAAAATTAGACTTGGAAAGAGAAGTAAAATTCTGTCTTACCCATGTACTATTTTTTGTCGAAGAATGCTAATTTTTTCGAATTTCTTAACTAGCGTAATTAGAAATCTTACCAATAAAATATCCACCACACTGGTCGCTATAATTACACTTGAAGTTATAAAATGAGACAAGGTTATTTCAACCATAATTGATGACAATTTAGCGGTCAAGTTGGCAATTTCATTGTGACGTTCAATTATGTTTGTCAATGCCAAACAAACATCGTTTTCCGAATTCATTGACGAATGATTCTTATTATCAATATTATCAGTTAAAATATACTGTAGGTCCTGTTGTAATGCCTTCAACAGCGTTGCAAAATATAAACAGAATCCCAAAAAGAAACCATCTCCACCAACAAATGACACAACCGTTATGTAGCCATGCCAGTGGGAAAACAGAAAAGTCAATGGATACACGGGCATTGAAAGGAAAAGCTCTGGAAACCTAAAAGGAAAAATAATTTTAAATTTCTCCTCGTTCAGGCATATGAGTCATTCCACACAAATTGTCCGGCTATAGAAAAATATTTGTCCCATGAATTTCTGAATAGGTTGTATTGATAGCCCTATACTTATGGAACTAAGAAAATTGCGTTTTTGGTTTTTCAATTTTTCAAAACTTGGGCTTGGGAGGAATGGCTAAATATTGAAAAATTGTCAAATTTGTATCGAGTTAACTTGATTAAATTCTTATCAAATTAAAACGGAATGCACCACAATCCCAAAAACTTATATTTTGTATATTTTTTTATGGGCTTTTGATTACCATTTTGTCCCAAGATTTTCCTTAAACAAATAAAAAATACATATTAAATAAAAAAGCGGAACCCTGCATTTCACTTAAACCGCTGTAACTCAAAAACTATAAGGACCATTGAGTTGCGATAAAGTTCATTTGAAAGGTAATACAAATATCTTTAATTTGAGTATAATATCAAAAAAATTTTTTTTTTGTTTTTTCCTAATCGAAACTAAAATATCCTTATTGTCCTTTGAAAACAACCTTAGGGCAAGTTGGCCATATGTGACTTATGTGCTCTTGAAACGATACCATTCTATGTAGAAATTTTTAGGATTGTAATTTTTTTTTTTTTGATTTCTTCGGAGGTTGCAAACACATCTGATCAGTTAGCATCCCCTTCTAATCGTCGTAGGGTGCTGAAATTTGGCGCAAAATATTAGTTACGAAACCATCTTTCAAGCAAAAGGCATTTTGGGCCACCCTATTGTGGAGGGTATCAATACATTCGGCAAGTTCGAATTTAACTTTTTTACTTGTTTTGTATATGCTGGTTTCAACATAGCGTATGAGTTACAAACATTTGTGAAATCCGTTGATTTGTAACTCATACGCCATTTGGAACAATAAAATACAAGAAATTACAAAACTATTATGAAATTCAAATTCTGATTAATTTTTATCAAAAAACAAGTAAGAAAATTATAGTCGGTCAAGACCGACCATATAATACCCTACACCAAGGTTTCCCGGAAAATGGGTCCCATGGATCGATTAGATCTATATGTTGTAAAACCTTTAATAAGTGAAGAAAACACTCACAAATCAAATTTGAGTGAAATAGGCTTCTATTTGTTGACAATAAACCGCTTTAACTGAATATCGGGCGAAATTTTCACAAGGGGCCTGAGTCCAAAACTGGTCCGATAATTATCAGGTTTGATAAGGTTATTTAAGTACACGTTTAACATACACAAACAAAATTTTAATTAAATATTTTCTATTTTCATGAAATTTGAGACATTTATGTGAAAATCGGGAAGGTGGTTTGTATGGGGGCTACAAGAAGAACTGGTCCGATTTCTTTGAAATTCGGAATGATGATATGTGAAGACAAAACATGTTTACCATCCAAATTTCAAAGCGATACCTTCTACAGTACGGTTATTAGAGTCATTTGAGCCAAAACTAAAGAGGACCTTTGTATGGGGGCTAGGTCTAAATATGGACCGATTTTTTCCAATTTCAATAGGCTTCGTCCTTGGGCCAAGAGAGACTTAAGTTTCAAATTTCAAGTCAATTGATTAAAAATTGCGACCTGTATCGTGTTTACACCGTTTACATGAACAGACAGACAGACGGACAGACGGACGGACGGACGGACATCGCTAAATCGACTCAAAAAGTGATTCTGAGTCGATCGGTATACTTAAAGGTGGGTCTAGGACCAATATTTCGGGTAGTTACAAACATCAGCACAAACTCATTATACCCTGTACCACAGTGTGGTGTAGGGTATAATAAAACTTGTTTTTATTCTATCTTTAAAACATTCTATTTTGAGTAGGTTTATTCTAGCTCGAGGTCATTATGTTCTTTACACTTAAAAAATTATGTCATTAACTGTTTGTAGTTTATTTTAAAAATTTTACGTTTAGTCGTTTTTCAAATAGAAATCGTTTGTTTGATCTTCAGTTTTTATTAATGACTACTTCTGTCCTTCGTTTCAAAAATAACACACTAAAAAATAATGACTTTCATTAACATTTAATTTTTAAAGTCATTTATTTTTGTTCTGTAAGTAAAAACTACTGATTATTCTTTAAATTTTTAATGATTTGTGTAAGTAATTTTTTTTTAATTGTTGAAATTTTTTATTGAAATATCATTAATTTTTACCTACACAAGTAGGTTATTTTTTTGTAAAAAAAAAAAAATCAAAAAATTTTTTATAGAAATTTAAAAAGATATTTGTATCATGTGACTTTGGCACGATGGGTAGAGTGTCTGGCCAGAATGTAGTTGATTGCGGGATCGATTCCCAAAAATTTTATTAAAAATTTTTAAAAAAATATTTCAATAGAAAATTGTAAAAAATAACCTACAAAGTCATTAATTTTTAATGTTTTCGTAGGTTATTTTTTTGGAATTTGTTGGTAAAAATAACAGAACCATCATTAATTTTTAATGTTTTCGTAGGTTATTTTTTTCAAATTTGTTGGTAAAAAATGAATGAAAAACCCGTAATTCTTTAATGTTTAATGTTATTTATTTGTGTTTTTATTTCTTTACATTTACATTTGTGTTTTTATTTCTTTACATTTCTACGGAAACATTTGGAGACAAAAAAGTTGAAAGAAAGTATCAAGTGAGGTTGAGATTGCTAGAAATAGAATTGTCGTGTTGGAAACTGTCAAAATTTATTCTGTAGAAACTATAAATATTCACATATATAAAAAACAGTTTTCATTAACAAGACAAACCGACATTTAAAATCCTTCTGATGATGACACTAACTGGGGTGTTTGAAACCGGTATAGGAAATACCAGAAATGTCTATAATTTTTAGAAATTCAATTTTTCTTCTGCATTTTTTCAACTTGAACCCTTATAATAAATGTTGGTGTTTGTTAAAACAAATGAATAATTACTGGGATGGTTTTCAATTGTTTATTCACTGGTTTTATATGTGTTTTTCATTTGTTTTTGCTTACGAAATATTTTTAGTGTACTAAATAAAACTATGATATTCTCATAGAATTATTTTCAAGAAAATTATCTTTCTGTTTTAAATTTAATTGTGTTGGTAATATTTGCAAGACTTAATCTACATGTGTTTTGGAATTTGTCATATTCCATTGTCAATATTATTTAGCATATATAAAAAAACTATACCACAAGTAGCAAATGGATTTTAATGACAAAGGATTTTAAAGACGAAAATTTTCTTCTTCTAATTCCCAATGGAAGTAGAGTCGAATGTGTATTAATATTTTAGTTTGATCATTACACTCAAAAAAATAAAACTGTAAAGTTAACTAATTTTTTTTTGTTAACTCGAGTTTACTGACTTTTTAGCAAATTTTTAGTTAAAATCAGCGTTTTAACTACTTTTTTTAGTTAAGTTCAATTTACGAAAATACTAGTTTTGAACAAATTTTGAATTATTTTTTTTGTTGACTTCAAAACTGAGTTTACGAATTTTTACTAATTAATTTGCTGATTTTTCGTAACAAATTTGTTAAGTGGAATTTCTTGTGAAGCCTCCTATGCAAATCTCATAAGTTCTACTTAAGCTGATGAAAAAATAGAAAAAATAAACTTTTAATTTTTTACAAAATATTTTCTAAATTTTAGTTTACGAAAAATAACAAAAAGTTTAGCTGAATTCAACTAATTTTTTTGTTAATATATGTACATAAAAACGTTACGAAATTTCAGCAAAATTTTTAGTTAAAGTTACGGTTTTTTTTGCTACATTCATTCTACGAAAAGTTAACTAAATATTTTTAGTTAAATTAACTAAAAATTTAGTAGGCCCAAAATCAGGTGCTTTTTTAGTTAAATTTAACTAAATTTTTTGTTAACTTTACAGTTTTTTTTTTTTTTGAGTGTAGCGATTTGTCATAAGTCGAGGCTACTCGACGCAAATTTTAAAATTTTTTTTTCAATAGTTAACCACGCCTCCTCCTAAGTCTAGGTTTTGAAAAATTAAAAAACCAAAAAATCAATTTTTTTAGTTCCATATAGGGATGGATATCAATACAACCTATTCAAAAATTCATAGGACACCATGTTTTTCTGTAGCGGGACATTTGATGTGGAATGCCAAATTTATATGCAATTTAAAGAACTACTTACGTCATTTTAAATGGTAACTCATATAAAATACTTTTACCGTGTATATGGAGCAAGGTATTGGTTAGAATCGGCCGTATTGAATACGATGTAGCACAGCAGAATCCAAAAAATAATACCAATGCCGTTAATTGTGTTGCCAATGTAAAATATTTGCGTTTAACTCGAATTTTTTCAATTGATTTTTGTGCTTCTGTAAGTTGTCGAACATGTTCGATTAGAGCTTTGAATTCATCGCGATACCACCAAATGAAAAATATTTTTATAAATGACATGATACTTGAAGCTACCGGGCATAGAGCATCTAGGGCGGTGGGAACATCGATTTTTAAATAAGACACACCATAATAAAATTCAGCAACGCAACCATACCCCAATACGGCAATATTGAAAAATGCCCATAATTTCACCCCTCTAGTCCATTTTGTTTCCGGATAGAAACCAATAAGGCTTAAAGCAAAGCGTGGTATTAAAAATAAGTGTTTTTCAAGTGGATAAGTTTCCGTTAAAAATTTTGGTAACATTTTGTAGTAACTGATGGTAAAAGTATCAAACACAAATGATAGTGAATAATTTTAAACACAATCCTTTTAAATATAATTTCGATGGGTGTTTATTAGGCGGATCCTGTACTTTTTAAAGTGGAAAGTCGAAGTTAAGTGGCATTCAAAAACAAGTAAAAAAGTATGGATACGCTAAACAATGCAAAAAAATATTCGAAACAAAATTTCATAAAAAAATTTTTAAAATAAATAAATTTTGAGAAAAAACAAATATGTGAATAATTTTTGTTTCGTGAAAAAAAAATTCGATGAATATCATACGAAAAGACAAACTTTAATATACTCTCTACCACTAAGGCCGAATTTTTAGGATGTCAATATGCCGGCAAAATGTGAATTGTTTTCTTTTACTTCAATAAAGCCCGATATCTTAAGCAAAATTAAGCTTACAACGTATTTTTGTCACTCAAAAATACAATCGAAAAAAATTTTAAACTCGAAAAAAAATTTTACACTCAAAAAAAATTTTACACTAAAAAAAAAAAATTAGTAAATTTTTTTTTTTTTTTTTAAATTACTTAAAAAAAGTTTTTTTTACACAAAATAAAATATTTCTAATCAAAAATTTATTTTTTTTCACGTTAGAAAATTTACTATCACTTAAAATGGGCATTGTGGAGGGTACTCATAGATTCGGCCAAGTCGAATTTATCTTTTCTACTTGTTGCTAAATAATCTTGACAATGGAATCTGACAAATTCCGAAACACGTGTCGATTAAGTCTGGTAAAAATGACCAACATAAATAAATTTAAAACAAAAAATAATTTTCTTGAAATTTATGCTATGAGAGTATCATGGTTTTAATTAAGTAGTTAAGAAAATAATGACCTCGAGCCAGAATAATCATCCTCAAAATATTTTTTTAATATATTTATTTAATTTTTTTAATTATTGCTACATTATTTTAATTATTAAAAAAAATAAATGGCTTATTGATAACGTTCATTAGTACTATGAATTTTTTCTATGAATTTAACAAAATCTATAAATAAAATTCTATGAAAATTTCACAGTACTAATGAATATTCATTCAGCCAATGAATTGTTTCATAGATTCTTTGAATTTGGTTATATGAAATTTGTTCATAGATATTATAAACAATAATTTTTTCAGTGTGTTATGCCAGAACAAATTTTGTTTTTAGATTTACTTATGCAAGTTTAACTAAGATCCCAAACACTCGGACCAGGGTTGCAAAATGTGAACTTCAAAATTGTAGCAACAAGCTCATAAAATTGTACTTTTTCGACCGCAATTGTACCAAAAAATTTTTGTTTTAAAAAATTTTAAAAACATATAAAAAGGCGTTTTTGGGAGGGGGTCGACGAAAGGTAGTTCTGCCCTCGCAATAAATCTTAGGAAATTAATTTCTTGTGGTTTTTGCACTTAAGAAATGAAATTATATAATTTTTTTTTTAAATCGGTAATTCTTGACCCCTTTTAACGCTTTAAAAGTGAATAGAGGCCGATTAGCTCAGACATATCGGTCTTAGGTTTGATCTTCATAGAACACTGGTTCACTTTCAAAATTTTCCTTGTAAGAGAACAAGAAATTCTAACGGTATAATTAAATTTTGATGGTGGAATCGAATTGTTTTGTGTGTGTAAGGTTTTTTTTACCAATTTCTTCTCTATAACTCTGAAACCAAATGAATGTCAATTTTCAAATTATAATATAAATGTATAGAAAACCAGAGGAAACCTTAATTATCATGAAATATGAAATTTTTCTTATTTTGAAAACGTCATACCCATTTACAATACAATATCGTTTTGACATGGAATTGTCCTGTAGTTGTTTGAAAATAAAACAATGATAGCGAAGATAAGATGCTTCCTTAAATCAATCAAAACGATAAACTGGGGAAGTCCCATTAAAAAAAAAACACAAACTGAAAATCTTAAATTGTACCAAATTAGTCATTGGTGTACCATTGTACTTTTGAGTCTCGAATATTACCAAAAAAAGTACAATTGTACCAACTTTTGCAACCCTGACTCGGACTAAGTGGAGAGTATAAAAATGTGTAATACACTAAAAAAATTATGTCATTAACTGTTTGTAGTTTATTTAAAAAGTTTCCCGTTTAGTCGTTTTTAAAAGAAAAAACATTTGTTTGATGTTCAGTTTTTAATAATGACTACTTCAGTCCTTTGTTTCAAAAATAACACACTAAAAAATAAAGACTTTCATTAACATTTAATTTTTAAAGTCATTTATTTTTTTCTGTAAGTAAAAACTACTGATTATTCTTTTGATTTTTAATGATTTGTGTAAGTAATTTTTTTTTAAATTGTTGGTATTTTTTAATGAAATATCATTAGTTTTTACCTACACAAGTCAGTTATTTTTTTGTAGAAAAAAAAATCAAAAAATTATTTATAGAAATATAAAAACATGTTTGTATCAAGTGACTTTGGTACGATGGGTAGAGTGTCTGGCCAGACTGTAGTTGATTGCGGGATCGATTCCCCAAAAATTTTATTAAAAATTTTTAAAAAAATATTTCAATAAAAAATTGTAAAAAATTACCTACGAAATCATTAATTTTTATTGTTTTCGTAGGTTATTTTTTTGAAATTTGTTGGTAAAAATAACAGAACTATCATTAATTTTTAATGTTTTCGTTGGTTATTTTTTTCGAATTTGTTGGTAAAAAAGCTTGAAAAAACGTAATTTTTTAATGTTTAATGTTATTTATTTTTGAAAATTTTGTCAACAGTAAAAAATAAATGTTGATGTTTGTTAAAACAAATGAATAATTACTGGGATGGTTTTCAATTGTTTATTCACTGGTTTTAAGTGTGTTTTTCATTTGTTTTTGCCTACAAAATATTTTGAGTGTAGTATTTAAAAACAAATGTTGGCTAATCGGTTAATCGACGCGAATTAACGGATTTTTTGGTATTTAAAATTCGTCAATTTTAAATTATTCGAACAGTTAATCCACTAAAATCAATCCGTTAACCAATTAACGGTTAATCTATTTTATACCCTAAACTAAACTCAACATCAAGGGGACTGACACTTACTTTATAGCGTTTTAAATTTTGATTACTTTTAATTATCGATACCCAGGGACAATTTATCATTTATGTACTTGATTTTTCTCGATATTTTTATTTTTTTAACATTTTGCTAAAAATTTTAAAGTCATAATACTGATTTTCAGGCACAGTTTTTCATTTGCTGTTCATATGCAAAATATGCGTTACATTAAAGAGGTATACCCTAGTGTTCATATTATAATTTTTTAATTTAAAAGAGGCGTTACATTACTTGGAAGAACTTAGTTTTGTTAACAAATTTTAGGAATGTTTATTTTAAGTAATTCGTATTTTATACATAAAGTTTATAATTCAATGCTCATTAAAGTTAACCAAAGACTAGTAATTAAAACTAATTTACTGTACAAGTGATATTTACATGAATTATGAACATAAGTGCATATGGTGAATTTTCTTTGGTACAATAACACTGTGCTACAGTAAAAAATACTTTTGATGTAACGTAAGTATAGGTTGCTAATTTCGTCGAGTAGATCATAAAAAAGTCCATTAAACCTGCCAGACACCCTCAAATTTCAGAGTTATTGTCAAAAAACTTTTTTTGGGACTTTTCTCACTAAACCTCGAGTAATTCAGAAACTTGTCAACCGATTTTTAATTTTTTAACTGTTTTGGATAGAAGAAGTAAAATGCTTTCCACATGTGTGAGTTTCTTTACACGTCTTTAAAAAGAAATGTATTATTTTTTCACATAATATCTAATTTTTTTTGTTATATTTTGAAACTTTTTCGAGTTTATCGATTTTTCCTGCTATAGTGCATTTAACAACCTTCGTATTTATAAAATTTTTCTAAAAGAAAATTTCATTTTTAATACGACTAACTTTATCTTGAAAAAAATCGGATAATAATTTACAGAGTTGTGATCATTTTTCTAAAAAATAAAATTAGGATTTTGCTGGAAATCGATGTTCGGAGTACTCAGACGTGATTTGTGACTGATTATACCGTATAATTTTACAGAAGTACGGTTTTTGTAGGTTGTTATTCAAAATTTATTTTTTCACAAAATAAAGAATTGTAAATAGTTAAAATAACTGAAATATCATTTGTTTTTACAGAATGGCCAGTCATTTATTAACATTTAAAAATCACTGGAAAATGATGTTGTTTTAAATGAAATATAAGTACTCCGTTTTTTATAAGGAAAAGCGATTGTTTTAAACATTTGAAAGTATGTTAACCAAATTTAAAGAAATTATAACCAAAATTACAATTTTTTTTTAAAAGTATGCGTGGCCCATAACCGGCCTGCCATATTTTTCATGATATTATTTTTCAAACCAAAACGAACAGGTATACCAAAACCAACATGTATAAAGTCAATGTAAATAAAGTTGGATTTTTGTCGTCTTAGATTGGTCAAATGTGGCACTGAGCGGCAATATCATGCAAAATCTCAATTTTCTTTTTTAGAAAACATATCACTACTCTGTAAATTTTCATCCGATTTTGTCAAGATAAAGCTCATCATATTCAAAATTAAATTTTCTTGAAGAATATTTTTTATAAATTTGTAGGTTGTTGAATGAACTATGGCACAAAAACATCGATAAACTCAAAAAAAAAGTTGTTAAACATAACAAAAAAATTAGATATTATTGAAAAAATCAATACATATCTTTCTTATATGTATAGACCAATTCACACAAAAGGAATTGGTCCACATTCTTCTATCCAAAAACGTTAAAAAATTGAAAATCGTTCAAAAAGTTTCGGAGTCAGAGCAGGAACAGAACAAGCTCGGCACGGTGACGGTTTCCAACTAGAATGAGTTTCATTACCTTAAAAAAATAGAACAAGTTTTATTTCACACCGTCGCCGGCCACCGGTTTTATCTGTCAAATCGCATGTCGTCGTATATCGTTGTTCTGCTCCGTCTCTTACACGTGGTTTAGTCAGAAAATGTTTTTCTTTAAAATTTGTATGGCAAGTTTGTTGAGTATTTTTTGATCGTTTCGGGCAGACCTACAACCTACACAAGCTCATTTGAAAAGTATATTCGATTTTGTTTTTTTGTAGCACAGTGTAATTAGGCACATGAGGCGTTCTTTTCCTATTTCGTCTAAACAAAACAACCCAGGCAGAAATTTATGATGGTACAACAAGTTTTAAAACGTTTTGATGAAGTTCAACCACCTCAAAAGTTTTTGTTTTTACATTTTCATTAAAAAAAAATCTAAAAAAAATTTAAAATTAAATGAATCTGAAGCTTAATAAATTTAAGCATATTTGGCAGCATAGCTGTATTATTGATTTTTTTTATTTGGATTTTTTGGAAATAAATAAAATATTTTGATATTTTAGTTGGCTATCAAAAATAAAATGTTTTGTTATTTTATTTATTTTGGTTTGAATAAAATAAAATTGTATTTTATTCAAATTCATAAAAATGAAATAATATTTCTTTCCAAAAAAATCAAATAATTTTTTCTGATTGCTTATTCAAACAAACAAAATAGATTTTTTCAAAATAATCAACAAAAATTTGTGATTTTTTTTGGTTATTCACAAAAATTCAAATGAATAACGTATTATTTAAACAAAAAAAAGAAATATTCTTGAAAATTTTGTGTTTGAAAGATAATTTTGTTTTTATTTATTTTGCATTTTATTATACAGTAAAACACACAATTATTCTTACAAACCACTATTGTTTTATTGTTAGCTTGTTATTAAAGGTTTTCTTTACTAAAACATTAGGCTTGTTTTTTTTTCAGACCGGATTAAGATTGGGATTTACTTTATTTATTGTAAAAATGTGTCAAATCAAGTCCAGAATTTTTTTTTATATTTTTTTTTCTAAATCTACACTCAAAATAATAACTCTGTAAAATACTCTGTAAAATGACTGTAACCTCAATTCAACAGATATTTGACAGAGTTTTCTGTCAAAATACAGATTTAAAGAAAATACTTTGTATGTTGTTGTGACAAAAAAACAAAGAGTCATCTGTTATATTACTTTTTACTTCGTAATCTTAATTTTACAGATAATTAACAGAGTTTTCTGCTAAAATACAGACCTAAGCAAAATACTTCGTATTTTTTTATAACCAAAAAAATTTTCTGTTTTGAGAAGTTTTTGTTACCAAACATCAAAATTTTATCTGTATATTTTTATTTTTTGAGAAAAAGTTTAAATAGTAGCAAAAAAAAAGTTATCAAAAAAAATTTTTCAGAAATTTTATAAAAATTTTACAAAATAACATGCATTTAACTAAACTCTTTAAATTTACAGAGTTTTTTCTGTATTTTTTTTTGCATCAAATGTATTTTACAAATATATGTAAATTTACATAGTTTTCTTTGCTAAATGGTGGTTTATTTAACCAATATTTTACTAGAAACTCTGTAAATTAACAGTTTTTCTTTGTCCAAAGCATTTTACAGAGTTTAATAGTAAAATTACAGAGTTTTCTCTGTAAAAAAGCTTTCATATTTAACTAATATTTTACTACAAACTCTGTAAATTAACAGTTTTTTTCTGTCAAAATCATTTTACAGAGTTTTTTAGTAAAATTACCAAGAAATGTTGTTAGCTGGAAAAGTATGGTGTACTCTGTTAAATTAGCAGAGTTTTTCTGTAATTTAACAGAGTTATTATTTTGAGTGTACATACAATTAGTAAATACATATAAACAGGTAAGAAACTAAGCGGTGTCCATAATGTAAAATGGTATAAATAAATCCAATTTAATCCTAGGATTTAACTAAATTTAGTCTTTATACTTCAAATTTTTACCTTAGCTTAATTATGTTTTTATTTTATTATTGATAATAGGATGTAGATTCAGAAAAAAATTAAAAAAAAATGTTTGGCCAGATTTGAACCTTTTTAAAGTAAAATAAAGTTATTCCAATATTGATTTAATGCAAAAAACAAGGCTATTAATTAGAATATTTTTTTAATTTTTTCGCAAATTTATTTTTAATGTTTAAAAAATACTGTTAAAACGTTTTGCTATTGAAAATACACTACTTGAATAAACTTTTCGATATTTTTTTAAAACAATAGACAGTCCTGAAAGGATGTATATTTACTAGGGTGGTTAGACCGGTTTTTCGAAACCGGTTTAAACCGGTTTTATGTGGCTTGCAACTTCCGAATTTTTAAAATCTTAACTATTTGAAAACCGGTTAGACCGGTTGGTTTACTGTCGAACCCCGGTTTTTATAAATCAACCTTTAAAAGCAGTTAAACTCGATTTTTTTAGTGTAAAGGTGTTAAAAAAAATCCCAAATGAATGAATACCAAGTAAAAAAAATAATTTCGCCTTGGCTGAATCCATAAATTTGAGTGCAAATCATTTCTGGATGTATTGATATATTGCTTTAGAGTGTAGTATGGGTTCTGGGGTCGGTTCGTTGTGTATAGTTTTAGTTTTTACTCTTCTGGTGGAGTTACAAGGTAACTCCATGATAGGGGTTCTATGGAACCAGTTAGTGGACTTAGAAATCCTACTGATGATTCCCTTCGGCAGGGGATGAAAGCGCTATAGGAAGCCCAAGTGCCTTCACGGCAATTTTCGAGCGGGGGAGTTTATATTTTGATCTTTGTGGATAATTGTGTGGCGTGGTATATTTTTTCGGTGTAGTTTATTTATTTTATTTTTTACGGTTTTTATGCGAGAATTTATGTGTTGTATTATTTTATTATTATTATTATTATTATTATTATTATTATTATTATTATTATTATTATTATTATTATTATTATTATTATTATTATTATTATTATTATTATTATTATTATTATTATTATTATTATTATTATTATTATTATTATTATTATTATTATTATTATTATTATTATTATTATTATTATTATTATTATTATTATTATTATTATTATTATTATTATTATTATTATTATTATTATTATTATTATTATTATTATTATTATTATTATTATTATTATTATTATTATTATTATTATTATTATTATTATTATTATTATTATTATTATTATTATTATTATTATTATTATTATTATTATTATTATTATTATTATTATTATTATTATTATTATTATTATTATTATTATTATTATTATTATTATTATTATTATTATTATTATTATTATTATTATTATTATTATTATTATTATTATTATTATTATTATTATTATTATTATTATTATTATTATTATTATTATTATTATTATTATTATTATTATTATTATTATTATTATTATTATTATTATTATTATTATTATTATTATTATTATTATTATTATTATTATTATTATTATTATTATTATTATTATTATTATTATTATTATTATTATTATTATTATTATTATTATTATTATTATTATTATTATTATTATTATTATTATTATTATTATTATTATTATTATTATTATTATTATTATTATTATTATTATTATTATTATTATTATTATTATTATTATTATTATTATTATTATTATTATTATTATTATTATTATTATTATTATTATTATTATTATTATTATTATTATTATTATTATTATTATTATTATTATTATTATTATTATTATTATTATTATTATTATTATTATTATTATTATTATTATTATTATTATTATTATTATTATTATTATTATTATTATTATTATTATTATTATTATTATTATTATTATTATTATTATTATTATTATTATTATTATTATTATTATTATTATTATTATTATTATTATTATTATTATTATTATTATTATTATTATTATTATTATTATTATTATTATTATTATTATTATTATTATTATTATTATTATTATTATTATTATTATTATTATTACACTGTGCAACAAATTTTGGGTCATCGCATTGAGCCTCAATGCCTTCAACGCCATATGAAAGTAGACCATCAAGTGGACAAAATCACCAAAGGGTTTTGCAAAGTCAGTTCGGATTTCTTTTTTATAGCCCACTGAAGTTTTAATTTTTTTGTCAAAGGCGTTTGGAAAACGTCAAAAATACTATAATAAAAACACATCTGAGCTTCAAAATATGATTTGATGTCTTCTGTGAAATTTAATGGCGGTTCTTTTCTTAGAATATTTTAACCCTCTAACTGCCATTTTAAGGGGTCATTTTAGTCCTTTTTCAAAATCTAAACACAGAAGTCTAACAAAACGTCCAGTTAGAGGGTTAAAATGTTCTACAAATATTTTCCTAATAAAATTTCACTAGGGGTTGTCAAATGTTCAAAGTTTGTGCGACATGCGTAAAATGCTTAAAAGGGTCAAGTATAAATAATCAATATTTGTTATTTTTTTTTACCAAAGCAGTGTTAAAAAATACCGACAAAAAACAAAAAATACTATAATAAAAACACATCTGAGCTTCAAAATATGATTTGATGTCTTCTGTGAAATTTAATGGCGGTTCTTTTCTTAGAATATTTTAACCCTCTAATTGCCATTTTAAGGGGCCATTTTAGTCCTTTTTCAAAATCTAAACACAGAAGTCTAATAAAACGTCCAGTTAGAGGGTTAAAATGTTCTACAAATATTTTCCTAATAAAATTTCACTAGGGGTTGTCAAATGTTCAAAGTTAAATAATCAATGTTTGTTAAGTATAAATAATCAATGTTTGTTATTTTTTTTTACCAAAGCAGTGTTAAAAAATACCGACAAAAAACAGTGCAAATATACTTTTGAGCTAAAAATGATATTTTGATGTGATTTATAAAATTGTATGATGATTCTTTTCTTTAAACAAATTAACCCTCTAGGTCCCGTTTAAAAGGGTAATTTTTGTCCTTTTTTAAAAGAAATACAAAAAGTCTATAAAAAAAGGCAGTTATAGGGTTAAAATGTTTTACAAATATTTTCTGCATCAAGTTTTACTAGGCCACGTCTAAGACTGAAAGTTCGTCCAGCATATAGAAAATGCTTAAAAATTTTAAAGTATTCAAATTTTTTTTTTATTGTTTTTTTTTCGGCCCGAAATAAAAAAAAACAACAAGTAAAAAAGTTAAATTCGACTTTGTCGAATGTATTGATACCCTCCACAATGTAAAAAAGTTTATTTGCAAAAAAAAAAAACAAAAAAAATCTGCGAAAAAAATTTTTGTTAAAAAAAACTTCAACGAAAATATTTATTTTTAATATGTTTGTACTTGTTTAAATACCATTCGGTGATCAATTCTGTTCACATGTGTCAACCAGTAACCGAATTAAAGCATTTTGTGTTTTTAGGTTATGTCGAGCCCTTTTTTTGACTCAAAAGAAAGCTTAGGTCTTTTCCCCACCTAATTCTTCTTCGTCCTCAAATATATTTTTGCTCCACCAACAAATTTCCGCTAGAACGGCATCACGCGACTTTTTCCCAAGACATCTGAAATGGTGATCACGGCCAAAGTATTAAACAGATAAAACAGATATATAAGACTTAGCATATTTACTTGTTGTTGCCCTAAGTGGTTTGGAATTGCATGTGAGTGAAATCGGTTCAGCGGTTCAAAAGTTATGAACGAAAATGTAAGAACACGGTGGTGGAAAGGATGGTGGAAAAAAAGCAAGATGTTGCGGTTCCTACAAATAAACCTCCATCACTGTAAGGCAGCCTCAGCTGCACTATTGCTGCGCCTGACGACAGGAGCAGTTGACTTGGTTTTTATCCAAGAGCCCTGGGTGCGGGGTGGCAGGGTTTGCGGATTGAAGACCCCTGGGTTTAAGTTGATGGTTGCCAAAGGTGAGGGCTCACCAAGAGCCTGCATCTTGGCGAAAAATGGCTTAAATATATTCTTTTTATCAACTTTTAGTGATATGGATGTTACAGCGGCTAGCTTAGAGCTTCATGGGAAATCTATTTGGCTCGCCTCTGCGTATTTTCCTAATCCGGGGCCAATACCCCCGGAGAAGGTTGGCGGTCTGATTCGGGAGTCTGAATCTAGGGGACACCAGTTACTAGTGTGCTGTGATGCTAATGCACATCATTCGATATGGGGTAGTACAGACACAAATGATAGAGGCGAATCACTTTTGGAGTTTTTGTTAAGCACTAACCTGTATATTTGTAACAAGGGTAGTGAACCAACTTTCGTTACAAGTACGCGGCAAGAGGTTCTTGACGTAACACTTGTATCAGATACATTGTCTGATAGAATTGATGACTGGAGAGTTTTGGAAGAGCATTCTTTCTCAGATCATCGCTACATTGAGTTTTTACTCAGGGAGCGTGCCCCGGTTGAGACAGTCTCTAGAAATCTGAGAAGAACAAACTGGGTGAAATATAGGGAGACTTTTTCTTTGCTTTTGGATGAAGTACCCCTATCTGAACCGCATAGTTTAGCGGAAATTGACTGTCTGGTTGACCATATAACAAATGTTTGTAATAGGTGCCTGGATGCGTCTTGCCCTTCTGCAAAGCCTAGAGGGAAAAAATGCCACCTTGGTGGTCAAATGAGTTGCAGACGAGCAGAGATTCCTGCAGAAAGCTCTTTAATAAGGCTAAATTTTCAAGAGCGGACGAGGACTGGTCTGCATACAGGCTGCAACTTAAGAGTTATAAAAAGATGATCAGAAATGCAAAATGTGATTCTTGGAAAAACTTCTGTGGAAACATAGAAGACGTTTCTGAGGCATCCGGGCTGCGCAAGGTTCTGGCTTCTTCTCCTTGCACCCTAGGATACCTGAAAGATCCTAATGGGGTGTGGTCTTCCTCCAGTGGAGAGTCGCTGGATCTCCTTTTAAACACGCATTTTCCGGGCAATTCCATGACGCCGTTTCAAGCTTTGGAACGTTCTGACGCCCAAGCATCTGAAATTGCTTCGGAAATAATAAATATGCCAACATTAATCTGGGCGATAAAAAGCTTCAGGCCCTATAAATCCCCGGGACCTGATGGTATAATCCCGGCTGAGTTGCAGCAAGTGTTGGACTATATAGCCCCGCTGCTGTATAATCTATACACAGCATGCATCAACTGGTCGTATATTCCTTTAAAATGGAGGGATACCAGAGTCGTATTTATCCCGAAGGCTGGGAAAAGTTCCCACACAGCTCCGAAGGATTTCAGACCAATTAGTCTGTCTTCTTTTTTGTTAAAGACAATGGAACGAATGATAGACTCATATTTGCGTAGAGTGATTGACCCGAGGTTGCTTTCGACAAAGCAACATGCATACAGCAAGGGACGATCAACGGAAACAGCTCTTCATGAGCTCGTTGGTACCATCGAGAGATCGCTTTCGGTAAAGGAGTACACTATGGTGGCCTTTCTTGATATTGAGGGGGCTTTTAATAATGTCGTTCCAGAATCGATAATATTGGCATTGTCTGGTCTGGGAGTAAAGCGTGAAATCGTTTTAATGGTGGAAAACCTACTTGCCAATAGACGTATAACGTCTGAATTGGGAGCGTCCGTCATATCTCGATTTGTCAATAGGGGCACACCACAAGGAGGTGTTCTTTCGCCGCTTCTTTGGAACCTGGCACTGAATTCAATGCTACTATCTCTAGAAGCACGTGGTTGTCATATTGTCGCATATGCTGACGATGTCGCGATAGCGGTAAAGGGGAAGCATCTCCCAACATTGCGGGACATTCTTCAGGGTTCTCTGAAAGATCTGTCTAAATGGGCAAGAGACTGTGGTCTAGGAGTTAATCCTAGTAAAACAGAGCTTGTTTTGTTTACAAGGAAAAATAAGATTCCTGCTTTTGATCCTATTTCTCTGGACGGTACTGAAATCACCTTCTCAGATGGAGCCAAGTATCTTGGAGTATTTCTAGATAGGAAGCTGAATTTCAGGCGTAATATTGAGGAACGGGTGAGAAAAGCAACGATTGCTTTGTATTCCTGTAAAAGGGCCATTGGAAAACGATGGGGTTTTAGCCCTCAAGTCGTTCATTGGATCTATACAGCAGTGGTGCGTCCAATTTTGCTGTATGGAATCATTGTCTGGTGGCCTGCTTTGGAAACAAAAGCGAACTTTGTCTTTATCACGAAGGTACAGAGAATGGCGTCAATGTGCATCACTGGTGCTCTTCGTACTACACCTACGGCTGCATTAGAAATCCTCCTTCACCTGATACCCTTGGACATATTGGGTAGGCAGTATGCGGCTGCGTCGGCAATTCGACTTAATAGCACTCTGCAATGGAGGAGCAGTGATTGTGGCCATAGCGCGATCTTGAAAAAGATAACAATACCACAAAATGTGGACTGTGCTCCCTCTTTGAGCCTCTTTAAGCGCCACTTTACCACTATGATACCATCCAGGGAGTCTTGGATGGGGGATACTCCGGGTAGTGGAGCTACCATAAATTTTTACACAGATGGATCGAGGCTGCACGAACAAGTGGGCTTTGGGGTCTATTCGGAAGAGCTTGGGTTGAGCCTGGCTCGTAGATTGCCAGATCATTGCAGTGTTTACCAGGCAGAGATGCTGGCAATAAAAGAAGTGGCTGACTGGTTGAGCTGCAATGTCTTGTCTACAACCGCAGTCAACATCTATACTGACAGTCAAGCCGCGGTCAAGTCCCTGGATTCAATGTTTCTGAAAACAAGATCTGCCCTTAACTGCCGCACGTCTTTAAATGAGATGGCCAAGCAGTTTAACATACGACTCATATGGGTCCCAGGGCACAGAGACATTCCAGGGAATTGCAAAGCCGATGAGCTTGCAAGACTAGGAACTACCTTACAGGTTCCAACAGAATTGGAATGTGTTGGTATGCCTCTAGAAACTTGCAAGCAAAACCTACGGCTTTGTTCTGCGACGGAGACTAATCAAAGATGGGCAAATGGATGGACGTGTGAGACAACACGACTGATTTGGCCTTCTCTTAATCAGGGGCGCACAAGTGAGCTGATATCGCTTCCAAGAGGAGAGATTTCGACGGTGGTTTCTATAATTACCGGACACTGTCTTATAGGGAAGCACGCAGAGCGGTTAAATGTGCCGTCGAATGACTTTTGCCGAAGTTGCATGGATGAAGAGGAGTTGGAAACTATCGAACACTTTATTTGCCATTGCCCGGCACTTTCTGGTCAGAGACTTGCTTCACTGGGATCTAGGGAGCTGTACGATCTTTCTGATTTGTTGGATGTCAAAATTCAACATCTAAGGAGTTTTATAAGAAGCTCAAAATGGTTTAACGACCTATTACGGTCCCGTGGTATCACAATGGACCTCAGAGTCTACGTGTGTTGACGTAAAACGTCAGCAGCCACTTACAACCTAACCTAACCTAACCTAACCTAACCTAAGAACACCTCGAAAATTGTGGTACATTCAACATAGCCTAAAAACACAAAATGCTTAAATTCGGCTGCTGGTTGACATATGTGAACAGAATTGATCACCGAATGGAATTTAAAGAAGTACAAACATATTTTTTTACAAAAAAAAAAAAATTCGTCGAATTTTTTTTTTTAATTTTTTTTTTTTTGCAAATAAACTTTTTTACATTGTGGAGGGTATCAATACATTCGAAAAAGTCGAATTTAACTTTTTTACTTGTTTTTTATATTTCGGTCCAAAAAAAATATAAAAAAAAATTTGAATACTTTAAAATTTTTAAGCATTTTCTATATGCTGGACGAACTTTCTGTCTTAAACGTGCCCAAGTAAAAAAAAAAGATGCAGAAAATATTTGTAAAACATTTTAACCTTCTAACTGCTTTTTTTATAGACTTTTTTGTATTTCTTTTAAATAAGGACAAAAATGACCCTTTAAAACGGGAGCTAGAGGGTTAATTGGTCAAAGAAAAGAATCATCATAAAATTTTATAAAACACATCAGAACATCATTTTTAGCTTAAAAGTATATTTGCACTGTTTTTTGTCGATATTTTTAACACTGCTTTGGTAAAAAAAAAATAATTAACATTGAATATTTATACTTGACCCTTTTTAAGCATTTTACGCATGTCACACAAACTTTGAACATTTGACAACCCCTAGTGAAATTTTATGAGGAACATATTTGTAGAACATTTTAACCCTCTAACTGGACGTTTTATTAGACTTCTGTGTTTAGATTTTGAAAAAGGACTAAAATGACCCCTTAAAATGGCAGTTAGAGGGTTAAAATGTTCTAAGAAAAGAACCGCCATTAAATTTCACTGCAGACATCAAATCATGTTTTGAAGCTCAAATGTGTTCTTATTATAGTATTTTTGACGTTTTCCAAACGCCTTTGATAAAAATATAAAAACTTCAGTGGGCTATAAAAAAGAAATCCGAACTGACTTTGCAAAACCCTTTGGTGATTTTATTCACTTGATGGTCTACTTTCATATGGCGTTGATGCCATTGAGGCTCATTTTTCTTGTTGCACAGTGTTATTATTATTATTATTATTATTATTATTATTATTATTATTATTATTATTATTATTATTATTATTATTATTATTATTATTATTATTATTATTATTATTATTATTATTATTATTATTATTATTATTATTATTATTATTATTATTATTATTATTATTATTATTATTATTATTATTATTATTATTATTATTATTATTATTATTATTATTATTATTATTATTATTATTATTATTATTATTATTATTATTATTATTATTATTATTATTATTATTATTATTATTATTATTATTATTATTATTATTATTATTATTATTATTATTATTATTATTATTATTATTATTATTATTATTATTATTATTATTATTATTATTATTATTATTATTATTATTATTATTATTATTATTATTATTATTATTATTATTATTATTATTATTATTATTATTATTATTATTATTATTATTATTATTATTATTATATTATTATTATTATTATTATTATTATTATTATTATTATTATTATTATTATTATTATTATTATTATTATTATTATTATTATTATTATTATTATTATTATTATTATTATTATTATTATTATTATTATTATTATTATTATTATTATTATTATTATTATTATTATTATTATTATTATTATTATTATTATTATTATTATTATTATTATTATTATTATTATTATTATTATTATTATTATTATTATTATTATTATTATTATTATTATTATTATTATTATTATTATTATTATTATTATTATTATTATTATTATTATTATTATTATTATTATTATTATTATTATTATTATTATTATTATTATTATTATTATTATTATTATTATTATTATTATTATTATTATTATTATTATTATTATTATTATTATTATTATTATTATTATTATTATTATTATTATTATTATTATTATTATTATTATTATTATTATTATTATTATTATTATTATTATTATTATTATTATTATTATTATTATTATTATTATTATTATTATTATTATTATTATTATTATTATTATTATTATTATTATTATTATTATTATTATTATTATTATTATTATTATTATTATTATTATTATTATTATTATTATTATTATTATTATTATTATTATTATTATTATTATTATTATTATTATTATTATTATTATTATTATTATTATTATTATTATTATTATTATTATTATTATTATTATTATTATTATTATTATTATTATTATTATTATTATTATTATTATTATTATTATTATTATTATTATTATTATTATTATTATTATTATTATTATTATTATTATTATTATTATTATTATTATTATTATTATTATTATTATTATTATTATTATTATTATTATTATTATTATTATTATTATTATTATTATTATTATTATTATTATTATTATTATTATTATTATTATTATTATTATTATTATTATTATTATTATTATTATTATTATTATTATTATTATTATTATTATTATTATTATTATTATTATTATTATTATTATTATTATTATTATTATTATTATTATTATTATTATTATTATTATTATTATTATTATTATTATTATTATTATTATTATTATTATTATTATTATTATTATTATTATTATTATTATTATTATTATTATTATTATTATTATTATTATTATTATTATTATTATTATTATTATTATTATTATTATTATTATTATTATTATTATTATTATTATTATTATTATTATTATTATTATTATTATTATTATTATTATTATTATTATTATTATTATTATTATTATTATTATTATTATTATTATTATTATTATTATTATTATTATTATTATTATTATTATTATTATTATTATTATTATTATTATTATTATTATTATTATTATTATTATTATTATTATTATTATTATTATTATTATTATTATTATTATTATTATTATTATTATTATTATTATTATTATTATTATTATTATTATTATTATTATTATTATTATTATTATTATTATTATTATTATTATTATTATTATTATTATTATTATTATTATTATTATTATTATTATTATTATTATTATTATTATTATTATTATTATTATTATTATTATTATTATTATTATTATTATTATTATTATTATTATTATTATTATTATTATTATTATTATTATTATTATTATTATTATTATTATTATTATTATTATTATTATTATTATTATTATTATTATTATTATTATTATTATTATTATTATTATTATTATTATTATTATTATTATTATTATTATTATTATTATTATTATTATTATTATTATTATTATTATTATTATTATTATTATTATTATTATTATTATTATTATTATTATTATTATTATTATTATTATTATTATTATTATTATTATTATTATTATTATTATTATTATTATTATTATTATTATTATTATTATTATTATTATTATTATTATTATTATTATTATTATTATTATTATTATTATTATTATTATTATTATTATTATTATTATTATTATTATTATTATTATTATTATTATTATTATTATTATTATTATTATTATTATTATTATTATTATTATTATTATTATTATTATTATTATTATTATTATTATTATTATTATTATTATTATTATTATTATTATTATTATTATTATTATTATTATTATTATTATTATTATTATTATTATTATTATTATTATTATTATTATTATTATTATTATTATTATTATTATTATTATTATTATTATTATTATTATTATTATTATTATTATTATTATTATTATTATTATTATTATTATTATTATTATTATTATTATTATTATTATTATTATTATTATTATTATTATTATTATTATTATTATTATTATTATTATTATTATTATTATTATTATTATTATTATTATTATTATTATTATTATTATTATTATTATTATTATTATTATTATTATTATTATTATTATTATTATTATTATTATTATTATTATTATTATTATTATTATTATTATTATTATTATTATTATTATTATTATTATTATTATTATTATTATTATTATTATTATTATTATTATTATTATTATTATTATTATTATTATTATTATTATTATTATTATTATTATTATTATTATTATTATTATTATTATTATTATTATTATTATTATTATTATTATTATTATTATTATTATTATTATTATTATTATTATTATTATTATTATTATTATTATTATTATTATTATTATTATTATTATTATTATTATTATTATTATTATTATTATTATTATTATTATTATTATTATTATTATTATTATTATTATTATTATTATTATTATTATTATTATTATTATTATTATTATTATTATTATTATTATTATTATTATTATTATTATTATTATTATTATTATTATTATTATTATTATTATTATTATTATTATTATTATTATTATTATTATTATTATTATTATTATTATTATTATTATTATTATTATTATTATTATTATTATTATTATTATTATTATTATTATTATTATTATTATTATTATTATTATTATTATTATTATTATTATTATTATTATTATTATTATTATTATTATTATTATTATTATTATTATTATTATTATTATTATTATTATTATTATTATTATTATTATTATTATTATTATTATTATTATTATTATTATTATTATTATTATTATTATTATTATTATTATTATTATTATTATTATTATTATTATTATTATTATTATTATTATTATTATTATTATTATTATTATTATTATTATTATTATTATTATTATTATTATTATTATTATTATTATTATTATTATTATTATTATTATTATTATTATTATTATTATTATTATTATTATTATTATTATTATTATTATTATTATTATTATTATTATTATTATTATTATTATTATTATTATTATTATTATTATTATTATTATTATTATTATTATTATTATTATTATTATTATTATTATTATTATTATTAACTTTCTTTTAATCAATCAAATTTTTTTGAGAGTAAAATTTTTTTGACTGTCAACATTTTTTTGAGTTTGCCATTTCATTAAACAAAAAAAAAATAATAATGTGTACATTTTTTTTTTTTGAGTGTAACATTTTTTTTTGAGTGTAAATACTTTTTTAGTGTACAATTTCTTTGAGTAACAAATTACTTTGTAAAATATTTTTGTTGTTTTATACCTACATATAATGTAATACAAAAAAAAAACTATTTCACATATTTTCTTCTTTTTATATTACCATCTTCTTCTTTAAAAACCAAAAACAAATTAAAAACAAATTAACATTTCAATCATACACATACTTTATTTGATTTTTTCCCGTTACATACAGTAACACTCACAATAACAAAACAATAACAAATATTTACTTGTCTAACAACTAAACTGCACCCCACGACAAGAAAACAAACAACAACAAGTTTTACAAAACTGGTATTTCACCATGCTTATAAAACTTGTTTAACGAGTTTTCAACAGTTTAAGGTGAAACAAATCTGAAATTCACTGCTTTGCTTATAACTTTTGAACCACTAAACCGATTCTGCTGAAATTTAAAACCAAACAGCCTCGAGAAACGACAAATATATATGCTAAGCTTCAGCCCCCTCAGAATTGTCTTTCGAAAGTTATAGTGGTTTTAATCTTGTAAATTCGAAAAATACCCTTGCCGAAATTTACTATTTTGCTCATAACTTTTGAACCACTGGACCGATTTTGCTGGATTGCAATACCAACCTGACCCGGTAAATGGAGAACATATATGTCAAACTTCAGGAGCCTCCGTAAAGTCTTTCAAAAGTTAGCGTGTTTTCAACGGACAGACAGACAGACGGACGGACGGACGGACGGACGGACATCGCTAGATCGACTTAAAATCGATCAAGGATCATGAATATATATACTTTATGGGGTCCTAGACCAATATTTCGATGTGTTACAAACGGAATGACAAACTTATATATACCCTCTATCACTAGAGTGGAGGGTATAAAAAAACATAAATTTATTTAAAATCTGGATATAGCGTTTTTAAACCATTGATTGATGCCAGCGATTTAGAATTGAGAATACATAGATTGAAATTTTTAGAGATAGATATTCTTAGCTAATTAAATTAAATAAAAACACAAAATTTGTTTGGACATTTTTTGAAGGCCGTTACATATATGAAGGTTTCTATTTCAAACGTACCACGAAAAAAAAATGTTGTTGGATCAAAGCCAAACTTTGAGAGCTTATTGCCCTATATGAAAGTAACAAATCGTGGAACAAAAGTTTTCGTTTTTCGGAAAAATGGGCGAGATAGGCGTGGTCAAACATGGTAAAATTGAGCAATTTTTGCATGATGTCGCTTTATATTTAATTTTTTCTACAGTAACTCAACGATTCTGAAATTTTCGAAACACATCTATTTTATAGTGTTTTGTTTGGGCTATCGATTGGTATTATTTGTTTTTCGGAAAAATTCAGAACTACGTCTGAATTTTTAAAATGAAAAATAAAAATCGATGTAGCAAAAAACACGCCATTTTTAATATTTTTTAAAAAAATTTTAAATTAAAGTTAATTTCATTCTCTACATCATATCAAATTTTCAGAGAGCAGTTATTTTTGGTTTTCGAGAAAATTGGCTTTAAAGTTTGAAAGTCTTATTTTATTTTCCATATCACTCATACGCCCACGATACATTTATTTTTGCACTTACCAAAAACTTGTTTAATTCTGTTTAGATAACAAACTTAGAGCTGATTTGTCTTATTTATAGGAATTCGACTGTTTTTTTGTTGACCAGAGACATACAGTGCCATCGCTTACTCGTTTTCTGTGTAATAAGAATGATAATTTTTTTGAACTTTAAAATCTTTGAAATGATAACGAAGGTTTAAAATATTTTTTGGAACTTGTCTACTTCTGATATATTTTAAATTCTTAGTTGTAAGGCAATGTGTTTAATATCAGAGTATTCTTAAAAATTAACATTGACTGTGAATATTGTTGCCTGTTGCGGCGTTCCAGAATTTCAACAATCATATGGCAAAGATCACTTCTGAAATATTGTCATTTTATTGATATTGAATGCAACCTTGATACGAAGAATCTTGAAAAAAAGTCGAATTCTTATTATAAATATGACAGATCATGGAGTCCGGCCGAAACCAGTTTTTCGAGGCCAAACCGAAACCGAACTAAAACCGAAACTGAAAAAAAAATTAATGCTCGGCTGAATAAAATTTTTATATATTTCTTTTTTAAAATAAATATACAGCACTTAATGTTTTTAAACCATCGGAATTGTTGTATTTATCAAAAAATATATACATATGTTTTAAAAAACTTACAAAAAATCATATTTAAATAAACTTAAAAAAAAATTGTTCATTAAATCTGTAGATTAAGAAAAAAAAATTATTTGAACGTAACAGTAACACGTTAATTGGAAAACCTTGTTATATTTTTTAAAATGAACTAAATCAAGTGTAATGATACTCGAAATTGAAAAATTCAGCAACTTTTTTATATATTTTTAAAATACTAAAATTTTGCCGAATACCGAATAGAGGCCGAAACCCCATTGTTCGGCCGAAGTCGAGACCGAAACCGAATATTCGGTTGGACTCTACAAATCAGCTCTAAATCAATTATCTAAATAGAATTAAACAAGTTTTTGGTAAGTGCAAAAATAAATGTATCGTGGCGTATGAGTGATATGGAAAATAAAATAAGACATTCAAACTTTAAAGCCAATTTTCTCGAAAACCAAAAATAACTGCTCTCTGAAAATTTGATATGATGTAGAGAATGAAATGAACTTTAATCTAAAATTTTTTTAAAAAAAATTGAAAATGGCGTGTTTTTAGCTACATCGATTTTTATTTTTCATTTGAAAATTTCAGATATAGTTCTGAATTTTTCCGAAAAACAAATAACACCAATCGATAGCCCAAACAAAACACTATAAAATAGATGTGTTTCGAAAATTTCAGAATCGTTGAGTTACTGTAGAAAAAATTAAATATAAAGGGACATCATGCAAAAATTGCTCAATTTTACCATGTTTGACCACGCCTATCTCGCCCATTTTTCCGAAAATCGAAAACTTTTGTTCCACGATTTGTTACTTTCATATAGGGCAATAAGCTCTCAAAGTTTGACTTTGATCCAACAACATTTTTTTTTCGTGGTACGTTTGAAATAGAAACCTTCATATGTAGCAGTGGGTTATTCTCAGAACCTTTGGGTCCTTTAACTTTCTTTAATCTTTAACTTTTGTTATATAAAGACAAAATGTTAAAATTAATTTTTTATATTAAGAGTAGGGTGTTCAGTCGATTAATTCTTGTTCGATTAATCGAACAATTTTAAACGAATAATTGTTCGATTAATTTAAAATTGCTTATTTCGATTAAAGGATTAATCGAAGAATTTATGTCGATTTATATGGTTTTTCTGGAAATATTTATAATTTTTAAAAAGTTTTAAGTCCAATAAACAAACCGTTTATTGGACTTACTGGTCCGGTTGGTTTTAAATTTCAGCCAAATCGGTCCAGTAGCTCGAAAGTTATTAGCAAAACCGTAAATTTCAGATTCGCCTCACCTTAAATTCACGTGTTGAAACCCCGTTACAGGTTTTAAAAACATTGGTAAGTCACAACAAGTAGAAAAGCTAAATTCGACTTGGCCGAATCTATGAATACCCTCCACAATGCCCTTTTTAAGTTATAGTAAATTTTCTAGAGTGAACAAATAACATTTTTGATTAGAAATATTTTATTTTGTTTAAAAAAACTTTTTTTTTTAACTAATTTTTGAAAAAAAAAAAAATAATTTACTAAATTTTTTTTTTAAGTGTATAATTTTTTTTGAGTGTAAAATTTTTTTCGAGTGTATTTTTTTTTCTTTTAGTGTAAAAATATTTTTGAGTGACAAAAATGCGTTGTAAAATATTTTTATACCCTCCACTCTAGTGATAGAGGGTATATATAAGTTTGCCATTCCGTTTGTAACACACCGAAATATTGGTCTAGGACCCCATAAAGTATATATATTCATGATCCTTGATCGATTTTAAGTCGATCTAGCGATGTCCGTCCGTCCGTCCGTCCGTCTGTCTGTCTGTCCGTTGAAAACACGCTAACTTTTGAAATACTTTACGGAGGCTCCTGAAGTTTGACATATATGTTCTCCATTTACCTGGTCAGGTTGGTATTGCAATCCAGCGAAATCGGTCAAGTGTTTCAAAAGTTATGAACAGCTTTTTTTTTGGTAATATCCAAGTTTATGAATATTATAAACTCGGTTTTAGCAATAGCACTGTTTTCGCATAACCGCCCAGGCAGAAACTGCCAACCGTTCCAAAGAAAAAGTCTCGGCAAAGCACTTAATTTTTTGTGTAGAAGGTAGTATGAATTCGAAAAAGTGCTTTCCAAGCGCTTTGCCAATGTTTTTCTATTTAAATCCGTTCAAAGTATACACTCAGAAAATTATGTAAGTTACTACATGTAAGTTGTTTGTATATTTTACAGTAGTTAGATGTTTTCAACTACAAAGTCAGTTGTTTTTGAATGAAAAATATCAAACAACTATTTCTGTTAGTTATTTTGAGTCGTTTTTTTTAAGAACTAACAAAAAAGTACTGTAATGTAGTAACAGTTATTAAAAGTAGTAAAATTTATTTTTTTATCTCTCAAAAATTTTTAAAGTTTTTTTCCAAAAAATAAAAATAAATTTTCGTTTTTTTATTTTTCACAACTTTAAAAAAAAAAAAAACTTGGAAAAAATTTTGTCCTCAATTTTTTTTCTGAAAAATTAAAAAAAAATCCAAAAAATAAAAATAAATTTTCGTTTTTTATATTTTTCAAAACTTTTTTTAAAAAAAAAAAAATTTGGTCTTCAATTTTTTTTTTTTTTTTAAATTAAAAAAAAAATATTAAATTGATTATTTTATTTTTACTACATTTTAGTCGTTTTGACTACAAATGTTAGTAGTTTTTACTACATAATTCAGTTGTTTTTTTGTCAGTTAAAATAACTTACATTGTTAGTTGATTTAACTGACAAAAGTAGTTGACCCCAAAACAACTAACAAAGTAGTTATTTTAACTGACATTTTCAGTTAATTTTACTAACATAATTTTTTGAGTGTACATTTTTTATTAAAATTTTTTAATTTTCATAACAATTGGAATATTTTTTATTTCCCTGCAGGATAAGTGACCGGTCCTTGATAGTTCTCATGATATGTCACTTATAGACCTACATATTACAAACTTGACACCTTTTATATAAAAACACCTGTTTCTTTCGTGAGGAAGTGTCTTAAACTCCCGATACATCACCCTTAAGCTCCGGATATATACACGTTTCGGTTCAATACACCACTTTTTTCGGGACTTTTCCAAATTTTTTCCTAAAAGCATTTTTACTAAATTTTTTATTCCAAAACGCAAAGAAAACTGCAAACAAATTTTTTCCGGGACTTAGAAAATTGTTCAAAATTTTTTTATCCTAATAAATGAGTCAATAAATTTTTTATCCTAATTTAATAAATTTCTTTATTCAAATAAACACCAAAAAAAGTTGTGTCTTATGGACTTATGTATACAATTTAGATACGTCCCATTTTTTTTGTTCTAAACCATATTTTCTGTTTGTAAAGCGCTTTCCAAGCGCTTTAAAATAGCAACGGCATACCGTTTACCGTGGTTATAATTTTGGACGCTGGGAGAGTACTAAACTTTGCCAGCACTCTCCCGTTCGTATTTTTCTGCCTGGGCGTATATACGCTTACCTATACAAATTTTAAACTATCCACGCTTATTTTTAACTTGTATAATTATTGGCATTAAATTTAAGTTTCGATAAAAAGTGAAGCCAAGTTCGCATTTGAAAATAAAATGTTTTTTTCCGTGTTTGCTTAAATAAACTTTGACATTCAACAAAAGTGGTGCCAAAAAAATTTTAAATTTTAATGTTAAAATATAAACGGTTACGCGAAAACAGGGCTAATGTTTCTTGCTATCAAAATATATGGTTAAACGAATCATAAAACGATGTTTCAACTAAACCGTGTTTTACCATAGCAATGCGAATGTGCTATAATCCCGTATTCTCATACACGTCTTTTAATCAGGGTTGGCAACCGATACACACCTAGAATAACGGTATTTGGCTATTGTACCGCAACCAATAAAGATATGGACATTTTTAAAAGCGATTATGAAAGCTGATGAAATTTCTAGTATTTTAAATGTGTCACTTCGTGTTTCTACCGGTTTGTTTTAGTTATATAAGCCAATACCGTTATAATACCGTTTCAAACGGTATTATAAAGGTAATGACCTATATTTCGAAAACGAACCGTTGAAAACACGAAGTGACACATTTAAAATATTAGAAATTTCATAAGCTTTCATAATCTCTTTTGAAAATGTCCATATCTTTATTGGTTGCGGTACAATAGCTAAATACCGTTATTCTATGTGTGTATCGGTTGCCAACCCTGCTTTTAATTTTAAATTAAACGACTCGTTTAGTATTTATTCCATTACAACGAAATGACACTATATGGTAATAGAATTATGAGCTAAAACGAGTCGTTTAATTTAAAACGAGTCGTATGCGATTCCTCCTTTTTTATCTTTTCCTTCCTTTTTCTTTCTTTTTTCTTTTTGAAATTTGGTCTGGGGGGTAATTTCCCCTCCCCCCCTTGTACCCGCGCTTGTTATTTTATTTTTACTACATTTTTATTGTTTTGACTACAAATGTTAGTAGTTTTTACTACATATGTCAGTTGTTTTGTGTCAGTTAAAATAACTAACATTGTTAGTTGATTTAACTGAAAAAGTAGTTGACCCCAAAACAACTTACAAAGTAGTTATTTTAACTGACATTTTCAGTTGATTTTACTAACATAATTTTTTGAGTATAGTGTTTAATCACTTCTTAAATATACAATATTATGCATTCGCAATGAAGTGGTTAATAAGTATACTCAAAAGTTCAAAGTTATAGAATAGTATGAAGACCACTTCATATGTACTGAAAAACGAGTTGAAACAACTACTTACTTGCTGCGACAACTATATGAAAATGTAATGAGATATTCAGTAGATATTCACTACTCCAGAAGCAGTAGAAGTCCTTTTTATCATTGTTCTAAGTAATGTTTTTTTTTGCTGGGTAGGTATAAAACAACAAAAATATTTTACAAAGTAATTTTGTTACTCAAAGAAATTGTACACTAAAAAAATATTTACACTCAAAAAAAATGTACACATTATTTTTTTTAATGAAATGTCACACTCAAAAAAATGTTAACAGTCAAAAAATTATACACTCAAAAAAATTTGATTGATTAAAAAAAAGTTTTACTCAAAATAATATATTTCTAATAAAAAATTTGTAATGCAATTTTTTGAACATTTTTTTAGAAAGTTACTATCAGATAACATTGTGGAGGGTATTCATAGATTCGACCAAGTCGAATTTAATTTTTCTACTTGTTGTGACTTACCAATGATTTTAAAACCTGTAACGGGGTTTCAACACGTGAATTTAAGGTGAGGCGAATCTGAAATTTACGGTTTTGCTAATAACTTTCGAGCTACTGGACCGATTTGGCTGAAATTTAAAACCAACCGGACCAGAGGAACGGCAAATATATATGCCATACTTCAGCACCTTCAGAATTGCCGTTCGAAAGTTACTGTGTGTTTTATATCGTAAATTCCAGAAAAACCCTTGCCGAAATTCGCTCATTTGCTTATAACTTTTGAACCACTGGACCGATTTCGCTGGGTTGCAATACCAACCTGACCAGGTAAATGCCCAACATATATGCCAAACTTCAGGAGCATCCGTAAAGTCTTTCAAAAGTTAGCGTGTTTTCAACAGACAGACAGACAGACGGACAGACGGACGGACATCGCTAGATTGTCTTAAAATCGATCGAGGATCATGAATATATATACTTTATGGGGTCCTAGACCAATATTTCGAGGTGTTACAAACGGAATGACAAACTTATATATACCCTCTATCACTAGAGTGGAGGGTATAAAAAACAGTTGTGTTTACTTGAGTGGTACTTATTTCAAATTTGTTTTCGGATTTTCGCTGCTCTTGAAGCTTGGATTTGTTAAACGACCTAAATAAGTACCTGATAAAATTTTAGGCCAAATCGGTTAACTGCATGACCACGCTAAAATCGGTCAAATTTTCGAGTTTTGGGCAAAAACGCACAAATGTAGTCAGATAATAAACATATATATTTTTTTTGTGATATCGGTTATCCATATATATTTGTCAAATAAATTGTTGAAAAATGTGTAGAAATTAATTCTACACATTTTTCAAATCTCCAAAATATTTTTTTTTTTTGAATTTTCTCAAACAAATTAGCAGAATTTTATAATTTTGTTTTCTTGTTGTTAATAAAATGTTAAAATACTTGTGACTACCGTTGTTTATTTACTAATTTTTTCTGAATTTGTAATTATTCGATTAATCGAACAATTTTAAAATTTGATTCGTTTAATCGAATAATTTAAAAATGGCAAATATCGATTAATCGTTTAATCGAACAATTAAAAAACCCGATTAATTGAACACCCTAATTAAGAGCAATAAGGAACACTAGCACCAAGTAAAAAATTGCATATTTAGCCGTTATGAATATGTAATATTAATGGGATAAATAACTTTTTTTTAGCCCTAGAATGACTTTCAGATTTTCGGGCGGTTAAAGTCATTTTCATTCGGACGTTGTAAAAGCACTGTAAAACAAACGTTCTAGAAACGCTTGTAAAATCTAGAATACTCTAAAAAGCTTTGATGATTGTATTTTTCTACCTGAACAGAACAAAAATCATCAAATCTAAATCAACACACCGCACTAGTTAATGTCTTAAGCCTATATCAACTAAACATTTAGTAAAAACGGTTGCCAGTTAGTCTACGTACACTGAAAAAAAAGCTCCGTGAAAATAATGAAAATTGGCATTAGCTGAAAAATAACTCACGTTTTCAACCGAAGACAGGTTTCATTTGATTAATAAAACTGGTGCCATTCAATGAAATCTTACATGAAACAATGAAAATATTCGTAGCACTTGTTTAAAACATTTAATGAAGTTGTTCAATAAATGTATGAAAGTAATCATTTACTAAATGTGGAGTAGCAGAAGGTAGTACCATATTCGCATTCATTTAAACTAGTTTAATTATTCGTTTTCCCCATACAATTTATCTGTCAAAACTATACGTCGTTTAAATGACATTGAAATTGTTTGGGGAAACCGACAAATTAACTAGTTTAATGGTGTTTTCTTTTCTGAACAAAAAATTGTGCATTGCTAAAATGTTTACTTTTAAAATGTTGACATGGCCCTGAAACGATGTTGCATTTTTTTCACTCAGAAAAGAACACAAAAAATGCTGTTTTGTACGCAAATTGCCCTGATTTGCTGGTTCGATGGACGTGTTTTTCGCTTATATTGCCGGCAGCTCAGGTTCGAATCCCGACGATGGCCATCACATATTTTTTTTTGCTTTAAATTATTTTTTTTTTAATTATTTAAACTTAAAAAAAAAATACCAAAAAATTAACAAATTTAGTCGATTTTATATGAAAATTTACTTTTTTTTTAAAAACTATTAAATTACTTAAAAAAAAACATTATTAAATTAAAAATAATACGTAATTGAAAAAAAAAAATCCCAGAATAAAAAAAAAATTGTCCATACCGGGATTTGAACCCCGGACCTCCAGTGTCAAATGCCACGACACATCGTCTGCACCACAACAGCACCAGTTAACTTGTTCGCTTAATTTGAGCTTTGCTACATGAGAGAATATCAAGGCAGTTTTTCACCCCGTCATTTGATTTCGGGGTGAAAAATATGCATTTTTTACCTCACGGGCAGGCAATATTTGAGAAAAGAAAAGTGTGCATTTTTTTTAGAAAAGAACACAAAAAATTCAAAGAATAAAAAAAATGTTACAAAATGCTACATTTTTTGCCAGAAAAGAAAACGCCATAAATAAATACGAATATGGTATTAGCCTTCGCACTACCAAAACCCCCCGGGTGGGTTTCTTTGATATACGTTTATACGTAAGCAAAAATCTTTGGTAGTGCGAAGGTGGTGAGAAAAGTAACAACGAAAAATTTAAATGAAAATGTTCACTAATAACAATTTTTGATGTGTCACGTATAACCGTCACTGAAATTCTATTTAATTTCACTTTCACATATTATTTATGAGTTTAGCTTAGTTTTCTCACACAAAATTTTACTCCAATTGTAATACATTAGTAAACCACGAGGTAATATAAAACAGCGCGATTTTTTTGGTAAATGTAAAATTAATAATTTACGTTTTATTTTAAACTTCGTATAAAAAGTCTGAAAAACTCACGGAACAAGTCGAGTTTACGTCCACCAAAAAAAAATATTTGTTGCAAATACAAACTCCATGCATTTAGCCCATCATCCTCATTGCAAAATTTGGAACTTAAAATTCGCGCCCACTCCATTGTGGGCGTTTGCCCCCGACAAAAGTGAAACCACTGTACTCAGGATGAGGTCCTTAGTCGATGCACAAAGTTTCATCAGATTTGAAGGGGTGGAGAAAAACTTCACTTAATCCAAAACCTCAAAATAAACAACACACGTTTACATTTTTTTATGTTATATGGCATTCACACTTGCGACCTTAAACAAGTTGTTCAACAAAATACCAGTAACAGAATAAAAACGTAATGGACACGGAACAAAGCCTTTTTTAAACATCTCACTCTTAAACACTTCAAAACAGCAAGTGTGAATCCCGTATTACACTCACAAGGAAGGTCTTTCACAGGGCACCCACCAATTGTCCTGAAATTTAAATATGGGAATGAGGGGGGAAAAATAAGAGTTACCTGTTTTTTAGCTGCCCAATCTCAAATTTAGAAAAGGGTTGCCACCTTATGAAAAAATAAGGGCTTGCGGGAAAATCCGTATAAAAACCGAACTAACAGGAATTTCGCCAAACGAATAAATACTGGTCAGATTAATTTTGATAGAGATTATTATATATGATTTTGGCGGTCGTAAGTATATACATCTTTATATAAACTACCCCAACGATTATACATTTTTGACAATAACAAACTTAACGAAGTCGAATTTGGACGATACACCATGGGATAGGCCTTCAAAAAACCTTTCGACCTGTTTAAAATGTTCATATAGTTTCTTTTGAAGAAGTGGGAAAAATCCTCAAAACCCAAAAAAATCCCGTTTTTCCCCTCCCCTTTGACCCGCTAAATGTGAGATTAGGCAGCTAAGAAAAAACAAGTAACTCTTATTTTTCTCCTCTCTTTTCCATATGCAAGTTTCATGACAATCGGTGGGTGCCCTGTGAAAGACCTTCCTTGTCAGTTTTCTCACACAAAATTTTACTATTATATCTTTATATGGCATTCAAACTTCAGCCTTAAACAAGTTGTTCATCAAATCACCAGTAACAGAATAGAAACGTAATGGACACAGAACAAACAATAGAAAACCATGCAATAATATAAAACACTCGAATTTTAGTTAATTTATAATTAATTGCGCGTGTGAAAATAACAAACGCAAAAAAGATAACAAACATCTTCAACAAACAGCGAAAACTGTATTACCATCCAGATAATAAATTGTTTGCAACATTTATGTGATGCCAACTAATATTTTTACGTAAAACTGGCATCAACACAAATTCTTTAAAAAATAAAGTGGTAGCGCTCGGCAATGACAATTATTGTGAATATTTTACAATTTATTTTACAAAAAGTTCCCACAAGTTAACAAACAGTTTCCACCGTCATTTATTATTAATAAGAAACAATAATTTAAAATAATTAATGTAAACTAAAACATGAATTTTTTATAATGAGTCTATTCAACCGAAAAAAGTTGCATTTTTGGCCTTACCCCTTTCGAATTTGATGAAACTTGGAATATAGTTGGGCCCTTACAAAAAAATCATAGTGACTAAATTTTGGACTTCTGGTAGTTTTTCTTCCCGCGATATGGGGTCTTGAAAATTGGCAAAATCGTATATATTTGACAAAAGTGTTCTGAAATAAATAAAGATAACTCGAAGAGTAATAACAATACAGGTGTCAGTCAGGTTGTAAATAATAGCTAATGAGACAGCCTTTAAAATGGTATTCCCCAAGATTTTTTTTGAAAAAAAGTCAAAGGTCATTGGTTTTAACCTTAATTTTTGGAGAGCTATATCTCAAAAAACGATATTTTTAAAATTTTGGAAAAAATATATGTTATTAAGGATCACCTGTACTACTTAAGTTTACATTTTCAGGATGGAGACTTCATTGGAACTTTTTAAATTAATAGAAACATAGTGACAGGAAAGAAAAAGCGGTGTATTATCCCTTAGAAAAAAAAAAAATTTTTTGTCTCTGAGATTCTGGTACCAAAGTTCACTTTTCAGAATGTTTTTGACGTGCTGAGTCCATATATGACCTTTGAACTGGCCTATCGCTATTAGTTTTCGAGATATCTGCACATAAATGTGTGAAAATTGCTAAAATGCTATTGCTATGTTTTTTGAACATTAAGGTGCATATATCTTGAAAAGTAATAGCGATAGGCCTGTTCATAGGTCATATTTGGACTCAGCACGTCAAAAACATTCAGAAAAATAAATTTTGGTACTAGAATTTCAAAGACAAAAAAAAAATAGTAGTATTTTTTTTTTCTTAGGGAAATTACACCGCTTTTTCTTTCCTGTCACAATGTTTCTATTAATATAAAAGTTCCTATGAAGTCTCAATCCTGAAAATTTAAACTTAAGTAGTATAGGTGATTCTTAACAACATATATTTTTTCCAAAAATTTAGATAAAGCTCTCCAAAAATTAAGGTTTAAACCAATGACCTTTGACCTTTTCCCAAAAAAATCTTGGGGGAATGCAGTTTTAAAGGCTGTCTCATTACCTATTATTTGAAACCTGAATGAGATCTAAATTGTTATTTCTTTTCGAGATAATTTTATTTATGTCAGAACACTTTTATCAAATATATTTTCGATTTTGTCAATTTTCAATACCGCATAACTCGAATACTGAAATGACCAGAAGCCTGAAAAATTGGGAAATCTCTTTTTTGTTAAAGTAAACCACAGTATTTAATTTCATTAAATTTGGAGGGGGTGCGGTCAACTCCTCGGTTGAATTGAGGTGTTTTAGCTCTAATAAAAAATACTTTTTAAAATTCTGCCCAAGTGTATCTTCTTAAGTTTTACTATTCCAGTACACTCAAAATAATCACTCTGTTAAATTACAGAGATACTCTGCTGAGCCAGCAGAAAATACCATAGATTTCCAACCAGCAAGATTTTTTGTTATTTTACGAAGAAAACTCTGTAAAAGGATTTCGATAAAAAAACTGTAAATTTATAGAATTATCTGTAAAATATTGATAAAACCGAAAAGAATTTTAACAAAAAAACTCTGTAAATTTACAAAGTTTTAGTTAAATGCATTTTATGAGTTCAAAATTTTAACAAAAAAACTCTGTAAATTTACAAAGTTTTAGTTAAATCCATTTTATGAGTAAAACTTCTCTGCATCAAAACATTAATTCAAGTTAAATTAATTTAAATTTTGTTAAACTTGCCCGCTTTAATGCTTCCAAATTGTAAATTTACTTTTTTATTTTTGTGAATATTAAGAATTTTTAGCAAGTAACTCCAATTTTACACGTCGTCCTCGTAAAACTTACCGGTTTTTATTGTAATTTAAGACACTTTTTAAAGAGGAGTTTTATCGGTCATATTTGGAAGTTTTTTGAAGTGATTTTTATTTTTACAGAGCAATAAGTAAAATTACAAATGAAATTTAGTATTTTGGTTACGAGAAAAAAACAATGTATTTTTCTAAAATCCGTTTTTTAACAAAAAAAACTGTTTATTGTCTGTAAAATAGAGATTACAAAGTAAAAAGTAAAATTACAGATAAAATTTTGTTTATCGGTCAAAGAAAATACAAAGTATTTTCTTAAAATCTGTATTTCGACAGATAATTTTGTCAAATATCTGTCAAATTGAGATCACAGTCATTTTACCGAGTATTTTACAGAGTAATTTTTTTGAGTGTACATAAACTAGAACCTCGTGGGGGCCACGGCAGTTTTTTTTCCTTATGGAACACTTTATGTCATTTGTTACAAAAATGTAATGATGCAGATCGGTTGATAAACCGATTATTAACATTTCTACATCATTAGATTTTTCCCATAGTGTTTTTTTCTAAAAGTTTTCAGTACAAAAACTATTGGCACATAGCAGACATGGGCGATACCAATTACATTTTTTTCAATTACAATTACATGTAATTAGTAATTGAGTTTTTTCAATTACAATTACATGTAATTAGTAATTGAATTTTTCAATTACATTTACATGTAATTAGTAATTGAGTTTTTTCAATTACTAATTACATGTAATTGTAATTGAAAAAACTCAATTACTAATTACATGTAAATGTAATTGAAAAATTCAATTACTAATTACATGTAATTGTAATTGAAAAAACTCAATTACTAATTACATGTAATCGTAATTAAAACGTTCAAATTACAGTGTTTTCCATTACATGAAAAAAAAAAAAATCTGACAACTGACAAAGTTTTATTTTTAACAAATTAATAGTGACTGGCGAAATTCAACATCAGAAGCATTTTGGACATGTTAAGTGATTGCGGTCGATTCTAAATATGATATTTAAAACTAGTGTAAAAAAATATAAGTCAAAAATATAACATAAAATTTGTGACATAAATATATAATTTGTGTGTATAGTTATGGTGGCAGATTCTAAACTTGAAACTAAACTAAACTTTTCTTTTTCCTACTACGTTACCATGGCTTTTACTGGTGACATGTCACATGATTTAAAACTAACACCGAAATTATATAATATTTATTTTAATAAAATAATTATATGTATTAATATTAATTAAATAATTTTAATAAAATATAATAAATAAGTGATACCAACTACATACAAAAACAAGTAAGAAAATTATAGTCGGTCAAGACCGACCATATAATACCCTACACCAGTGTTTTCCGGAAAATGTGTCCCAAGTCCAAACATGGACCGATTTGGTTTATCTTAGGTCAAATCTTTAATAAGTGTAGAAAACACTCACAAACCAAATCTGAGTGAAATAGTCTTCTATTTGTTTTTAAATTAACCGATTTAAGTGAATAGCGGGCGAAATTTTCATATGGGACCTAAGTCCAAAAATGGTGTGATTATAATCAAATTTTGATTGGGTAATTAAAGTACGTGTTAAAAATAAACAAAATTTTAATAAATCATTTCCTATTTTCATGAAATTTTAGCGATTTATGTGAATATCGGGAGGGTGGTTTGTATGGGGGCTACAAGAAGAACTGGTCCGATTGCTTTAAAATGTGGAATGGTGATTTGTGAATACAAAACACGTTTACCTGCCAAATTTCGAAAGGATACCTATTGTTATTATTAGAGTCATTTGACTTATATTTTAAGGGGACGTTTGTATCAGAGCTCCCTATTACTCGAGTACTCGAGCTACTCGAGCAGCTCGAGCAGCTCGAGTAGCTCGTCAATTACTCGAGCAGCTCGAGTATCTCGTGCTACTCGAGTAGCTCGAGTAGTAAAACACACATTTTTTTATATTTATCCTGTAAAACAAAAACTATTATAGCTATTTTCTAAATTTTTACATTTTTGGTATGCTATGCTTCCAAAGAATATACATAATAAATATCAAATTAATAGGATTATCGTAGTGGCTTTGCTAAACTACTACTCGAAAAAGATCGGCGAGTTTTCATACAAATGTATGAAAATCCGCCCACCTTTAAACTTTAATATTAAATTATGAGAATATTTTCAAAAAAACATGTCATTATTTTTTACCAATTATGATCGCATATACGATTAGAATACTTCCTCGAAATTTCAACTCATTTCTACAAAAAATGTGGCATTGGCGATCTACTACTCGAAAAAGATCGGACGCTTTCCATACAAATTTATAAAAATCAGTAGAATTTAGTTCTTTGAGTAGTAAAACACACAGTTTTTATCTTTGAACTCCTGTAAAACTAAAACTATTATACCGATTTTTAAAGTTTTTACATTTTTGAAATGGTATGGTTTCAAAGAATAAAAATAATAAATATCAAATTAATAGGATTATCGTAGTGGCTTTGCCACACTACTACTCGAAAAAGATCGGCGAGTTTCTATACAAATGTATGAAAATCCGACCGCCTTTGAACTTTAATCTCAATTTGTAAAAAAAAATTCAAAATAACATAAAATTATTTTTTGTCAATTATGATCGCATATATGATAAGAATACTTCCTCAAAATGTCAACTCATTTATACCAAAAATGTGTCATTGGCGAAAAAGATCGGCCCATTTCCATACAACTGCACTAAGAAAATTATGTCATTAACTGTTTGTAGGTTATTTTAAAAAGTAATCAGTAAAGTTATTTTAAAAGAAAAATCACTTATTTTATAAAGCATTTAATTTTTTTACTGTTTCTGTAGTTTAAAAAAAATAATTTACTGTATTAAAAACGAATTTTCTGTTACATTTAATTTCGGCAGTAAAAAATTTCTTCTATAGTTTTACTGTTTTTCAATACAAAATAACTGAATATTCACTAGTTTTTTAATGTTTTGGTTAGTCATTAAATTAACATTTAAAATTGACTGTAATGTGTTTTTATTTTAAATGAAAAAACAGTGGAATGCTTTTTAAATAAAATTTCATTTGTTTTAAGTGAATATTCACTGGAATTTACCTACATAATTCTTTGAGTGTGTATTAAAATCAGCCTACTTTTGAATTTTGACGTCACTTTATGAAAATGTTTTCAAGAAAACATAACGTTATTTTTTGCCAATTATGATCGTATATATGATGAGAATTCCTCCTCAAAATTTTAATTCATTTCTATAAGAAATGTGGCATTGGCGAACTACTACTCGAAAAAGATCGGCCGCTTTCCATAATAATGTATGAAAATCTGCCCTTATTTCAATTTAAATGTTAAATTATGAAAATATTTTCAAAAAACCATGCATTATTTTTTACCAATTACTTATGATCGCATATACGATAAGAATACTTCCTCGAAATTTCAACTCATTTCTACCAAAAATTTGGCATTAGCGAACTACTGCTCGAAACAGATAAGCCGCTTTTTATACGAATGTTTAAAAACCAGCACTTGTTTGAAGTTTAATTTCATTTGTGAAAATCTTTTTAGACCACTAAATTTATTTTTTTACATATTATAATTGCAATGATAATATCACTTCTTAAATCATTATTTTAATTTTGACATAATTTACCTGTTGTGAATTTTTTAACCCAAATTGTTTTATTACCTAAAATTTTCTCATTTATAATGTACCGTACATTTTTTTTTTTCATTTTACCTTTTAGTGCAATATTTATAGGCAGTGTTTTAAAAAAGGCACAGCAAAAGATTTTACAACCTAATAAAAGAACACGTGGTCTCAGCAAATTATACTGCCATGGATTTTCCAAATATTTGTTTATGACTCCTTTCATAAAAAAACAATTATCTTTAACATGTTTACGTAATTTATTTCAATTTTTTTTTGTTTAAATTTTACTGAAGTTATCTAGTCTATGAATGGAAAGCGGCCGATCTTTTTCGAGTAGTAGGCCGACAATGCCACATTTTTTGTAGAAATGAATTTAAATTTTGAGAAAGTATTCTTATCATTTATGCGATCATATTTGGCAAAAGAATAACTTTATGTTTTCGTGAAAACATTTTTACATTTATGTCTAAAGTTCAAAAGAGGGCATATTTTCATACATTTGTATAAAAATGGGCCGATCTTTTTCGAGTAGTAGTTCGCCAATACCACATTTTTGGTAGAAATGAGTTGAAATTTCGATGAAGTATTCTTATCATGTATGCGATCATAATTGGTAAAAAATTATTTAATTTTTTCTTGAAAATTTTGTCACAATTTGACATTAAAGTTCACAGGAGGTCGGATTTTCATACATTTGTATAGAAACTCGCCGATCTTTTTCGAGTAGTAGCGTGGCAAAGCCACTATGATAATCTTATTAACTTGATATTTATCATGTTTATTCTTTGGAACCATACCATTTCAAAAATGTAAAAGTTGTAAAAATCGGTATAATAGTTTTTTTTTTTACAGGAGCTCAAAGATAAAAACTGTGTGTTTTACTACTCAAAGAAATAAATTCTACTGATTTTTATAAATTTGTATGGAAAGCGTCCGATCTTTTTCGAGTAGTAGATCGCCAATGCCACATTTTTTGTAGAAATGAGTTGAAATTTCGATGAAGTATTCTTATCGTATATGCGAACATAATTGGTAAAAAATAATGACATGTTTTTTTGAAAATATTCTCATAATTTGATATTAAAGTTTAAAGGAGGGCGAATTTTCATACATTTGTATGAAAACTCGCCGATCTTTTTCGAGTAGTAGTTTAGCAAAGCCACTACGATAATCCTATTAATTTGATATTTATTATGTATATTCTTTAGAAGCATAGCATTCCAAAAATGTAAAAGTTTTGAAAATAAGTAGCTATAATAGTTTTTGTTTTACAGGAGTTTAAATATAAAAAAATGTGTGTTTTACTACTCGAGCTACTCGAGCTGCTCGAGTAACGAGCTACTCGATTACTCGAGCTACTCGAGTAAAAGCGTAGGCTCTGGTTTGTATGGGGGCTAGGTCAAAACATGGACCGATTTTTGCAAATTTCAATAGCGTCCGTCGTTGTGTCAAAAGAAGCTTAAGTCTCAAATTTCAGATAAATCGGTTAAAAATTGCGACCTGTATCGTGCGCACAACGTTTACATGGACGGACATCGCTAAATCGACTCAAAAAGTTATTCTGAGTCAATCTTGAAGGTGGGTCTAGGACCAATATTTCGGGAAGTTACAAACATCAGCAGAAACTCATTATACCCTGTACCACAGAGTGGTGTAGGGTATAAAAATAGTGTTGCCAAAATTGTAATGGTAAGTAGTGATATCGTTTTTTTTTACAAGTAGTTACAGCAAGGAGTACTAATAGAAAATAATATATTAATATAATAAATAAATTCGAAAGAATTTTGTAATTTGGTGTTTTTTCGACTAAATTTTGCGTTTTTTATTTGCATCTAGCGGTCAAAAAATTATTTTATTTGTTAGCAGGAAATCTAACGACTTTATATTATCTTAAAAATAATTAATATTTCACAGGTACAGTGAAATCAGAAAATACACACGCATTTGTTGGATTTTTTTAAAGCATGCCAGCAGCAAGCAAAATTCTACTTGCATAAGTGATCGCTTGCATAATTTAACATATAACAAAAAGGAAACAGCTACAAAGTCATAAAGACATAAAAAATCGGGATTTCCAAAAGGAATTTAAAAGACACTATTATTTTTTTACTACGCAAAATATGTGAAGACATTGCATTGAAATTCAATGGAGTGGCTGGCTGTACATCGCAATAAATATTTGAAAAATTGAAAATTTTGGCACGAATAGGTCTACATTTTATAGGTCTAATTTTTTTTATTATCTCCTTTTATATGTGCCATAAAAGCAGATCCTAAAAAATGTTGACCTTTTTTTTGATAAAATTTTCCCTTTTGCAAATATTTATTACCTGAATTATTTTATTTTATCTTTTAAAGCAAATTTGTGGTTTTCAGCCAAATTTATATTCTTTCAAAGATTTTTTGTTGTGCTTGATAAATAACACTGGTTTACAAAATAAAAAAAAATTTCTGCGCACGAAACGTGACTATATTTTTTTATATATTACAGACTACTAACTCAAAAAAAATATCGAAAATTTTTTTTCACGGATTCAGTAATATTAAAAATTTGTTTAGCGTTTCTTTAAATTTTTCGACTATTTTCGTTATACCTCGCGTTGTTTACATCCGATCTACTCGCGATAAAATCCATGTTAAAGAGAATCATGCAACAAATCATTCAAACATCATTTTCCAATCAAATGATAAGATTACGTTTAATTAGCATACATAATATGTCATATTATGACAAAAATACGTTATTTGAGCAATTAAATCAAAATTTGGATGGTCGACAAAAATAGAAATCGTAACAAATAAATTTTATTATGATTTCTCTTCAGAGACCAAATATAACAGTTGTTTGTGACTTTTTGTTTTAAAAAAAATATTCTAATGTATTAACACCTGTTGTATTTACACTTTTTTTGGGACGCTAAAAAACGACAAAATTAAATTTTTTTTTTTTAATCTGTGTAAATATGTTACAGATGGACGGACATATCATTGACAATATGTTGGTTTAGCTTTGAAAAATACTTAGGTAAAATTATATTAAAATTCACAGGAAAAAAAAAAATTTTGATAAAATAATTTTTTCTTTCCAAATTGTAAAAAAACGGTTAATAATGTAAAAAAATCATAATAAATAACTACTTATAATATTTTTAAAGACAAAAAAAACATACAACTATTCTTTTTCATGGTATTCGGATGCATAATAATAAAAATTAATTTGATTCATATTTCAGTTGAAAATGAATACTTTAAACTTTATTTCAAAACTAAAAATTTAACGAATAAATTCATTGTATAAAAGATCTGGGTTTATTTAAACCCCATCAGTTTTAGATTTTTTGTCTATTTCAGTTATGAATTCAAATTTAGTTAAACGATTTTTTACCTAAATATTTGTTAAATTTAATTTGTTTAACTAAAATGTTTGCATTTCAATTAATGTGGTGATTATTACTCGCATTGTACGGTCTATTTTGTGTATTTCTTTTGTGTCGTCTGTAGTCATTGTTAAGTTTTTTTAAAGACTACCACAAAAACTCTCGTTATCTTCGTTTGACTTGGAGTTTTTGCTTCCAGTTTGCTGCGAATGACTACAGTATTGTGTGTTATTTTCAACTGCTGGCTTTTTTCAAAAACTATCAACTGAGGAGTTTAACAATTTCAGTGGCAGTTTAGTTATTTTAACTCTGTTTTGAACTGCTGTCAAATGGCACCCACAATTCTGTTTACAACTTGAGGCCAGCGCCACCTGCAGGGTCGAAAAAAATCAAATCTTTAAAACCTTGATCAGCATCTAATATGTATGTCTTAGGTTGGTAGCTCTTATGATTCCAGAGATCATGCGTTACAAACAATTGCACTAACGATTTTATGCATAAAGATTTTTGAATAAATATGTATGTGTAATTGACAATATTAGTAATTAACTACTAAATGTAATTATAAACATGTTTCTTACAATTACATTAAAATCAATTACATTTTTCAATTAGATGTAATTAGTAATTGAGTTTTTTCAATTACAATTACATGTAATTTGTAATTGGGTTTTTTCAATTACAATTACATGTAATTTGTAATTGAGTTTTTTCAATTACAATTACATGTAATTTGTAATTGAGTTTTTTCAATTACAATTACATGTAATTAGTAATTGAAAATTTTCAATTACTAATTACATGTAATTGTAATTGAAACTGTAATCAATTACACAATGTAATCATTAACCCCCATGTCTGGCACATAGTGACCCGGACAGAATTTTCTTCCAGGAACACTTAATGTCATTTGTTACAAAATTCTAATGATAAGGATCGGTTGATAAAATAAATATTAACATTTCTGCATCATTAGATTTGTCCCCTAATATTTTTTCTAAAAGTTTCCAGTACAAAAACTTTTAACCCACAGTGACCAGGACAGATTTTTCTTGCAGGAACACTTAATGCCATTTGTTACAAAAATTGAATGATAGGGATCGATTGATATACGGATTATTAACATTTCTGCATCATTAGAATTTTCCCCTAGTGTTTTTCCTAAAAGTTCCCAGTGCAAAAACCATTGACCCAAATTGACCAGCACAGATTTTTCTTCCAGGAACACTTAATATCATTTGTTACAAAAACCTAATGATGAGGATCGGTTGATAAACAGATTATTAAGATTTTTACATTATTAGATTGTTCCCCTAGTTTTTTCCTAAAAGTTTCCAGTACAAAAACTATTGACTCAGTGACCAGGACAGATTTTTTTTTTCCAGGAACATCATTAGAATTTTCCCCTAGTGTTTTTACTAAAAGTTCCCAGTACAAAAATTTTAACCCACAGTGACCAGGACAGATTTTTTTCCAGGAACACTTGATGTCATTTGTTACAAAAATGTAATGAAAAGGATCGGTTGATAAACGGATTATTAACTTTTTTGCATCATTAGAATTTCCCTAGTGTTTTTTTTACAAGTTTCCAGTAAAAAAACTTTTAACCCACTGCGGCCAGGACAGTTTTTTTTCCAGGAACACTTAATGTCATTTGTTACAAAAATCTAATGTTAATAATCAGATTATTAAGATTTCTACATTATTAGATTGTTCTCCTAGTGTTTTTCCTAAAAGTTTCCAGTACAAAAATTATTGACCCAAAGTGACCACGACAGATTTTTTTTTCCAGGAACACTTAATGTCATTTGTTACAAAAATGTAATGATGCAGGTCGGTTTACAAACGGATTATTCACATTTCTACATCATTAGAATTTTCCCCTAGTGTTTTTTCTAAAAGTTCCCAGTACAAAAACTATTGACCCATAGTGACCAGGACAGTTTTTTCTTCCAGGAACACTAAATGCCATTTGTTACAAAATTCTAATGATAAGGATCGGTTGATGAATGAAATATTAACATTTCTGCATCATTAGATATGTCCCCTAGTATTTTGCCTAAAAGTTTCCAGTACAAAAACTATATACCCAAAGTGACCAGAAGAGGTTTTTTCTTCCAGGAACACCTAATGTCACTTCCTTCAAAAATCTAATGATGAGGATCGCTTGATAAACGGAAAATCAATATCTTTTCATTAGATATGTCCCATAGTGTTTTTTGTAAAAACTTGCAGTACAAAACCTGTTGACCCAGAGTGACCAGGATAGTTTTTCCTTTCAGGAACACTTAATGTCACTTCCCGAGTAAAAATGAATACATATAATTTTACATTATTTGATGTATGTATGTATATATAGCCATATGAAATAATATGTTTTCATATCAAACAAAGTATATAATTATATCTCGCATTGAGTTTTTCCAAATTTTTTAAATGGAGTTATATAAAATTACATCTAATGATAGCCATATTAATATACAAATACATGTGGGAGACATAATCATATGTGACACATATAAGTTAATCTGATTGCATACATATTTATATGTGACTTAATATCAAATAACGTATACGAGCATATTTAAAAAAAATCCAATATCAATATATATATAATTATATATGACTTACAAGAAACCATTTAAAATTATATATGACTTACAAAAAACCATTTAAAACTATATATGGTTCCATCTTAAAAAACGAAAAATATTTTTTTCATATATAATTATATATGGTCGCACATATAACTCTATATACAGTTATATAAAACTATACATGGCATCAAACATTTATTTTTTTAATATTATCAAAGACATAATTATAAATGGCTTATGAGATACCGTATATAGTTTTGTAAGGTACCATATAAATACAATTTTTTTTTAAACTCTATATATAATTTTAAGTGGTGGCACATGTAACGCCATATAAAATGTTATACAATTGTATAACCCGAGTAAAAAAGTTCCTATATAGTTGTATATAATTTTATAAACATCATATATGATTAAATAGAATTATATAGAATTTGATGCGAAAAATGAGTCGATAAAACTATATAAAATTTGATCAATGTTTCATATATTTTGATAAATTTTTTATATAATTTTATGCGAAATTTGGACCCCTATTTTTATATAATAATAGCAAAATTATATAATTAGATATAATTATATAAAAATATATAAAATTGTATAAAACTCTATAAAATTATATAAAGTTACATAAAATTATATATAATTATATATAATAAAAACAAAATTTTATGATTTATATAAAACTTGATATAATTTTATGTAACTTTATATAGTTTTATACAGTTTTATACAATTTTATATATTTTTATATAATTATATCTAATTATATAATTTTGCTATTATTATATAAAAATAGGGGTCCAAATTTCGCATAAAATTATATAAAAAATTTATCAACCCGAGTAAAAATGAATACATATAATTTTACATTATTTGATGTATGTATATATAGCCATATGAAATAATATATTTTCATATCAAACAAAGTACATAATTATATCTCGTATTGAGTTTTTCCAAATTTTTTAAATGGAGTTATATAAAATTTCATCTAATGATAACCATATTAATATATAAATACATGTGGGAGACATAATCATATGTGACACATATAACTTAATCTGATTGCATACATATTTATATGTGACTTAATATCAAATAACGTATACGAGCATATTTAAAAAAAATCCAATATCATTATATATATAACTAGCTAACTCGCCCGGTACTTCGTTACCGGTTAGCTGTAAAAAAAACTTCATTACTTCAAATTCTTATAAATTTTTAATTAAACATAAAAATTGTTAGTTTCGACCTTTAAAATATTATATTTTGAGTAGATTCAAAGTAGCAAAAAATTTTATTTTGGCGAAACGATCTCATTGTTCAAACTTTAAGTTTCAAGGAACATTAGTGCATAAGGAACAATATGTACCAAATTGAAGCGAAAATTCAAAAATTTATTTTCCCAGAATGTAATTCTAGAGTTCAAATTTCAAGTTTCTGGAACCATTTGTTTAAAAGATAAATAATGTACCGATTTTCCCTATTTCCCCCCTTTCCCACCATGGAGGAGGAATTTTTCAAACAATATTTTTTCGGAATGTTGTTTCCGCGAGAGGATCCTAAAGACCAAACTTCACGTTTCTGGGACCATTTGTTCAGAAGATAAAAAATTCACCGATTTTCCCCTTTTCCCACCCTTGGAGGCGGAATTTTCAAAAAATTTTGTTTTTCGCATGTTAATTCCGCGAGAGTTTCTTGGACCATTTGTCCAGAAGAGAAAAAATGTACCAATTTGCTCTATTTTACCCACCTTGGAGGCGGAATTTTCAAAAAAATATTTTTTTAGATTTTTTTAGGACCATTAGTTCAGCAGATTCAAAATTGCCCTTCATTCCCCCTTTTTCCCCCAGAATTTTGAAAAGTACTTTCATAAGAATATTATTTCCGCGAGAGGATTGTTCAGCCAAATTTCAAGTATCTAGAACCATTAGTTCAGCAGATACACAATTGCCCTACCTTCCCCGTTTTCCCCCTTGAAATCGGAATTTTCAAAAAAAGTACTTCTTTTAGAATGTTAATTCCAAGAGAGAGGATCGTGCAGTCTAAATTTCAAGTATCTAGGACCATTAGTTTAGCAGATACAAAATTGCCCTACTTTCCGCCGTTTCCCCCTTAGAAGTGGAACTTTCCACAAAAAATACTTATTTTAGAATGTTATTTCCGCAAGAGGATCGTACAGTTCAAATTTCAAGTATCTAGGATCATTAGTTCAGCAGATACAGAATTGCCCTACTTTCCACCTTTTCCCCCTTTAGAAGGAGAACTTTCAAAAAGTACTTCTTCTAGAATGTGCTTCCCGCGAGAGGATCGTACAGTCCAAACTTCAAGTATGTAGGACTATTAGTTCAGCAGATTAAAAATTGCCCTTCTTTCTCCCTTTTCCACCCGTAGAAGCAGAATTTAAAAAAAAGTACTTCTTTTAGAATGTTATATCCGCGAGAGGATCGTACAGTTAAATTTTAAGTATCGAGGACCATTAGTTCAGCAGGTACAAAATTGCCCTACCTTCCCCTTTTTTCCCCCGTAAAAGTAGAGTTTTCAAAAAAGTACTTCCTTGAGAATGTTATTTCCGCGAGAGGATCGTACAAGTTCTAAATTTCTAGTATATAGTCTAAATTTCAAGTATATAGGACCATTATTTCAGCAGATACAAAATTGCCCTACTTTTCCCCTTTTTCCCACTCAAAATCGGAATATTTATAAAAGAACTTCTTTCAGAATGTTATTTTCGCGAAAAGAAAGAAATTTCAAGTCTCCCGAACCATTAGTTCAGCAGATACAAAATTGTCTTCTTTCCCATTTTTCCCTCTTAGAGGCGGAATATTCCAAAAAGTCCTCCATTCGAATTTTTGCAGTCCAATTTTCAAGTATCTAGGACTATTTGTTCAGCAGATACAAAATTGGCCTACTTTTCCCCTTTTTCCACAGAAAAAATTTGAAACGAATTTCAATCAACAAAAACGCGGATTCAATCAATTTTTTTATTGAAATTCCTCCACTTAAAAAAATTGTTATACCAATCATCAAATTGTAGGTGATTGATTGAAAATGTTTTCAATCAAACATTTTTTCGATTTTGGTGAAAAATTTAATCAATTTTTTGTTTAAAGTCAATCAAAATAATGACTGATTTAACAAATGAATTGTAAGCTTATGACAAACCTATCAAAAAATTAATATTTTTTGCTTTCCAATATGTTGCCAACAATAAAAAAAGTAAAGCCCGATTATTTTGTATATTTTTGAATTAATCTATTCAAATAAATTAAAGCGAAAAAAAATCTTCTATGTTGAAAATTTGTAACAAAAAATAGGAAAAAATTTAATCAAAACATTGATTGACTCATTTAATTTTTGTTGATCAATACATTTAATTGAAAATGTTTAGCCAATAATTTTTTGTGTGTCACCCTTAAAAGAAGAATTTTTAAAAAAGTATTTCTTTCCGAATGTTATTTCCGCGGGAGGATCGTACAGTCCAATTTTCAAGTATCTAGGACCATTAGTTCAGCAGATTCAAAACTGCTCTATTTTCCCCTCTTTTCCCCCTTAAAAGAGGAATTTTTAAAAAAGTATTCCTTTCCGAATGTTATTTCCGCGGGAGCATCGTACAGTCCAATTTTCAAGTATCTAGGACCATTAGTTCAGCAGATTCAAAACTGCTCTATTTTCCCCTCTTTTCCCCCTTAAAAGAGGAATTTTTAAAAAAGTATTCCTTTCCGAATGTTATTTCCGCGGGAGGATCGTATAGTCCAATTTTCAAGTATCTAGGACCATTAGCAAATACAAAATTGCACTACTTTTCCCTTTTCTCCCCCTTAAAAGCGAAATTTTCAAAAAAGTACTTCTTTTAGTATGTTATTGCCGCGATATGATCCCATATTCCAAATGTCATGTTTCTAAAACCATTAGTTTAAAGTTAAGCAAACTGCCCTATTTTCCCCCTTTTGGGCCTCCTTAAAACCAAAATTCTCAAAAAAGTATATTTTAAAAAAAAATAATTTCCGCGAGAGCATCCAGATTCAAAATTTCAAGTTTGTTCAGAAGATACAAAATTGCCTTATTTAACACCTTCTACCCTCCACCCCCATCCTTATAAAAGGATTTTTCAAAATATTACTTTTTACAAAATGTTTTTTCCGCGAGAGGATCATAGAGTTAAAATTTCAAGTTTCTGGGACCATTCGTTTAGCAGATACGAAATTGCCCTTCTTTCCCCATTTTTCCCCCTTTAAAAACGATTTTCAAAAAAGTACTTCTTTTGGAATGTTATTTTCGGGATAGGATTGTACAGTTCAAATTTTAAGTATCTAGGACCATTAGTTCAGCAGATACAAAATTGCCCTACTTTCCCCCTTGTTTGCCGTAGAAGCGGAATTTTTAAAAAAATTGTTCTTTAACAATGTTAGTTCAGCAGATACCAAATTGCCCTCCTTTCCCCCTTTATCACCGTAGAAGCGTAATTTTAAAAAAAAAGTTTTTCTTTAACAATGTTATTTCCGCGAGAGGATCGTGCAGTTGAAATTTCAAGTATCTAGGACTATGAGTTCTGCAGATTCAAAATTACACCACTCACCCCCTTTTTCCCCTGGAATTTTCAAAAAGTACTTCCTTTAGAATATTATTTCCGCGAGAGGATTGCACAGTTCAAATTTCAAGTATCTAGGACCTTTAGTTCAGCAGATATAAAATTGCCCTACTTTCCCCCTTTTTCCCCGTAGAAGCGGAATTTTTGAAAAAGTTCTTCTTTAAGAAAGTTATTTTCGCGAAAAGATCGTACAGTTTAAATTTCAAGTATTAAGGACCATAAGTTCAGCAGATTCAAAATTGCCCTACTTTCCCGATTTTACCCCAGAATTTTGAAAAAGTACTTCCTTTAGAATGTTATTTCCGCGAGAGGATGGTTCACTCCAAATTTCAAGTATCTAGGACCAGATACAAAATTGCCCTGCCTTCCTCTTTTTCCCCCTTTAAAGCGGAATTTTCAAAAAGGTACTTTTTTCAGAATGTTATTTCGCGAGAGGATCGTGCAGTCCTATTTGTTCAGCAGATACAAACCGGAATTTTCAAAAAGTACTTCTTTCAGAAAGTTATTTCCGCGAGAGGATCGTACAGCCCAAATTTCTAGGATCTACGACCATTAGTTCAGCAGACACAAAATTACCCTACTTTCCCCCTTTTTCCCCTTAGAAGCGAAATTTTCAAAATAGAACTTTCTTCACAATGTTATTTCCGCGAAGGATCCCACAGTCAAAATTTTTAAGTTTCTGGGAAAATTAGTTCAGAACATACAAAGTGTACCAAATTGTCCTATTACCCTTTTTACCACCCTAGAAGCGGAATTGAAAAAAAAAATTTGTTTCGGAATTTTTTTTCCGCGAGAGGATCTTATAGTCCAAACTTTAAGTTTCTAGGACCATTAGGTCAGAAAAAAGATTTTCCCCCTTTTCCCCTACTTAGAAGTGCATTTTTAAAAAAGTACTTTCTTCAGAATATTATTTCCGCGAGAGGATCCTATAGTCCAAATTTCAGGTTTCTGGAACCATTAGTTCACAATACAGAAAATGTTCAAAATCGTCCTATATCCCCCCCCCCCCCAAATTGGAATGAAAAATTTAAAAAAAATACTTTCTTCAGAACATTATTTACGCGAGAGGATCATATAGTCCAAATTTTTAAGTTTCTTGGACCATTAGTTCAGAAGATACAAAATGTACCAAATTATCCTACTTTCCCCCTTTCAACCCCCTAGAATCAGAATTAAAAAAAAAAAACTTTGTTTCAGAATGTTTTTCCGTTAGAGGATCTTATAGTCCAAATTTTAAGTTTCTATGACCATTAGGTCAAAAGATAGAACATGTACCACATTGCCCTTTTTCCCAATTTCCCCTTCTTTTTTTTTTAAATACTTTCTTTAGAGTATAATTTTGCGAGAGGATCCTATAGTCCAAATTTTAGGTTATTGGGGCCATCAGTTCAGAAGATCGAAATGTTCAAAATTGACCTATTTCCCCCTAAATTTAAGTGATTAAATCAATAAATTCCCAAAAATAAAAAAATAAATGAGAAAAAAAATTGAGTAAAAAATTAAGTGAAAAAAATTTTGAGTAAAAAAAATTTGGATGAAAACACCTTCTAAGTAAAAAATTTAAGTAAAAAAAGTGAGTAAAAAAACTGAAGAATAAAAATACAATTGATTAAAAAAAATTTTTATTAAAAAAAAATTGAGTGAAAAAAATTTTGAATAAAAAAAATTTTGAGTAAAAAAAAATTGTAAAAAAAAAATTGTAAAAAAAAAATTTTGAGTGAAAAAAAATTTGGAGTGAAAAAAAAATTTCGAGTGAAAAAAAATTTGTAAAAAAAAAATTTTGAGTAAAAAACATTTCGAGTGAAAAAAAAATTTTGAGTGAAAAAAAATTTTGAGTAAAAAAAAATTTTGAGTGAAAAAAAAAATAGTAAAAAAAAATTTTTAAAAAAAAAAATTTTGAGTGAAAAAAAATTTTGAGTGAAAAAATTTTAGTAAAAAATTTTTTTTCCCCCAAGAGGATACTATAGTTTAAATATCTAGTTTCTAGGACCATTAGTTCAAAATTCACAAAATTGCCCTATTTTCCCCCTTTTTGTCCCCCTTAAAACCGGAATTTTCAAAAAAGTACTTTTTTCAAAATGTTATTTCCGCGAGAGTATCCTATATTTAAAATTTCAAGATTGTAGGACCATTAGTTCAGAAGATACTAAATGTACCAACTTGCCCTATTTTCCCCCTCCCCCCCACCTTAGAAGCGGGATTTTCAAAATATTACTTTTTCCAAAATGTTATTTCTGCGAGAGGGTCCTAGACTTCAAATTTCAAGTTTCTGGGACCATTTGTTTAGAATATAAAAAATGTACCAATTTGCCCTATTTTCCCCTTTTTCCCCCCTTGGAGGCGAAATTTTCCAAAAATATTTTTTTCGAAATTTTATTTCCGCGAGAGGATCCTAGAGTTCAAATTTGAAGTTTCTAGGACAATTAGTTCAAAAGATACAAAATCCCTCAAAGGGCCCTATTTTCCCCCTTTTGCCCCCCTTAGAATCGGAATTTCCAAAAATCCCTTCTTAGTGGGTGGTTTTGTCGGGAGCCGAACCTACATTCCAAATTTCAAGTCTCTAGCTTCAGCGGTTTGGGCTGGGCGATGATTATTGCCAATCAGTCATTCAGTCAGTCAGTCAGTCACCACACTCTTTTATATATGATAATAATATAATTCTTGAGGATCCTGAGTTCGATTCCCGACTAAGTCAAGAAAAAAATTATTTTTTTTTAATTTTTTTTTAATCTAAATGATTTTTTAATGCGTTTTCGTTTTTCAAATTTAAAAAAAAATAAAATCCCTGAATTTTAACAAAAATATTTCAAAAATAATTATATTTTGATATAATTATATATTATTTAATCCGAAGAAAAAAATATTTTAAAACTTTAATGTTTAACCATCAATATCTCTGGTTTTAAGAGAGCTAAAGTCCTCAGATCAAGCTCAAATCAAAGCTTTATTTGTTGCCAATAATTAAAAGTGTATTTGGTTCGAACTTATGTTAGCAATATTTTCAGATAAAATTATTTTTGTCTGAAAAAACTTCCGAAAAAAACTTAAAACTCATTATTTGGCCGTTGGTGAGTAAAAAAGTTTATACATGTTTTATACCATTTTAAAGGTATTTTTATTAAATATACAACGGCAGAAAGAAAATTTGGATCCGATGAAAAATGTGAAGCTCATAAGCCAAAAACCGTTTTTACTTTAAAGCTTTATAACTTGGAAAATTAAGAGCATTGGAAGATGAAAATCATGTTGTTGAACTCAGTATTAAACCCCCTATTAGCTCAGCAAATAAACTAAAAAAAACAAAATCACAAATTTTAGCAAAAATTTTCTAAGTCTTTTTTTAAATTTTGTTCAAATTCAAGTCGAATATAATTTGATGCAATCATATACCCGATAAGATAAACTGGATTTAATTATATATAAGTTAAACTTGATATAATTATATATGATAAACTATTTTCAAAAATTTTCTAAGTTTTTTTAAAACATAGTCTTTTAAAGTTGTCATTTATTAACAACGTCCGCTGGGTCAGAGGGTAGAGATTGCGATTACAAAACAGTTGGTAGCTGTTCGATTCCCCCGCCGCACTGTGGTCAATATTTTGAGATAGCGGCCAAAACTCCTTTTGGTTTTTGTTCTCCGATTTTAAAGTTATTAGACTCATATGAAAGTAGACAGTAGTAAACCTCGGGAGCCAAAAAATTAGAACCCTATTTCCACTATTTCACTAAGAACAGGGTGGTCCAAAATGGGCTTTTTCAGAATTTAGTAAATTTATGATATTTTTAGTTAATTTTTAAAGTTTAAATGATCATAACTTTTTTGGTTTTCAAGACTTTTGGACGAAATAAATTTTGTGTTGTAACTTAACTTATTTTCTATTACTGGTAAAAAAATTGAAGCTCTACTGTTTTCAGAACAATTTAAATATTTTTTTAAAAAAGGTCAAATTTCTCGGAAATTTCCTACTTCATAGAGCACAACTCCTGTGAGTCAAGCTGAGTCAAAACACAAATTTACTATTTTGTAGTCCTAACTCTCCCCAACATTCCTATATATACATGTCCATGCATCGGGACTGCACTTTTTGAGCTACAGCAATTTTTCTGACCCAAGGTAAGATATTCGGTACAAATGCACGTCATATTTTTGAGAAGTTATTTGTATGTGAAAGTGGCTATTATGCATATATTTTGATGAAATTTTGTACAAGAGTTCTTATTGACCCAAAAAATAATTCTGTTGAAATTAGGAGAAGTTGGCCCATATTTGGACCTAGTCCACATAGAAGGGTGTATCAAAATTTTGACAAAAATGAGAATAGAACTCTCAAATTATGTGGTATCTGGCTATTCATTTGGATAAGGTAAAAAATGATTTTATTGCCATCTAATATTACATAACTTAAATACCTGAAAATTGCAAATAAATTTAAAACCAATGAAAATAACTGGTAAAACCAAGTACCTGTTATATTATGTTTCAAAGAGGTAAAAAAGATCATGTTGAAACTTCGAGCAATAGTAAAACCCAATTGAAATTCAGAAATCACAATTGAAATTCAGAAAAGCCCAATTGAAATTCAGAAAAGATCAATTGAAATTCAGAAAAGCACAATTGAAATTCAGAAAAGCCCAATTGAAATTCAGAAAAGCCCAATTGAAATTCAGAAATCGTAATTGAAATTCAGAAAAGCCCAATTGAAATTTAGAAAATCACAATTGAAATTCAGAAAATCACAATTGAAATTCAGAAAAGCCCAATTGAAATTCAGAAATGCACAATTGAAATTCAGAAAAGCATAATTGAAATTCAGAAAAGCACAATTAAAATTCACAAAAGCACAATTGAAATTCAGAGAAGACCAATTGAAATTCATAAAAGCACAATTGAAATTCAGAAATCCTAATTGAAATTCAGAAAACCCCAATTGAAATTCAGAAAATCACATTTGAAATTTAGAAAATCACAATTGAAATTCAGAAAAGCCCAATTGAAATTCAGAAAATCACAACTGCAATTCAGAAAATCATAGTTGAAATTCAGAAAAGCACAACTGAAATTCAGAAAAGCCCAATTGAAATTCAGAAAATCACAATTGAAATTCAGAAAAGCCCAATTGAAGTTCAGAAGTTGTAATAGAAATTCAGGAAAGCCCAATTGAAATTAATTTTTTTTGCTAATTTTAACCATTTTTTTTTTGCTAGTTTTTTTTTTTGAGTGTTTTGATATTGTTGGGAATTTCAGTGTTATTTTTCAGTTTAATCCTCACAAGAATTAGCTTTCTTCCAAAAAAAAACCAACCTTTGGCCCCTGTGAATATTGAGACTAAATAAATGTCAGGGGCCAAATGTTGGCATTTTCTGACCAAAATTAAGTTTAGGAATAATAAATAAGTATTGGTTGTAAAATACGATTGAAGAAAATAAGAAATTATAAAAAAAAATACCTATTTAAAATGTCAAAATATTCAACTTTTACATGGAAACTCAACAAAAAATTAAAATACATTTTTAACTCCACATTACTTACGTTCCTATCAGTCGATTTTTACGTTTGAAAACACAAATTGAAGCTTAAAGTCCCTCCTATTGAACAAAACAAATTGTGTAAAAAATACCAATCCGGTCAAAAGTTATAGAGTTTTGACCGCTATCTCGCGAAATTGACCACTGTGCGCCGCTCGAAGTTTTTTTTTTTTTTTTAAATAAATTTTAATTATATATATTTATATCTTAATATTGAAAAAAATTGTTTGGATAAAACTTTATCAGTTCTAAAAATAGATTTTATTGTTCGGATTAAATTATATATAGTTCTAAAAATAGATTTTTTTTTCGGATAAAATTTTATCTAAAGTTTTTTGTAATATTTTTTTTTCTTTCGTATGAAATTTTATCTTTTTTTATCCAGCTAAAAAAATCTTTTTTTTTTGTCTTGGTCCAATAAGATCCAACCATTTTTCGGATGAAATTGTATCCCACCGATTAAAACTGATCTAATTAGATAAACCCACTTTTCGGATCAAATTGTATCCGTCCGGTTAAAACTGATCTAATCTTAGCGATCCATTTTTCGAATCAGTGCTGATCTTTCAAATCTCGGATCTATCAACAGATCTGGAATAATATAAGAACATTAGGGTGGGTCAAATTGTAGGGGGCCGAAAAAATGTAAAGGGGCTCATCCAGATTCTTGTTCTACGGGTCATTTGAAGATATTTTGCCAAAGAAACCATAGCTCTAAAATGATTTTCGAGCCCCCGGATTTTTCAAAATAGTTTTTTTCCCCAAATACTCAAGAATAGAGGTAAAAAAAATGCTTTTTCTTCTAGCCAAATGTGTATGTGGGGGTTTTTTGGATCGAGGAATCCATTTTTGACATCTATTTTTATTTTTGAATACCACCAGAGGGCGCTTTCGTACATTTTTTAATTTTTATCGTTTTTTTTTGGGTAAATTTACGAAATTTTTCGAGGAAATTGACGAAAATTTGACTTTCTCATGAGACAACCCCAAATTTTAAATAGCCAGAGTGTTCAGCGTTCAAAATTATGGGGGGGAGGGGTTATTCATACACGACCTATATCGAATTTAAGACAAAGAATAAACAAAGCAGATTTTACTTTATTTTTTCTTCAAAAATTCAACATAAGAGATAATAAAATGTAATTAATAAAAACAAGTAAGAAAGTTATAGTCGGTCAAGACCGAACATATTATACCCTACACCAGTGTTTTCCGGAAAATAGGTCCCAAGTCCAAACATGGACCGATTGGATCTGTCCTTTGTTAGATCTTTATTAAGTAAAGAGAACACACACAGATCAAATTTTAGTGGAATTGGTAAATTTTTTTGTCAATAAACCGATTTAACTGAATATCGGTCAAAATTTTTATACGGGGTACTAAGTCCAAAAATGGTCCAATTATATTCCGATTTGATTAGGTTACTAAAGTACACGTTTAAAAACGAAAAATAAATTTTGTTATCAAATATTTCCATTTTTATGAGTTTTGAGGGAATTATGCGAATATCGGGATGGTGGTTTGTATGGTGACTACCAGAACAACTGACCCGATCCCTTTGAAATTTACAATGGTGATTCGCGCATACAAAGTTTGATTACCTGCTAAATTTTAAAGCGATATCTATTTTAATACGGTTATTAGAGTCATTTAATCCGAATCCAAAGGGGGCGTTTGTATGGGGGCTAGATCTTAACATGGACCGATCTTCTAAATTTCAAGTCAACTGATTGAAAATTTCGACCTGTATCGTGCTTAAACCGATAGATGGACAGACGGACGGACGGACATCGCTAAATCGACTCAAAAAGTAATTCTGAGTCGATCGGTATACTTGAAGGTAGGCCTAGGACGAATATTTTGGGTAGTTACAAAGGGTAAAAAATCAATTGAATTCAGTAATTAAGAAACAAAACGAAGAATTTGTCTGTCACTTGAGGAGTAAATGTTTTATATGAAAACATAGCATCCTAAAATATCCTATTTAGTTGGCAGATTGAGACCAGTCAAATCAGAAGACATACCAAAATCAGGAACATCGTGAGAAGGCATATGTTTTAAACTACTTTCGGTACTTATTGATGTTAGTGCGGCTTGTGATGTTGACGGCAATTGATCCATGTTTAAAATTAAATATTAATTAATTAATTAAATTATAAATATTAATATAAGATTTTCCAGCTAGATTTTGAGGTTTTCTTCCTTCAAAGGCTGGTAAAAATGTGATTTAGGTCTTAGCTGGAAATCTATCGATTTTTTTTTTAGAAAAGCTGGAATAAGGAACAAAATGTATGGAATATGATTTAACAATTTATAATTCGAGTATGTATTTTGAATATATTCAATACAAAGTCAAAATTCGTCTATTTCCACAACAATATCGTATATTTTCGCAAAAAAATGTACGTAAGCGCCCTCTGGCGGCACTCAAAAATAAAAATGAATGTCAAAAATTTATTCCGAGTCCCAAAAAACCACACATACTCATTTGGCTAGAGGAAATAGCATTTTTTTGCCTCTATTCTCGAATATTTCTAGAAAAAATACCTATTTTGAAAAATCCGGGGGCTCGAAATTCATTTTAGAGCTATGGTTTCTTTGGCAAATTTGCTCAGAATGACCCATAGAATAAGAATCACGATGAGCCTTTGGGTCGAAAAAATTTGACCCACCCTAAAGAACATATATTGCTCCACACAAAAATTTTTACTCGGGTTTTATTTTTTTATTGTTACACCAACTTACCACCCGCAGAGGTCTGGTAACGTAACCCCTGCATAAAGACTACGTCATTAAACAATATTTTAGTTCTACTCTTGCCATTAGTCACCTTTCCTCCAATGGTTTTTTAGTTTTATATGCAACTTTAGTGCATTTTTCTTTCTGCATACTATATTTTTTATTATTTTTGCTTTGTTTTTGACTGATTTCGCGTATCTAAATTGGTTTATGACGTCACAAATGACTTAGCTTGGTGTAGTATTTAGTACATCAAAGCTCGAATTGCACTTGACGTTTTTTGTAAAGTCTTGTTAAAAAATATCGGTCATCTTACTAGAAAAACTCTTATTTTAGGAGATTTCAGCTGAATCCGCTTAAACTATATAAGAATGTTGGCTTAACTGACATGGAGGTTAACAATTAGTAACACCAGGATAGAATTAAGTCATTTTCCATTTTAATTTTATTTAGAATTAAGCGGAATCTGGAAGCATTTAATGAGTGTCCGAGTTCTTTTTTGAGGTGATTTTACAAGTTATTTTAGTTTTCGCTGATTTGCAAAAAACTTAGCTATCATTTTGATTCAAGAACAACTGATTCTTAAAGTGTGAAAAACCATCTTTAAAATGGTACCAACACATTTTGGAATTTCATGAATTTTAACCACCAAATTTAATGAAAGAAATTGATATTATTGTGGTGGTTGGTGGTAGAATAATAATAATTTTATTTATAAAACAAATTCGACTTTATTTAATAAGTTGACAAAATAGAATAATTAATTTTCATGATCGACAAAATATCAAAACAAAATCCAGGAACACTTAATTATAAAAATATGAAAGTAAAGTGGGCTTTTCATCGTCTACGACCTGTAAGAAAATATTATAAATATAAAAAATTGTACTATTCCGGTTCTTAACTTACTCTCTTCAAATATCTCAGATCTTTTATCAATAGCCAATTGCAAATCGATCAATATTTCACATAATGGTTCGGAAGTTTATTTTTTGTCGACAGACGTTTGTAAATGTTTTCTTCATTTTATGTGAAACGTTGTTTCTTTATTGCCTTTTTATCTTCAGTGATGCCAAGTTCTGTTTTTAAAATATATTAAGGCTCCCATACACTACAAACAAGGCGGATGACTTGTACAAATATATATGAGGGGTTCTTCGTCAACCGGGCCACCGCTTCTCCAAAATTGGTATGGGTTTAAAATTTTTTTATTATATATAGCTTGTAGAGCATTAACATTGGTCCTCTTATCTACCTAAGAGTAGATTATGGCTCTTATCTTAGGTCCGTTCGATTACCTTACTACAGTCTACCTTTTTTTACTATTTTTACTACAGCTGGAAATTTTCAATACAAAAATGTGTTGGTAGGAATCACATTATACAGAATTTTTGCGTATATTATGCGAGAACTAACCGTCAATTTTTTTTGTGAAAATATTTGCGAAGACATATTTGAACACATACTATTATTAAGGCGGTTGAATGGAATGAAATTACACTTAAGAACCAGTTCTACTACTCGTTAGCCGACCAGCGAAAATACCAAACAAATTTTATATTTTCAAGTTGTACAACTTGCCATTGCACTAGAAATTTGCATTCGGTCGTTAGACAAATTGTAAGATTTGTCTGCCGTATTCAGTAGTGTTGCGTCTGTTAACTCTATGTTTAAGATGTCATAAGCGACATCTTGCGAATATGGTCCACACATTTTTAAGTTGGTAGGTAGCCCTGTTTTCTTTTCTTATTTTCATTTGAGAAATTTCAGGCCGTTTTGAATATATAGAGAACAAATATTTTTGATTTATTCCTGAACTAGAAATTATTTAAAACTCAAAGTTAGTAAATTGGTTTTAGGCTTTCCAGTTTTTACATAAAAGAAGACATTTATTTATTGAATTTGCTTTCATAAAGTAAAATTAGTTTTTCACGTCTCTCTAAATTGCAATTTAAGAAAAAGCAAATTGAGGCTGAATTGCAGTTTATGGGGCACACGGAACTTAAAAAAAAAAAAAAAAAAACGCCACCCGATCAAGAATTAAAAATAAAAACAAACCGAATTTAGTGAAATTAGCAAATTGAGTCTGAATTGCAGTTTATGGGGCACACGGAACTTAAAAAAAAACGCCACCCGATAAAGAATTAAAAAAGAAAAATATCGAAATTAGTGATTAGAGGCACCGGACTCGGGAACCACCGCTGAGCTCCCCATAAAGTAGCAAATTTTGCACTAATTTTAACGTGGCAAAAGGCTTGATACACAAAAAAAAACTTTATTAAGAGAAGCTGCTAAATTAATTTATGGAGTTTGTAATCGGTAAGCCCGGCTGAAGGCCTGCTACGCAGAAACAAATTTTAAATCAATTTTTTTTTAGCCACTAATCAAAAATTTTTATTTTTTTTTTTATTTTTTAATTCTAGAGCGTTACATAAAAACAAAACAGACTACATAATGAAGTAGAATTTTTTTTTTTACTTCGAATGAAAAAAAATCATTATGATTTGTTGGCCGAGCAAAAACAAGGATACGTTTCTTTTGCAAAAAAGTGATAGGAAAGCTATAAAATCATCAAATTTATTCGTTTTTGCCTAAGGAGGTTGTTAATTTTTTTAATTTTTCTAAATCTGCAAATTGTTCAAATGTCTCAGAATCTTAGAATTCTTCTATACGAAAAATGTCTCAGAATCTGAGACATTTCATAATATCTATGGTTTTGCAAAGGTGGAAATAATATCTATGGTTTTGCAATGATGCAAATGCCATTATATACACATTATGTGCAAAGATCTTGATGCACAAAATTTGGTAGTAAATCTCATTTTCTGAGAAGACTACTTAAAAATTCATTAATTACAGCCTTTGATTTAAAGACAATTGAAGAGTATCAAAATTGGTTTAGACATATTTTCAGTGTCTTACTTTGTCAATATAAGATGAATGTATTCGAAAATAGTTTAATTGCGTTAAACACACTCGATACAGATCTTAATGACAATTTTGATATCAATAGCAGATATAATGAGTTGCCTGATGATCCAATTTATCCTTTAGAACCAATTTCTAAAAGCAGCCCATTCCGTGCCATTTTTGTTCATATATATAATGATGTTTGCGAAAACATTAAGAATATAATTTGTGGAGCTTCTATGGAAATAAATCCATACCGCCATGATAAATTTGCAATGTTTTTCTTAAAAAAATATAATAATAATTGCAATAATTGCTGGGCAATTTGTCTGAGCAACTATTGCTGGCAATTAAACATCAAATTGTAGGCTATCTTTGTTTAGAAGTCATCAAAATAGACGAAAAGCGTTTTATTTAGTTAATTCTGGCGACGTTATTCGTTATTGCTACCGAAAAAAATCAGGTGAAGACCTGGTGATATAAGCTTTCTCTTTCTAACCTAATTAGTACACCGAAAAAAATCTGTCATAAATTACCAAAAAGTATGCTAATATGTACCTAATTCACACCTAAGGTAAAATCTCGTTCGAACGAGATTTCGATCATATGGTACTGCATCATTTAAAACACTACCGCATGTAGCATATTTAAAATAAAAATGGAAATTTTTGATTAAAATATGTTTTTTCCCCTCATTTCTTATTCATTTATGCCAAAATAAAATTTATTAGGGATTTCAAACTCAATAAATTAATTTAGCGGCTTTGCTAAATATTTTTTTTTTTTTTGTTCAAATATAAGCTGGGTTTTGACACCTGTCATAATTGTCGAATCTGTATTAGTCTAGGCTCATAAGGTGAGCATACACTTGCATGCAGTATAGTTGTACAATTTGTTGGATGAAAGTGCGATTTTGATGGTATATGGGCTTGTTTGACTACACCCAAAAAAAAACGTGGGTATTCAATACTAAAAATTTAATTAATTTTAGTCCAAAAGGACCTAGTGCAGAAATTGGTAACCAATACTAAAATTTTTAACTAATATTAGTCAAAACCAGTAAAAATTACTAATTTTAGTACTTTGAAGATACTAAAATTAGTAACTAATTAGTAGATTTGGGTACAATATCACTTACTAAACCTTTTACTGTAGAATTATTTTGAGTGTACCATTACTAATAAAAATATACGTGTCCGTCCAACAAGTGGATACACGATCCAAATCGCACTTTATATCATAGAGTAAAGATGATCAGGTATTTTGATAGGCCCCAAAACAATATGTCACTTTATATAAATTGGTTCTCTTAGTGTTTAAGAGAGTTTTTACATGCAATAGTAAAGGCAACAACAAGAGAACCAACTTATTGAGAGAGCAAAATAAATGGCATCCAACCAATATGACACCCACTGCTTTATATAAACAAGTTGTGCAACAATACTGTTTGACGACATTTTTCGACAGTTGGTGTCAGTGTTTTTGTGCGCGTAGTCGTGCGTGTAGTATTGCGTGTATAAGTTATATCAGGACTACCAACTTCTTAAATGTATGTTGAATATTTTAAAACCAAACTTGGTATTACTATAAATGGCATCCACAAATTTTAAAACCCTTAAGACGCACAAATAAACTGACGCCATTTGAATAAGCTGCTAATATAAAATATTATTAATAAATGGTAAGTACATTTTACTTTTTGATTTAAATTTTATTTAGAGAAATATAATCTATATATATAAAAGAGTAACGTGACTGACTGACTGATTGACTGACTGACTGACTGACATACTCATTCATCATCGCCCAGCCCAAACCGCTGAAGGTAGAGACTTGAAATTTGGAATGTAGGTCCACCTCCCGGAATATAAATCCACTAAGGCTGGATTTTTGCCAATGTTGATTCTAAGGGGGTAAAAAGGGTAAAAAACTGTACTTTTGGTACTTTTTATATCTCCTAAACTAATGGTCATAGAGACTGGAAATTTGGACTGTATGTTCACCTCTCGGAATATAGAACCAGTAAAGCCGGATTTCTGCCAATGTTGATTCTAACGGGGCAAAAAGGGTAAAAAACTGTACTTTTGGTACTTTTTATATCTCCTGAAATAATGGTCACATAGACTTGAAATTTGGACTGTATGTTCACCTCCCGGAATACAGATCTACTAAGGCTAGATTTTTGTCAATGTTGATTCTAAGGGGGTAAAAAGGGTAAAAAACTGTACTTTTGGTACTTTTTATATCTCCTGAAATAATGGTCACAGAAACTTGAAATTTGGACTGTATGTTAACCTCCCGAAATATAGAGAGAGTAAGGCTGGATTTTTGCCAATGTTGATTCTAAGGGGGTAAAAAGGGTAAAAAAATGTACCTTTGGTACCTTTTATATTTCCTTAAATAATGGTCCTAGACACTTGAAACTTTGAATGTAGGTTCAGCTCCCGGAATATAAATCTACTAAGGCTGGATTTTGCCAATGTTGATTCTAAGGGGTAACTTTTTTTAATTTACTGAAATAATGGTACCTTTTATAAAAAGTACCTTTTATAAAAAGTACCTTTTATAAAAAGTACCTTTTATAAAAAGTACCTTTTATAAAAAGTACCTTTTATAAAAAGTACCTTTTATAAAAAGTACCTTTTATAAAAAGTACCTTTTATAAAAAGTACCTTTTATAAAAAGTACCTTTTATAAAAAGTACCTTTTATAAAAAGTACCTTTTATAAAAAGTACCTTTTATAAAAAGTACCTTCATTGGCGTAGATAGCCCTGTCTGGGGGGGGCTTAGCCCCCCCCAGAATAATTTTAGCCCCCCCCAGAATTTTAATCATTCACAATTTTTTTTTAATAATTTAATGATTTCATTAATTTTTGCAACAATAAATAATAATAATGAGTCTTTAGGACTCGTTATGATTATTCTACGAGTCTTAAGGACTCGTAATGATTATTATATTAGATCTAATAGTTTTTCCTATTGAAAAATAGTCTGAATTATTGCAAAAAGTTTTTATATGAATCTGATGTTTTTGTCAGTAATAAAAACTTTACCGAAGCTTAGGATTGTAACTTCAGGAAAACATTTTAAGTTCTTTGATTTAAAAAAGTTTATAAATTCTAAGTGGTTTTTTATAGACAAAAGTTATTTGAAGAAAGAATCTGAGAATTTTGACTAATAATCATCAACTTTTGCAATCATCAGAACTTTTTCTTGAAAAAAATCATAGTAATCTAATGATTTTACTATAGGAAAAACATTAAAAATCTTTCATTTTCATAACATATCTGGGAGTTCTAAATATCCGAAAAATCTTCAGAATCAAAATTTGTTTAAAAAAAATATGAATTTTTAACCGCTTTCGGAGGGCATTCGTTTCTAGGACACCTAGACACATGATATAGGGAACGCTTCAGAAATAGGACTGGGGTTTTCTATTAAAAAAAAAACAAAAAATTCAAAAAAATCAGGGGGGGCTTTAGCCCCCCCCAGAAATGTTGGCTTCCTACGCCAATGAGTACCTTTTATAAAAAGTACCTTTTATAAAAAGTACCTTTTATAAAAAGTACCTTTTATAAAAAGTACCTTTTATAAAAAGTACCTTTTATAAAAAGTACCTTTTATAAAAAGTACCTTTTATAAAAAGTACCTTTTATAAAAAGTACCTTTTATAAAAAGTACCTTTTATAAAAAGTACCTTTTATAAAAAGTACCTTTTATAAAAAGTACCTTTTATAAAAAGTACCTTTTATAAAAAGTACCTTTTATAAAAAGTACCTTTTATAAAAAGTACCTTTTATAAAAAGTACCTTTTATAAAAAGTACCTTTTATAAAAAGTACCTTTTATAAAAAGTACCTTTTATAAAAAGTACCTTTTATAAAAAGTACATTTTATAAAAAGTACCTTTTACAAAAAGTACCTTTTATAAAAAGTACCTTTTTTAAAAAGTACCTTTTATAAAAAGTACCCTTTATAAAAAGTACCTTTTATAAAAAGTACCTTTTATAAAAAGTACCTTTTATAAAAAGTACCTTTTATAAAAAATACCTTTTATAAAAAATACCTTTTATAAAAAGTACCTTTTATAAAAGTACCTTTTATAAAAAGTACCTTTTATAAAAAGTACCTTTTGTAAAAAGTACCTTTTATAAAAAGTACCTTTTATAAAAAGTACCTTTTATAAAAAGTACCTTTTATAAAAAGTACCTTTTATAAAAAGTACCGCTCATAAAAAGTACCGCTCATAAAAAGTACCTTTTATAAAAAGTACCGCTTAAAAAAAGTACCTGTTATACAAAGTACCTTTTATATAAAGAACCTTTTATAAAAAGTACCTTTTATAAAAAGTACCTTTTATAAAAAAGTACCTTTTATAAAAAGTACCTTTTACAAAAAGTACCTTTTATAAAAAGTTCCTTTTACAAAAAGTACCTTTTATAAAAAGTACCTTTTATAAAAGTACCTTTTATAAAAAGTACCTTTTGTAAAAAGTACCTTTTGTAAAAAGTACCTTCTATAAAAAGTATGTTTTGTTAAGAGTACCGAAAGTACACTTTTTGGTACTTTTTTATTTCCTGAAATAATAATCATAGAAACTTGAAATTGGAAAAGGTTCCAAAAAATATAATGGTCACAGAAACTTAAATTTTGGAATGTAAAATCCTTCGGTGAAAAAAAGATGTGGAAAAGTACTTTTTGGACATTCCGTTTCTTAACGGGGATAAAAAGTACTTTTAATATTTGCTGAAACAATGATCCTATATAATTGAAATATGGAGTATAGGATACTTTGGTAAAGAAAAAACATTCTGGAAGAGGTACTTTTTGGAAATTCCGTTTCTAATGGGGGTATAATAATGACCTTAGAAGAAGGAGATGGAATTAAATGAAATGGAGTAGAACGGGGAACAAAATGGAATAGAGCATTGAACAATATTGAATGATATTTTTTACTCAAATTTTTCGTGTTTAGCTTTTTTTTCACTCAAACTTATTTTTTTTTATTCCAATTTCTTTTTTCACTGAAATATTTATTCACTCAAAATCCAAAATCCCGACATAAGGGCTCGAAAATTGTCAATATATTTTTCCCCTGGAACGAACATGATAACATACCAGCGAAGTTATTCAAATTTTATTGTTTAAATAAAATATCATTTAAATATTTTTTTATGGAAGACTTAAACGTCCACAAGTAAATAAAACGAAGACTACTGAGGGGAATTTTTTGGAAATCGATAGAGTAATCTATTATCCAGTATTCAACACAACCGGTAACGAAGTACCGGGATGGTAAGCTAGTATTTTTATATGTAGCTAAACGATCATTGTTCGAAAAAAATTACAATTTCGAAAACACCAAACAAAACACCCAATAAGGAAAATCGTAACGTTCAAATATTCGAAAAGCGTCAAAAGGCCTACAAGAAAAACTTCAAAAACACAATGAGGATTTAGAAGCTTATAATCGGGCGATGGCGATGGCTACCCAACACCAATATAATGGTCCACCCAACACCATAACGATGGTGTGCCTTCAACATCCAGAGGAGCTATACCGAAAAAAAACACCACGGTCTCCTTCACCACCACAATTGCCTACAGCACAACTTGTTACAGCACCACAACAACCGCGGCCTCCTACAGCAACGCAGCCTTCTACAGCACCGCAAAAACCGCAGCCTCCGACGGTACCACAACAACCGCAGCCCCCTTCAGCACCACAACAACCGCGGCCTCCTTCAGCACCACTACAACCTCGGCCTCCTTCAGCACAGCAACAAGTGCGGCCACTTACAGCACCGCAACAACAACAAATATATCAATATCAGTACGATAATTACGGATATTATTATGATGATGGGTATTACAACTATGATCGATATTACAACTATGATTAAGTTAATTGATCGCAATCAAAGGCATTATACCAGAATACCGAAATGACTCCCATCGTATTGAAACTTTGTGTATCGACTAAGGGGCCTTTCCAGAGTTGCGTTAACTTCTTACTTTGGAGGAGTTAAAAAATTTTTCTTAAATATCTTAAAAAGTACTTATCCGATTAGGATGAAATTAGTAGCATTCGAAAGTTTGTAGAAATTCCTTTCGAACATTCCTTTACATCAGTGTCGGGCATTTTTGTAATTCCTATTTCCGCGGGAATAGGCTAAAAAGTGCTGCTTGTGCGCGGCCTTCGGCCGTTCTTAGAGATTCCAAATTCCATAGATTCCTTTAGCGGCTTCGCTAAAAAAAGCTTTTCTGCTACATAGGCTCAGCCCAAAAAAAAAAAACACCGAAACTTTAACCCTTTATATCTTTGGTGTTGAAAGAGTTAGATAGAAAGCCTAGGAATTTATTTACACCTATGTGTTCTTTTAGTGACCTTAAATGCGTAACATTTGTGAGATAATTAAAAAAATTAAAATCGCGTTTTGGTGTTGAAATTTGTTTATTTTTTTATGTTTTATAAATAACTTTCAATAAAACATTAAAAAAACGTTACTAAAAATATCATTTGTTTTGATTTTGTTGCAAATCTTTCTATTATAAAATTTAGAAAATTTTCAATAATTTTTTGTTTACGAAATTTTCGATACTAAATTTTTAACAGAAAATTTTAATAATCGGTATATCAACCGATCCCAATCATTAGATTTTTGTAACAAGTGATATTAAGTGTTCCTGGAAGAAAAATCTGTCCTGGTCACTATGGGTTATTAGTTTTCATACTGTTAGTTTTTACAAAAAACATTAGGGGACATATCTACTGATAAGAAAATGTTAATTTTCCATTTACCAACTGATCCTCATCATATTTTTGTAACAAATGACATTAAGTATTCCAGGATGAAAAATCGGTCTGGATCACTATGGGTCAATAGTTTTTGTACTTTTAGAAAAAACACTAGGGTAAAATTCTAATGATGCAAAAATATTCATAATCCGTATATCAACCGATTCCCATCATTTGATTTTTGTAACAAGTTATATTAAGTATTCCCGGAAGAAAAATCTGTCCAGGTCGCTATGGGTCAATCGTTTTTGTACTGGACATTAAGAAAAACTCTAGGGTAAAATTCTAATGATGCAGAAATGTTAAAAATCAAATGACATTGAGTGTTCCTGGAAAAATAACTGCCCTGGTCACTGTGGGTTAAAAGTTTTGGTACTGGAAACTTGTAGAAAAAACACTAGGGGAAAATTCTAATTATGCAAAAATGATAATAATTCGTTTATCAACCGATCCTTTTCATTACATTTTTGTTACAAATGACATTAAGCGTTCCTGAAAAAAAAAATCTGTCCTGGTCACTGTGTGTTAAAATTTTTGTATTGGAAACTTGTAGAAAAATCACTAGGGGAAAATTCTAATGATGCAAAAATGTTAATAATCCGTATATCAACCGATCCCCATTATTATATTTATTTGACAAATAATATTAAGTGTTCCTGAAATAAAAATCTGTCCTGGTCACTATGGGTCAATAGTTTTTGTACTGTAAACTTTTAGACAAAACACTAGGGGACAAATCTTATAATGCAGAATCTTGTAACGTATGACATTAAGTGTTCCTGGAAGGAAGATCTGTCCTGGCCACTGTGGGTTAAAAGTTTTTGTACTGGAAACTTGTAGAAAAAAAACTAGAGGAAAATTCTAATGATGCAGAAATGTTAACAATCCGCTTATCAACCGATCCTTATCATTACATTTTTTTAACAAATGACATTAAGTGTTCCTGGAAGAAAAATCTGTCCTGGTCACAATGGGTCAGTAAATTTTGTACTGGACACTTTTAGAAAAAACACTAGGCGAACAATCTAATAATTTAGAAATGTTAATAATCTGTTTATCAGCCGATCCTCATCATTACATATTTGTAACAAATGAAATTAAGTGTTCCTGGAAATAAAATCTGTCCAGGTCACTTTGGGTCTATAGTTTTGTACTGGAAACTTTTTGGAAAAACACTAGGGGACATATCTAATGACGCAGAAATTTTAATATTTCATTCATCAACCGATTCTTATCATTAGAATTTTGTAACAAATGACATTAAGTGTTCCTGGACGAAAAATCTCTCCGGATGACTATGAGTCCATAGTTTTTGTACTGGAAACTTTTAGAAAAAACACTAGGGGAAAATTCTAATGATGTAAGTATTAATGTTAATAATCCGTATATCAACCGATACCCATCATTAGTGTTTTGTAACAAATGGCATTAAGTGTTCCTGGAAGAAAACCTCTCCTGGTCACTATGAGTCAATAGTTTTTGTTCTGGAAACTTTAAGAAAAAACACTAGGGGACAAATCTAATGATGCATAAATGTTAATAATCCGTAAATCAACCGATCCCCGTCATTAGTTTTTTGTAACAAATGTTATTAAGTGTTCCTGGAAGAAAATCTCTCCTGGTCACTATGTACTGGAAACTTTAAGAAAAAGCACTAGGGGACAAATCTAATGATGCAGAAATGTTAATATTTAATTTATCAACCGATCTTTATCTTTAGAATTTTGTAACAAATGACATTAAGTGTTCCTAGAAGAAAATTCAGTTCGGGTCACTATGTGCCAATAGTTTTTGTACTAAAAACTTTAATAAAAAACACTAGGGGAAAAATCTAATGATGTAGAAATGTTAATAATCCGTTTATCAACCGATCTGCATTATTACATTTTTGTAACAAATGTCATTATGTTTTAGAAGGGAAAAAACTGCCGTGGCCCCCTCGAGGTTCTAGTTAATGTACTGGAATAGTAACACTTTAGAAGAAACACTTGGCAGAATTTTAAAAAGTATTTTTTTATTGTAACAAATTTATGTTTTAGTTTACATTAATTAATTTAAATTATTGTTTCTTATTAATAATAAATGACCTTGGAAACTGTTTGTTAACTTGTGGGAACTATTTGTTAGAATTCTTAGCAAAATAAATTGTAAAATATTCACAATATTTTATTTTTTATTAATATTTTATTTATTATCTGGATGGTAATACAGTTTTCGCTGTTTGTTGAAGTTGTTTGTTATATTTTTTTTTTTCGTTTCACGCCGATTAATTAATTTATTACATTTATTTTTAAGATTCGTAAAAAAGTCTAAAAAAATCACAACAAAACCCGTGCCGCCTTATCAGCTGCTTATTTTTTCTTTACATTTGGCGCGTTTTTCTAAGACTAAACAGACGCGACACGACAGCTGCCAAAAAATGACTAATTTTATAAACAAAATTTAATGACATTTTTTAATGAAATTATAAAATCTAATGAAGAAAATTTTATGAAAGTTGTTCCCAATATGCATGATATTTTATTAATGGCGTTTTCTTTTCTGGAAAAAATGTTGCACTTTCTGTACTTTTTTTTCTTTAATGACTCCTTGTGGACAGTAATAAACAGTAAGTATAGATATATTTGATACCAAAGGAAAGGTATTTTCGAGTTCTATCTAAGTGTTTATAATAAAATGTCGAAACACGCATATTTTATTGAAAAAAATTTCAAAAACCCATACATTTTTACATTTATCGGATCAGCTCAAAAACTGAGTATTGTTTTCAAATGCTTGATATAGAACTTTATAGTCCTTATAAATACCTTTCTTTTGGTACCAAATACGTCTATATTTACTGTACATAACTGTGCACAAAGAGTCATTAAAGAAAAAAAAGTGCAGAAAGTGCAACATTTTTTTCCAGAAAAGAAAACGCCATAAGTTTATGAATTCCTTCATTGTTTACATAAAAACAAAATAATGAATCCGTTTCATTTATATCACGAAGGTTTTTTTTTTAGTGTACACTCAAAGAAAAATGCTTCATCATATTGATGATACGGATTCATCACTTGCTGTCATCAATTTTGTTCATATTGATGAAGCTTTTCTTCAATATGATGAAACATCAATATGACTTTCAAATGGGACTTGAACCCACGGTTCCCCAGTTATAGTGTTTATTGTCGACGCCTTAGCTAGTTCAGTTAGTTAGATAACGTTAAACGTTTGCTAATGTGTATATTAGAGTGTCCGTTATTTTGGAAATGTTGGAAATGTTGAGACGGTACCCTCTCATTTTTTTCCATTTGACTAAAAAAAAACTCAGGAAAATTGTACGCCCCTACGACCGCGCCTTCCCTACGCGACGGGGCACAGTGTTGCGTCTTCATGTAAAGAGTGGCCAAAAATAGACGGAGTTAAGTTAAAGCGCTAAAATTTTAAACACTTGTTAAGATCGATAAGATCAAGAAAAATTATGAATTTAGTAAATATCCGCCCAAGGATTCGTATCCTTCCCATATATCCTGAAATTAAAATATGGCATAAAATGAAAACTAAAACTTCAATCTTCATGTTATTTATTGTAGTTATTACCTATAATTAGGGTTGCCATCCGTCCTCTTTTCCCCGGACACCGTCCTCTTTTTTAGGGCGTCCGGGGCAGTCCTACTTCTTTTTTAGAAAGTGTCCGGGGTTGTCCTACTTTTTGCACTCGATAACATTTTTTTATTACTTTTAAACTTTTGAATTATTTTCATCGCCATATTTTCGCTTATCAGCAGTAATGTCAACTTTTTGAGAACAAAACGCTCAAAAATTAAAAAAAAACGCTTCAAATTAATTATATTTCGAGTAAAAATTCACTCTGGGTAGTGCGAAAATAACTACGTTAGCATCAATTCTTATCAGCTGTTGTGTGTCTTAAAGTTTGCTCTCCGAAAAAAGATTTGTATATCAAAAATTTCCATTACAAATTAAAAAAAAAATAATAATTTTAAGAAAATTCCTTTGAATTTCCAAAAATTCCATTTGTAAGTCAGAAATTTCCAATTGTATTTCAAAAGTTTCCATTTGTATTTTAAAAATTTCTAAATGCTTTTCAGAAAAATCTGTTTCAGAAATTTCCAATTAAATTAAAAAAATGTCCATTTATATTTTAAAAATGTCTAAATGCTTTTCAGAAAATTCCAATTAAATATATTTCAAAAATTTCTATTTCTATTCAAAATTTTTCAAATGCTTTGCAGAAAATTTTGATATACAAATAAAATTTTTTAAAAGCATTTAGATAATTTTATTTTGAGTAGGTTTTTTTCTAGCTCGAGGTCATTAAAACTATGATAATCTCATATAATAATTTTCAAGAAAAATTTTTTCTGTTTTAAATTTATTTATGTTGGTCATTTTTTGCAAGACTTAATCGACACGTGTTTCGGGATTTGTCTAATCGCATTGTGAAGATTATTTAGCAAAAAATAAAAACCCTGTACTACAAGTAGCAAAGGGTCTTTAATGACAATCGTTAATGATCAAACTAAAATAAAAATACATATTCGACTCTATTTCCATTGGGAATTAGAAGACGAAAATTGTACCATCGTAGTAAGATCACGATCATCATCCCGAAACACGTGTCGACAAAGTCTTGCAAAAAATTACCAACATAATAAATTTAAAACAGAAAAATAATTTTCTTGAAAATAATTATATGAGAATATCATAGTTTTAATTAGTAAAGGAAATAATGACCTCGAGCTAGAAAAAAACCTACTTAAAATATAATATTTTAAAGGTCGAGTACAACAATTTACTTTTTTTAAATTAATTTATTAAAAAAAAATTGTCCTCTTTTTTGGGTCAAATGTCCTCCTTTTTTGAGGTTGGCGTCCTCTTTTTCTCAAAATGGAAATGGCAACCCTACCTATAATGCCATTAATTATTCTACTAAATGTTGTCCAATTCGGAGCAAGGATGCGCCTAGCTCAAAAATGTCCTTTTTAAAATAACGTTCAGAAAAAGTTTAAAATTTGAAGTTATATCATGAAATTTTGAATATCCAAATCGGAACAAAAAATGTCCTTTTTAAAAAAGTCAAGAAAAAGTGTAAAATTCAAATTCCTTCATGAATTTTTGCATTCCCAACACTTACCTCAAATCTTAATTAAATGAAAAAATTAAAGCAAGGATGTAATTTATAAATAAAAAATGTCCTTAAAAATTACAAAAAAAATTTTAAAAATCCTTCGCACTTCATGAAATTCTGTTCTGATAATGTTGAATATACCTTATTTTAGTATAATTTTCCTTAACCTATTTTCCTTAACCTATCTTAGGATATTCTTAGCAAATAAATATCCTTTTTATAAACCCTTGAGAAAATTCAGGGAAATCCTTTGACCTTAAAACTATCAATAATTCACTACACTTTTTGCACATAGTATTTACAATACGTTGAATATTGTTTTTAAGTTTAAGCAGGGATATGCCTATCTCAAAAATACCGTTATAAAATAAGCAAGTATAAATATAGTACAACGTACTTCAACAAAATCTTACTAAATAAAAGTCTGCATCTGTTAATGTACAACTTGTGTCTAGCCAAGGATCTAATCTGTGTCACACTCAAAAAATTATGTTAGTAAAATCAACTGAAAATGTCAGTTAAAATAACTACTTTGTAAGTTGTTTTGGGGTCAACTACTTTTTCAGTTAAATCAACTAACAATGTTAGTTATTTTAACTGACAAAAAACAACTGACTTATGTAGTAAAAACTACTTACATTTGTAGTAGTGCCCCCCATTTCCCGGTTCTCGGTATTCCCGGGAATACCGGTATTCCCGGTTCTGGTACCGGTTTCCCGGTTCTAGATATATTTCCGGGAATACCGGTTTTCAAAAAACAAAAAAAAAACTATGCAATAAAATATTTAAATTACAATATTTAATCACTATTCCAGAAGTATTTAGTTGTGTTTGTAAAATTATTTTAAAATCATGTAACTATTTTTTCTTAAATTAAAAAATTAAAATGGAAATGGTGCTTTTCACATGTTTTGTATTTATTTTTAGTAAAAGCAAAGAAAAATTTTAATTGTACAAAATTTTACAAAATATACATACCGGTAGTCCCGGGAATACCGTCAGAACCGGAACCGGGAATACCGGTATTCCCGGGAATACCGGAAATGAATCAAGAACCGGGAAACCTGTACCATTTCCCGGGAATACCGAGAACCGGGAATACCGGTATTCCCGGTACTATGGTACTGACCGTAGGCACTAATTTGTAGTCAAAACAACTAAAATGTAGTAAAAATAAAATAATCAATATATAATTTTTTTTTTCAAAAAATTTTTCGAAAAAAAATTGAAGACCAAATTTTTTCCAAGTTTTTTTTAACAAATTTGTGAAAAATAAAAAAACGAAAATTTATTTTATTTTTTTGGAAAAAAACTTTGAAAATTTTTAAGAAATAAAAAAAGTAAATTTAACTTCTTTAAATAACTGTTACTACATCACAGTACTTTTTTGTTAGTTGTTCAAAAAAACGACTTAAAATAACTAACAGAAATAGTTGTTTGATATTTTTCATACAAAAACAACTGAGTTTGTAGTTGAAAACAACTAACTACTGTAAAATATACAAACAACTAACATGTAGTAACTTACATAATTTTCTGAGTGCAGGCCTGGTTGAAAAATAATGGATCTTGGACCAATTTAAAAAAAAAAAATTAAATTTAACCGACCAATTCATTTTGCATTCCGATTTATTATATGTTCAAATTATCAAGGACAACTGCTGCATCTTAGTGTTTTACTTTAAGCCGTTCGCTAAAAAAATTTCCAAATTTATATTTAGGTTCCCACAAAAAAAAATTTATTAAAAAAAAAGTGGAAAAACGTTGACGAGTTCTTTTGTTATTTTTAATCTACATACTTATACCAATATTTTCTGCAAAGAACTAAGCGCGCCAATGAGGGCCACAAAAGTATCTGACTATCAAATATGAAATTTGCAAAATAAATTAGTATTTTTTTTGGAACTCATTTTATAACAGCGTTACTTACCATATGATTAACTTATGTCAACCAAAACAGCATTATCATACAAGCAACATATCGAACTTCAAACTGCATAACCAATAAGGTCGAATTTTAAATGCAATATAATTATTTAACCGTTACAAGTGCATGTGGATTTCAAAGATTTTAAAGCCAAAATATGATATACTAGCGTGCGCAGGGTATTTTGTTGCCCGTAAATACAGAAAAATTTCATAATGATAATAAATGACCCATTTTTGGAACTTTTCGCTATGGAATCTTCATATATAAGTATATGTCTTAATCCTTTACAAAAACTGTGCTTATGATGATCACAACACTTACCATAAATACCAAATACATCAGTTGATAAAATAACCACTTCGTCAACTTTAAGACGGTCATATGTTATTAAAAAAAAACATTGATTTATTAATTTGAGCAAAAAACAATTGAGTAAATAAAACTTTGAGTTAAAAATTTAATGAACAAATTTTGTAAAAATATGAACAAATATGTATGAATGAAAAAAAAAAATACTGAAAAATTAATTGATAAAAAAATTTTAGTACAAACAAAATTTTAGTAAAAAAAATTAAAAAAAAATCATTTGAATTTGTTTACAGTTTCATTCCATGTTCTATTCCCTGTTCCATTCAATTTCGTTCAATGTGGTGTTCATTCCTTTTTCTATGGATCAGATCATTAAAAATAATCATTTTACCCTTATTTTGTTTCAAAAAAAAATATATAAAGTGCCCCTTTAACTCCTTAGGAATCAGAATTTAAAAAAAAAAATCTTTTTTTTTCGCTAAACGATCCTACGTTCCAAATTTCAAGTTTCCAGTACCATTATTTCAGATAATACGAAAAGTACCAAAGAGCTCGATTTTACTCCCTTAGAATAAAAATTTCGAAAAATAGTACTTTTTACAGATTTTTTTCTGTTGTTGGATCCTACATTCCTAATTTTAAGATTTTATGACTTCTATTTAAGAAAATATATACAGTACCAAAAAGTAATTTTTAGGGGGATTTTTTCCCCGATAGAGGATGCTACATTCCAAATTTCAAGTTAATAGGTTCATTATTTAAGAATATATAATTCCCTTTTTTAATTAATTTCCTTAGGAATCAGAATTTCCAAAAGTTATTCTTTTGGGAATATTTTATTTCGCTAGACAATCTTACATTCCAAATTTCCATCATAATTATTTCAGAAAATAAAAAAAGGTACCACATTACTCGTTTTTATCCCCTTAGATCGGAATCGGAATTTCCAAAAAAGTATATTTTTCATAGTTTTTTTTCTGTTATTGGACCCTACATTCCTAATTTTAAGTTCTTATGACCCTTATTTAAGTATGGGATGCTACAACCAAAATTTCAAGCTAATAAAACAATTATTTAAGTATATATAAAAAGTATCAAAATACCTTTTTTACCCGTTTTACCCCCATAGATATATATATTCCAAATTTCAAGTATCTAGCTTCAGTGGATTGTGGAAATATAAAAAGTACCAAAATACCCTATTCCATAGAATCCTATTCCTATTCCCTAGAATCAACATTTCCAAAAACTCAGCCTTAAACGAATCAATATTTCGGGAGGCGCATCTACATTCCAAATTTCAAGTCCCCATTTCGTTCCCTGTTTTATTCCATTTGATTCCCTTTTTCATTCCGATTAGTCCTAAGTGGCTTTCATTCCGTTCCGAATATGCGCTTACATGAGTTAAAAAAACAGAAAATTCTTTGCCTTCTTTAGAAATCTTTTTGTCGCTAAATGACCCTGCATTCCAAACTTAAAGTTTCCAGGACCATTATTTCAGGAATTATAATAAGTAGCAAAATACATTTTTTTACCCCCCTTAGAATCGGAATTTCGAAAAAGTACTTTTTCAGAATTTTTCCCGTTGTTGGAACTAACATTGTAATACTTTTTTGTAGTACCTTAATTTCAAAAAATTTAGAAAGTACCAAAGTACAATTTTTTACCACTTTTAACCCTTAGGATTTCCACAAAGTACTTTTTTTGGGAATGTTTTTCCGTTAGAGGATCCTACATTCCAATTTTCAAATTAATAGGATTTTTTTTTCGGAATTTCGAAAAAGTATGTTTTCAGAATTATTTCCGTTGTTGGAACCACCATTGCAAATTTTAATATTTTTGTAGGACCTTAATTTAAAAAAATATAAAAAGTACCAAACTACCATTTTTACCACTTTTTACCCTTAGGAGTCTGAATTTCCAGAAAGTACTTTTTTGGGGGAATGTTTTTCCGTTAGAGGATCCTACATTCCAATTTTCAAATTAATAGGATTTTTTTTTCAGAAAAAATAAAAAGTACCAAAGTGCTCGCTTTTTACCCCATTAGAATCGGTATTTCGAAAAAGTACTTTTTCAGAATTTTTTCCGTTGTTGGAAACAACATTACAAATTTTAATTTTTTTGTAAGACTTTAATTTCAAAAAATATAAAAAGTACCAAAGTACAATTTTTTACCCCTTTTTACCCTTAGGAATCCGAATTTCCAGAACGTACTTTTTTGGGGAATATTTTTCCGTTAGAGGATCCTACATTCCAATTTTCGAGTTAATAGGATTTTTTTTAGAAAAAATAAAAAGTACCAAAGTACTCGCTTTTTTACCCCCCTTAGAATCGGAAATTCGAAAAAGTACGTTTTCAGAATTTTTTCAGTTGTTGGAACCACCATTGCAAATTTTAATATTTTTGTAGGACCTTAATTTCAAAAAATTTAAAAAGTACCATTTTTTACCCCTTTTTACCCTTAGGAATCCGAATTTCCAGAAATTATTTTTGTTCGTTATTTCAAAAGTATGTTTTTTCGTTATTTCAAATTTCGAATTAATTTGATTTTTTTTCAGAAAAAATAAAAAGTACCAAAGTAGTCGCTTTTTCCCCTTTTTCAAACCTTCGTTTTTACCCCTTAAAATCAACATTTCCAATAACCCAGCCTTAGCGGATATGTATTCCAGGAGGTGAAACTACAATCCAAATTGCAAGACTCTTGCTTCAGTGGTTTGGGCTGTGGGATGATGCGTGATTAGTATGTCAGTCAGTCATCAGTCAGTCACGTAACTTCTTTATATATATAGATAAAAAGTACCAAAGTACATTTTTTTACCCCCTTAGAATCAACATTTCCAAAATCGCAGCAAAATCGGTATTTTGTAAAAGTACTTTTTCAGATTTTATTTTTGTTGTTGGAAACAACATTGCTTATTTTAATTTTTTTGTAGGACTTTATTAATTTCAAAAAATATAAAAAGTACCAAAGTACAATTTTTTACCCCTTTTTACCCTTAGAAATCCAAATTTCCAGAAAGTACTTTTTTTGGGAATGTTTTTCCGTTAGATGATCCTACATTCTAATTTTCGAATTAATAGGATTTTTTTTAGAAAAAATAAAAAGTACCAAAGTACTCGCTTTTTTACCCCCCTTAGAATCGGAATTTCGAAAAAGTACGTTTTCAGAATTTTTTCCGTTATTGGAACCACCATTGCAAATTTTAATATTTTTTTGTAGGACCTTAATTTCAAAAAATATAAAAAGTACCAAAGTACCATTTTTTACCCCTTTTTACCCTTAGGAATCCGAATTTCCAGAAAGTTCTTTTTTTTGGGAATGTTTTTTCGTTAGAGGATCCTACATTTCAAATTTCAAAATAATTGGATTTTTTTTTTTTCTTAGAAAAAATAAAAAGTACCAAAGTAGTCGCTTTTTCCACATTTTCAACCCTTCGTTTTTACCCCTTAAAATCAACATTTCCAAAAACCCAGCCTTAGTGGATATGTATTCCGGGAGGTAAAACTACAATCCAAATTTCAAGACTCCAGCTTCAGTGGTTTGGGCTGTGGGATGATGCGTGATTAGTATGTCAGTCAGTCATCAGTCATCAGTCAGTCACGTAACTACTTTATTTCAATTTTTCAATTTTATTTATTTATCCATAATATTTACATTTTCATTTCAATTTAAATTATATATTTAAGTGTTCAAGATTTTTTCTTTTTCAGCTTAATAATAGATCTATATTTACAAAAATTTCTATATACATATATACAACATAACTACTTTATATATATAGATTTCAAAAAGTTTAACTTTAGAGACATGTAACTTAAAAACTATTAAATATATAATGCCTTGCTTGTCGTCTTCTGATTACGAGCTGCCTCTATACTGGGCATAGGCTGTCTATAAGTTGTCTCCAACTTATAGACAGTCTATTAAAGATATCTATAAACTGTAGCCCGTTTCTGTAATTAAAGTGAGAAGTTTTCGCATCGAAAAATATGAAACAAAAAATTCCACAGTTTCTCGACTCCGGAATAAAAACTGTTTCTGTATGTCAATGCGAAAACGCCAGCGTTTGTATTGGAATATTCCAAGATAGCTGTCAAAAAAGTAATCAAAGTGAGAAAATAGTAAGAAAACAAAAAAAACAAGTAAAAAAGTTAAATTCGGCCTTGCCGAATGTAGTGATACCCTCCACAATTTCAAAAAGATTATTGCAAACAACTTTACTTAAAAGGAAATTACTTTTGAAAAAAAAAAAAAAAATTGAAAAAAAACTTCCGCGAAAAAAAATTTTGGTAAAAAAAAAAAATCCGCGATTTTTTTCTTTTTTTGTCAAAAAATATGTTCGTACTTGTTTAAATACCATTTGGTGTTCAATTATGTTCACATATGTCAACCAGAAGCCGAATGAAAGCATTTTGTATTTTTAGGTTATGTTGAATGTACTGAAATTTTTGAGGTGTGCTTACATTTTCGTTCATAACTTTTGAACCGCTGAACCGATATCGCTCAAATGCAATACCAAACTTCTCGGGAGAACTTCCAATATATATGTTAAGTTTCAGTCATCTCTGTGCAATATTTTGTCCGCGAGAGCATTTTCCACAGACAGACAGACAGACGGACAGACGGACAGACGGACATCGCTAGAATGTCTTAAAATCGATCGGGCATCATGAATATATATACTTTATGGGGTCCCAGACCGATATTTCGATGAGTTACAAACGGAATGACAAACTTATATATACCCTCTATCACTAAGTGGAGGGTATAAAAATAACACGGAGCAATTTAAATTATTGTTTACGGATCATTTAAAAGCAATAAAATAAATATAAAAAAATTAAAATTATATATTGTTGTTAATAATGTAATTGTGATGTATTGATAACAGCATTTTTGCATTTAGAGATTCTTTGATTTTTCTAAAATTTGTGAAAAAATATAATAAATTAGATATTTATACAAACACAAAACAAGTAATTTGTATTTTTCTTACTATTTTTATCTATGGTCTTGAGAGAGCCAAATAAATCCTTAAATATAAAAATATAAAATCAACGGTAAAACATGGTGGTGGTTCTCTGGTCTTTTAAGACTTTATGTCGGCCTTGAAATAGGCCAGTTAGTGTTTATTATTGAAACTATGGATAGTCATGTAGAGATTTATCCATTTTGAGGAAAAATTAACATGCCAGTGCTGACCAAATGGGGCTATCGCGAAAAGGGTTTTACTTCAAATGTGATAATGAGCCAAAACACACAGATTTTGGCGTTAAAAAGCGGTTTTAAACAACACCAAACATCCGGATACACCACCACAAAGTCCCGACATGAATCCTTTCGAAAATCTTTGGGCTTATTTCGACGGAAAAATCATGTAACACAACATTTCAATAAAAACTACTTTAAAACAAGCATCAGAAGTAGAATGGTACAAAATACCTATTAAAAATTTTTTGAATTTAGTGGAATCAATGCCTAGACGTCTGGAATTAGTTCTGGCTAACAATAAATACCATTCAAAATATTAATATTGTTAATTTTTTTAATAAATTGAAAAAATTATATAGTAAAATTAAAAAAGCAAAATACTTTTGTGAGCTGAAATATGAGTGATAATTTGATATTTTCTTTAAAATCTCATGCGTGAAAAATTAAAATTAAGTGTTTAAAGATACAGAATTAAAGTTTAATGTTCCCTTATTTAATATTTAATAAAACATATATTTATTTTTAAAAATACATATTTTTTTTAGCGTTTTTTTACTTAAATTTCATTATATTTTGCATAGGCAAAATACTTTTGTGATACACTGTATGTATGTGTTTATGAAAAAAAAAAGAAATGATGAACGATATTTATTAAACGAATACATAAATATTAAAAGATAAAATGTTACACGGTTTTTGTGCAGACTTCTAGAATACATTTTCTAAAGTATTTTTGTCTCCTAAACATAAATCTGTCATCAGAAAAAGTTGTATCGCCTTCTCGAAATATAGGCATTTTAGTTTTTTGTGGACCAATACCTCAAAACCAACAATTCTTTTAGTATTGGAAAAATGTATGTTAAATTTTTATATGAGGGTTTCTGCGTCAACCGAGCCACCCCTCTCTCCAAAATTGGCATGAATTTAAAATTTTTAAAAAATTTTAAAATTACTTAAAAATATTTACTTTTAAATGCCGAGTGACGCCTTTTGAATTTCTATATGGCTGATCCAATATGGAGCCCAATTTTTTAAAAATATTACAGATTCGCTTAAAACGTTTTATATATCGTGAACCTATAATCAAAATATGCCAACTCAAATTTGACGGAAATGAGTTTCTGATGGCAAATAGCTCCCCTATGTAATGCCTATCTGCCATAAAAATTTCAGAGCAAAAAAATAATTTGTTGTCGTTTTACATCCATTTTTGTTATTCTGCTAACTCAAAGTACATATTTTTTTGGTGGAAATAAATGCCAACTCCCATTGTAAATTTCCAAAAATTTTTCAAAAAATTTTTAAAAAAAAAAAATTAGACCACATATCTTATTGCATTTGCCATGCTGAACACGAATCTTGTAAAGATTTTGATATCAAATGACTGGTTCTCGAGATATTGCCATTTTAAAAATATCGGTAAATAGTGTTTGCAAAAAAAAAATTGCTTATATTTATGTAACTTTCAAACTATTTATCATATTAAAACATTATGAATGGGGCAAATAAAGTCAATGATATAAGCTTTCAAAATAGCTGGTTTGGAGTGACCCTATTGCAATACAGCGTGAGTTACAGAGTGCCAAAGTTGACCACCCTGAGATTAAAAGGCTTTCGGAGCTAGTAACTTTTAAAAATATGCAAAGATTTTTAATTTTTTGTTCAGTTTTTGCAATTACCGTACTAAGGATAACAAAAACCAAAAAAAAAAAATTTTAAAAATTTTTCCAAAAAAAATGTATTTTTATTTTCCGACAAAATATGCCAACTCTAAAAAAATATTTGTTTTTTGATATAGTAATAAATGCCATCTCTAAAAAATACGCAAACAAGTGCAAAATATGAAAATTTTTGCATAGGTAAAAATTGTTTAGAATATTTAAACCATCTTGTGGAAGGTACATTGTTTAGTTTGGCAATAATATGCGAAATAACTAGTTTTTTAGCTCTCCTGAACAGTAAGCTTTTTCGAGTTGGCATTTATTGAATACTAGCTAACTCGCCCGGTACTTCGTTACCGGTTAGCTGTAAAAAAAACAACTTTATTACTTCAAATTCTTATTAGTTTTTAATTAAAGATAAAAAATGTTAGTTTCGACCTTTAAAATATTATATTTTGAGTAGATTTAAAGATGGAAAAAAATTTATTTTGGCGAAACGATCCCATAGTTCAAACTTTAAGTTTCAAGGAACATTAGTGCATAAGGAACAATATGTACCAAATTGAAGCGAAAATTCAAAAAATTATTTTCCCAGAATGTAATTTCCGCGAGTGGATCGTAAAGTACCAATTTTAAGTATCTCTACTTTCTCCCTTTTTCCCCATTAGAAGCAGAATTTTCATAAAAGTGCTTATATTAGAATGTTATTTCCGCGAAAGGATCGTACAGTCCAAATTTCAAGTATTTAGGACCATTAATTCAGCAGATACAAAATTGCCACACTTTACCCATTTTCCCCTTTGAAGCAGAATTTACTAAAAAAGTTCTTCATCCAGAATGTTATTTCCGCTAGAGGATCGTACAGTCCAAACTTCAAGTATCTAGAAACATTAGTTCAGCAGATACAAAACAGTTCAAAATTCAAGTATCTAGGACCATTAGTTCAGCAGATACAAAATTGCCCTACTTTTCCCCCTTTTCCACCTATAAAACAAAATTTTCAAAAAAGTACGTCTTTCAGAATGTTTTTTCCGCGAGATGATCGTTCACTCCAAATTTCAAGTATCTAGGACCGTTAGTTCAGCAGATACAAAATTGCCCTAATTTCCCCCTTTTTCCCCGTAGAAGCAAAATTTTCAAAAAAGTACTTCCATTTGAATGTTGTTTCCGCAAGAGGATTCAAATTTGCCCTACTTTCCCTCTTTTTCCCCCTATAGAAGCAGATTTTTCCAAAAAAGTACTTCTTCCAGAATGATATTTCCGCGAGAGGATCGTACAGTCCAAACTTCAATATCTAGGACCATTAGTTCAGCAGATACAAAATTGCCCTTCTTTCCCCCTTTAAAAAGTAATTTTCAAAAAAGTACTTCTTTCAATATTTTATTCCGCGAGATGATCCTATATTGCAAATGTCATGTTTTTAAGACCATTAGTTTAAAATTTACCAAATTGCCCTATTTTGCCCCTCTTGGGCCTCCTTAAAACCAAAATTTTCAAAAAGTGTATTTTTCAAAAAATTATTTCCGCGAGAGGATCAAAACTTAAAGTTTTAGTTCAGAAGATACAAAATTGCCCTATTTTCCCCCTTCTACTTTTTTCAAGATGTTTTTTTTTTGCGAGATGATCCTAGAGTTCAAATTTCAAGTTTCTGGAACCATTTGTTTAAAAGATAAATAATGTACCGATTTTCCCTATTCCCCCCCCCCCCCCCCCCCTTTCCCACCGTGGAGGAGGAATTTTCAAACAATATTTTTTTCGGAATGTTGTTTCCGCGAGAGGATCCTAAAGACCAAACTTCACGTTTCTGGGACCATTTGTTCAGAAGATAAAAAATTCACCGATTTTCCCTATTTTCCCACCCTTGGAGGCGGAATTTTCAAAAAATTTTGTTTTCCGCATGTTAATTCTGCGAGATGATCCTAGAGTCCAAATTTCAAGTTTCTGGGACCATTTGTCCAGAAGATAAAAAATGTACCAATTTGCTCTATTTTCCCCACCTTGGAGGCGGAATTTTCAAAAAAATATTTTTTAAGTTTTTTTTTTTCGCGAGAGGATTATAGAGTCCAAATTTCAAGTTTCTAAAACTATTAGTCCATTAGACCATTAGTTGCCCTTCTTTCCCCCTTTTTCCCCCAGAATTTTGAAAAGTACTTTCTTAAGAATGTTATTTCCCCGAGAGGATCGTTCAGACAAATTTCAAGTATCTAAAACCATTAGTTCAGCAGATACAAAATTGCCCTACCTTCCCCGTTTTTCCCCTTGAAATCGGAATTTAAAAAAAAAGTACTTCTTTCAGAAGGTTAATTCCAAGAGAGAGGATCGTGCAGTCTAAATTTCAAGTATCTAGGACCATTAGTTCAGCAGATACAAAATTGCCCTACTTTCCGCCTTTTCCCCCTTAGAAGTGGAACTTTCCACAATAAGTACTTTTTCCGCAAGAGGATCGTTCAGTTCAAATTTTAAGTATCTAGGATCATTAGTTCAGCAGATACAGAATTGCCCTACTTTCCACCTTTTCCCCCTTTAGAAGGAGAACTTTCGAAAAAGTACTTCTTCTAGAATGTTCTTTCCGCGAAAGGATCGTACAGTCCAAACTTCAAGTATGTAGGACTATTAGTTAAGCAGATTCAAAATTGCCCTACTTTTTTCCTTTTCCCCCGTAGAAGCAGAATTTTAAAAAAAGTACTTCTTTTAGAATGTTATATCCGCGAGAGGATCGTACAGTTAAATTTTAAGTATCGAGGACCATTAGTTCAGCAGATACAAAATTGCCCTACCTTCCCCTTTTTCCCCCCTTAAAAGTAGAGTTTTTAAAAAAGTACTTCCTTGAGAATTTTATTTCCGCGAGAGGATCGTACAGTCCAAATTTCAAGTATATAGGACCATTATTTCAGCAGATACAAAATTGCCCTACTTTTCCCCTTTTTCCCACTCAAAATCGGAATATTCAGAAAAGTACTTCTTTCAGAATGTTATTTTCGCGAAAAGATCGTACAGTCCAAATTTCAAGTCTCCCGGATCATTAGTTCAGCAGATACAAAATTGCCTACTTTCCCCCTTTTCCCTCTTAGAGGCGGAATTTTCCAAAAAGTCCATTCGAATTTCGAATTTTATTTCCGCGAGAGGATTGTGCAGTCCAATTTTCAAGTATCTGGGACTATTTGTTCAGCAGATACCAAATTGGCCTACTTTCCCCCTTTTTCCCCCTTAAAGAAGAATTTTTAAAAAAGTATTTCTTTCCGAATGTTATTTCCGCGGGAGGATCGTACAGTCCAATTTTCAAATATCTACACTGAAAGAATTATTGTTCATAATATCTATGAACATATTTCATAAAACCAAATTCATAGAATCTTTGAAACAATTCATTGGCTGAATGAATATTCATTAGTATTGTGAAATATTTCATAGAATTTTATTGATAGATTTTGTAAGATTCATAGAAAAAATTCATAGAAAAAAAATGTTATTAATAATTTTTTAAAAATTAAAATAATGTTACAATAATTAAATAATTTGAATAAATATATTAAAAAAATATAAAAAAAATAAAAAAAACATAAAAAACGTAAAAAAAAAAAAAATATTGCTGCCCTGGCGGGGTTCGAACCCAAGACCTACCGGCTGGGAAATTTATAATCGACGCCTTAGCTATCAGCGCCACCAAAGGATGAAAACCTCGCCGACTAACACTTAGTTATTTAATGTTCGTTATTTTATTTCTGCAAATACACAAACATTTTGTTTTCTACAAACATACACACAGATTTTGACAGAGCATTGTGGCAGAGCATAATATTTTAAAGCAGAAAATGGATTTTAAGTGTTATAACTTGTTTATTTACTTTAGCTCAGTGGTTAGAGACTTAGCTTCACAAACAACTGGTATTGTGTTCGAATCTCGGTGGGGATAAGTTAAAAATAAATAAATTTTTAAAAATAGAATATTGTAAATAAATAAAAATAAAATAATAAAGTAAATAAAAATTAAATAATAAAATAAATAAAAATAGAATTGAACGGAAGGATCGTACAGTCCAATTTTCAGGTATCTAGGACCATTACTTTAGCATATCAAAATTGCACTACTTTCCCCCTTTCTCCCCCTTAAAAGCGAAATTTTCAAAAAAGTACTTCTTTTAGAATGTTATTGCCGCGATATTATCCCATATTCCAAATGTCATGTGTCTAAGACCATTAATTTAAAGTTTAGCAAATTGCCCTATCCTATCCAGATTCAAAATTTCAAATTTGTTCAGAAAATAAAAAATTGCCCTATTAAACCCCTTCTACCCACCACCCCACCCTTATAAAAGGATTTTTCAAAATATTACTTTTTTCAAAATGTTTTTTCCGCGAGAGTAGAGTTAAAATTTCAAGTTTTTGGGACCATTCGTTTAGCAGATACGAAATTGCCCTTCTTTCCTCATTTTTCTCCCTTTAAAAACGAATTTTCAAAAATGTACTTCTTTTAGAATGTTATTTTCGGGATAAGATTGTACAGTTCAAATTTTAAGTATCTAGGACCATTAGTTCAGCAGATACAAAATTGCCCTACTTTCCCCCTTTTTCCCCGTAGAAGCATAATTTTTACAAAGTTTTTCTTTAACAATGTTATTTCCGCGAGAGGATCGTACAGTTGAAATTTCAAGTATCTAGGACCATGAGTTCAGCAGATTCAAAATTACCCCACTCACCCCCTTTTTCCCCCGGAATTTTCAAAAAGTACTTCCTTTAGAATATTATTTCCCCGAGAGGATTGTACAGTTAAAATTTTAAGTATCTAGGACCATTAGTTCAGCAGATACAAAATTGCCCTACTTTCCCCTTTTTCCCCTTAGAAGCGGATATTTTGAAAAGTTCTTCTTTAAGAATTTTATTTTCGCGAAGGGATCTTACAGTTTAAATTTCAAGCATTAAGGCCCATTAGTTCAGCAGATTCAAAATTGCCCTACTTTCCCGATTTCCCCCCAGAATTTTGAATAAGTACTTCCTTTAGAATGTTATTTCCGCGAGAGGTTCGTTCACTCCAAATTTCAAGTATCCTGGACCATATTTTCAGCAAATACAAAATTGCCCTACCTTCCTCTTTTCCCCCTTTAAAGCGGAATTTTCAAAAAAGTACTTTTTTCAGAATGTTATTTCCGCGAGAGGATCGTGCAGTCCACGCGAGAGGATCGTGCAGTCCTATTTGTTTAGCAGATACAAACCGGAATTTTCAAAAAGTACTACTTTCCCCTTTTTCCCCCTTTTCAAAATAGAACTTTCTTCACAATGTTATTTCCGCGAAGAATCCCATAGTCAAAATTTTTAAGTTTTTGGGAAAATTAGTTCAGAACATACAAATTGTACCAAATTGTCCTATTATCCCCCTTTTTACCACCCTAGAAGAGGAATTGAAAAAAACTTTGTTTCGGAGTGTTTTTTCCGCGAGAGGATCTTATAGTCCAAACTTTAAGTTTCTGAGACCATTAGGTCAGAGAAAAGAAAATGTACCAAATTGCCCAATTTTCCCCCTTTTCCCCTTCTTAGGAGTCCCTTTTTAAAAAAGTACTTTCTTCAGAATATTATTTCGGCGAGAGGATCCTATAGTCCAAATTTCAGGTTTCTGGGACCATTAGTTCACAATATAGAAAATGTTCAAAATCGTCCTGGCAGATTCAAAATTACCCCACTCACCCCCTTTTTCCCCCGGAATTTTCAAAAAGTACTTCCTTTAGAATATTATTTTCGCGAGAGGATTGTACAGTTCAAATTTCAAGTATCTAGGACCATTAGTTCAGCAGATACAAAATTGCCCTACTTTCCCCCTTTTTCCCCGTAGAAGCATAATTTTTAAAAAAGTTTTTCTTTAACAATGTTATTTCCGCGAGAGTATCGTACAGTTGAAATTTCAAGTATCTAGGACCATGAGTTCAGCAGATTCAAAATTACCCCACTCACCCCCTTTTTCCCCCGGAATTTCCAAAAAAATACTTTCTTCAGAACATAATTTCCGCGAGAGGATCATATAGTCCAAATTTTTAAGTTTCTAGGACCATTAGTTCAGAAGATACAAAATGTACCAAATTATCCTACTTTCCCCCTTTCAACCCCCTAGAATCAGAATTAAAAAAAAAACTTTGTTTCAGAATGTTTTTTCCGTTAGAGGATCTTATAGTCCAAACTTTAAGTTTCTAGGACCATTAGGTCAGAAGATAGAACATGTACCAAATTGCCCTTTTTTCCCCATTTCCCCTTCTTATTTTTTTTAAAAAAAATACTTTCTTTAGAGTATTATTTCCGCGAGAGGATATAGTCCAAATTATAGGTTACTGGAGCCATTAGTGCAGAAGATCGAAATGTTTAAAATTGTCCTTTTTCCCCCTAAAGTTAAGTGATTAAATCAATAAATTCCTAAAAATTAAAAAATAAATGAGAAAAAAATATTGAGTAAAAAATTTGAGTCAAAAGATTAAGCGAAAAATATTTTGAGTAAAAAAAATTGAGTAAAAAAAATTTGGGTGAAAACACCTTCTAAGTAAAAAATTTAAGTAAAAAAAAAAATGAGTAAAAAAACTGAAGAATAAAATATTGAGTGAAAAAAATTTTTATTAAAAAAAAATTTAGTAAAAAAATTTTGAATAAAAAAAAATTTTGAGTAAAAAAAAAATTGTAAAAAAAATTTTTTGAGTGAAAAAAAATTTTGAGTGAAAAAAAAATTTGAGTAAAAAAAAATTTGTAAAAAAAAATTTTTGAGTAAAAAAAAATTTTGAGTACAAAAAAAATTTTGAGTAAAAAAAAAAATTTTGAGTAAAAAAAAATTTTGAGTGAAAAAAATTTGTAAAAAAAAAAAAATTTGTAAAAAAAAAAATTTGAGTGAAAAAAAAAATTTTGAGTGAAAAAAAATTTTGAGTGAAAAAGTTTTAGTAAAAAAATGTTTTTTCCCCGAGAGGATACTATAGTTCAAATATCTAGTTTCTAGGACCATTAGTTCAAAATTCACCAAATTGCCCTATTTTCCCCCTTTTTGTCCCCCCTTAAAACCGGTACTCAAAAAAGTACTTTTTTCAAAATGTTATTTCCGCGAGAGTATCCTATATTCAAAATTTCAAGATTGTAGGACCATTAGTTCAGAAGATACAAAATTCACCAACTTGCCCTATTTTCCCCCTCCCCCCACCTTAGAAACGGAATCTTCAAAATATTACTTTTTCCAAAATGTTATTTCCGCGAGAGGGTCCTAGACTTCAAATTTCAAGTTTCTGGGACCATTTATTTAGAATATAAAAAATGTACCAATTTGCCCTATTTTCCCCTTTTTCCCCCCTTGGAGGCGGAATTTTCCAAAAAAAAAATTCCGAAATTTTATTTCCGCGAGAGGATCCTAGAGTTCAAATTTGAAGTTTCTAGGACTATTAGTTCAAAAGATACAAAATCCACCAAAGGGCCCTATTTTCCCCCTTTTGCCCCCCTTAGAATCGGAATTTCCAAAAATCCCTTCTTAGTGGGTGGTTTTGTCGGGAGCCGAACCTACATTCCAAATTTCAAGTCTCTAGCTTCAGCGGTTTGGCCTGGGCGATGATTATTGCCAATCAGTCAGTCAGTCAGTCAGTCAGTCAGTCAGTCAGTCAGTCACCACACTCTTTTATATATATAGATAGTTCGACGATATGGGTTCTTGGGGTCGCTTAAGAAGAACCTGCAGTTGGATTTTTAAAATTCAATATGGCGGACTCAACATGGGGACCAATATTTTTAAAAAATAAACCGATTTGCTTGAAACTTATATGCTCGGGGTTTCGGTTTCGGGCCCGGGCCCCCCCAAGTACAATATTAAAAAACTTCTTAAACAAATCGAAAAACATTTAGGAATCTAAAATTTTTTAAAGAAATATGTTTTGAAACCGAAAAATTTTTCTGTTAAAAAAATCTCAAAATCTGAAAATTTTTTCTTAGAATTTCATACTTTTCAACTTAAGATACTAATGAAAAAATATCTTACAACATAAAGTTTTATGTACTCAAAAAATGAACCTAATTGTAAGTAAAATGTAAATTTTCTGATGACAGATTTATGTTTAGGAGACAAAAATACTTTAGAAAATGTATTCTAGAAGTCTGCACAAAAACCGTGTAACATTTTATCTTTTAATATTTATGTATTCGTTTAATAAATATCGTTCATAATTTTTTTTTTTCATAAACACATACGTATGTATGTGTATTCAATTTGTATTGTTTTCAAATTGTAATATATTCAGTTTTTAAGTTTTCTAAACAAGCATGTTAAATATTTTCAAATTTACCAAATTGCAATTTTCGGAATTTGAAATTTACAATTTTAGCATTTTAAATGTTTTGAAAGTTGCTAAAATTGCAATTTTAAAATTTGCTGTGGCCAGTTTTTTTTTTTTAATTTTAAAATTTTTAAATTTGCTGTCACCAGTTTTTTTTTCATTTTCAAATTTTTAAATTTGCTAAAATATTTTCTTCAGAAATTTTAAAATTTGAATATATTCATTTTGAAAATATGTTCAAGTTTGAATTTATAAATTAGCAATTTAAAAAAATTGCTTTAGTATTCTAATATTTTCTGTAGTAATACTACACTCAAAATAATTACTCTGTTAAATACTCTGTAAAATGACTGTAATCTCTATTTGACAAAGTTATCTGCCGAAATACAGATTTTGAGAAAATACTTTGTATTTTCTTGTGACCGAAAAACTAAGTATTATCTGTAATTTTAATTTTTTCTTTGTAATCTTTATTTTACAGATAATAAACAGAGTTTTTTGTTAAAATACAGATTTTTGAAAAATACTCTCGTAACCAAAATATTTATTGCTCTGTAATACAGTTTCCAAATAAAAATCTCTTCAAATATTTCAACCCCTTTTTAAAAAGCTTCTTAAATTACAATTAAAGATGGTAAATTTTCCGAAGATGTGTTGTAAATTGGAAGGTTTTTTAATTTTCACAAAAATAAAAGTAAATTTCAAATTTGGAAGCATTAAAGCGGGTAAATTTATACGATGGCATTTCCCAATTGTCAACACTACTTGCACATTAAGTAAGGATAAATTAATCGGGAATCAAATAGTGACCGTTGTGTAAAAGCCATATCAAACACATTAAAAAAAATATGCAAGAAAGTCAAGGCATTCTTAAACGATTTATCTTAAATTTTATAAAATGTTTATTAGAATGAATCCGCTCAAAGGTGGCACTGAAAATGAGAAATTTATGAAAAAACAAAAAACCTGAGAACATCTAGCGAGTTTATAAATAATTTCTACAAAGTTCAACATTCGCGTGCGAAACATTTAAGCGGGCGCATTTAAATGATGGCAGTTGCCTTTATTTTGTGTCAAGTTATTACTTAGCCATGCTTCTTGCACATTACAATCGAAGAAAATGAATAAGAATTATTATAGTTGCCACTTAAAAAGTGAATTTAAACACAAGAAATTAAAAAAATAACGTTTCGCGTGTGCACCATTAAAGTGGGAAATGCATTTAATCAGGCCCATTTGATTTTTAGTTTTTTCTCGAAGTTTATAAAATACTACAATTTTCACATTTAAGTAGCCCCTGCTCAAATCGTCATTTATTAGTTTATAAAAACCTCGGTGAATATCTACGCTTAAATGCGTCACTAAATATGTGAGCTTTAATAGGCAAAGAATAATTTTGATGCCTTGTCAGGCTGTTAATGTTTTTGATGCAGGAAAGTTCTGGAGTTCATGCACGCAGGTAAAACAAAATTAAAAACGCAGTTGGAATGACAACTTTAAGAAGTTTTTTTATTATAAGTATGGATGTTATTTTTGTTCTCAATTATTTCATGTATTTAAGTTTGAAATCAAATAAATTTAACAAAAACTTTGTAATTTTTCAGAAGTTTTTTTTAAAAACTTCTAGTCAGATACCAACATTTTATAGATAATTCTGTAAATTTTCAGTTTTTTATCGAAATAATTTTACAGAGTTTTTACAAATATATGTAAAGTACTTCTTCGTAAAAATGTGATCCCATTTAACTAATATTTTACTAAAAACTATGTAATATTAGTTTTTTTTTGTCCAAGCAATTTTACAGAGTTTTCTTCGTAAAACAACAAAAAATCTTGCTGGTTGGAAATCTATGGTATTTTCTGCTGGCTTAGCAGAGTATCTCTGTAATTTAACAGAATGATTATTTTGAGTGTAGAAAATTATTATATTCTATGCAATTTTTGACTACTGCCAGTAGCAAAACAAACCCTGATTTTTATCCATTTTTCATTTATTATGATTTTTTTAATGTTTTTATTTCTTTTTGTCCAAGTCTCGCACCGTTTTAAAATGTGAGTTTTTTTGACACTTCAAATACAAAAGTTTTCGACCAATTACTTTACAGAAACAGTTTTCTCTCATCATTCCAATAAGTTTAAAAGTTTTCGCACAACAAAGTTACAGAAACAGTAAAATGTGAAAAGTCACTTTTTGTGCCGATTTACAATGTTTTCGTTTCATTTCACATGTTTCATGCGAGAAATCTTTCGATTCGAGAGTTACAGAAATCAGCTACTGTTTTGGATTTGTTTTATTTAGGATGTTTTCTTAAAATAAAATTCATATAACCTGAAGTTTTAAGACATTAAGTTTAAACATTTATGGCCAAGGTCACAACACTGTGCGGGGCCTTAAAGAGAGTGGCCTTAAAAATCAATTTTCCATACAAACCAAAAAAAAATTTTTTGTTTTTTTTTGTTATTAATTATAATATTACTTGGTTAGCTTATTCACGACAAAAAATTTTATTTTGGTGGGATAAGGCTTTCAGCTGTAAAAAAAATTTAGAGCCGTGGGGGTCTTACAGTAAAAATTTTTTAAAAAAATATTTTTTTTTTAGTTTTGACAAGCAACGGTTTTAGTTGTAATGCTGCTTTTAATAATATATATTCATAAAAAAATATTATTCCTATCTGTGAAATCTTTATCGTGTATCGAAAAACATCAAAAATTATTTTTTTGCCTTTTGTAGAACACGATGAAGATGTTTTTAAAAATAGAAAAAACAGCCAATTGTAAATAAATAAAAATAAATTAAATAAATCAAATAACAAAAAAAAAAATATTTTTTTTTTCTTATTTTTCAAATAAAAAAAAATTATTGATGACACCGCTTCATCATATTGATGACAAGTTACATTGGACGAAAAATTATGTAACATTTCATCATATTGATTTAACAACACATTTTTAACATGATAATGTTTTTAGGCTGGTGTCTAATTTTAAAAAAAGTTGCAGGACGCCACCTCAGTTTGACTATATAAGCAACAATTAACGAAAAAGAAAACAAGAATTACTATTTTCATTTTCTTAAAACCAAAAATTTTAATAACTTGGGTTTGTAACTTGGATAATAATTCACCTCGTGGTGAATAAAACCGTTTTTCACCAGCTGGTGAATAAAGAGAAACATAATTATTTTTCAACAAAAAAAAATTTTTTTTCATCAAATTTTTTTTTTCCATCAAATTTTTTTTCATTAATTTTTTTATTTTTCATAAATTTTTTTTTTTTATCAAACTTTTTTTTTTCATCATTTTTGTTTTTATAAATTTTTTTCTATTTTTTATCATTTTTTTCATCAAATTCTTTTTTTATAAAATTTTTTTTTCATCAATTTTTTTTTTCGTTAATTTTTTTTTTTCATAAAAATTTTTCTTTCATCAAAATTTTTTTTTTCATAAAGTTTTTTTATCAAGTTTTTTATTATCAATTTTTTTCTAACCAAAAAAATGTTTTTTTCATTTTTTTTCATCAATTTTTTTTTAACATCAAAAAATTTTTCTTTTTATCAAAAACTTTTTTCATCAACATTTTTTTTCACCAAAAATTTTGGGTTCATTAAATTTTTTTTAATATAATTTTGATTTTCGTGAAAAAAAAAATAATTTTTTTTTACCAAAACTACTTTTTCACCAAGTCTAATCTTTTCGCATAAAAAATTTCCATTTGTTTATCAAATGTACAGGGTGTTTCAAAATCGAGTTTCTTTTTCAAATGAAAAGTAAACACAGTTTTTTAAAGGAAATTTATTATCTGTTTATAAATAAATATAGTAGAGGTTCTACCATTTATGAATAATAAATAATATCTTCCAAATTCCTCGTGTGTACACTTACACACGTGGCTAAATTTTCGATGACATTTTGGCATAACTCTGGCTTTGTCTCGGCAATTCCACGCCGAATGTTGTCTTTCAAGACTTCAATTGTTTCAAGTTCATATGTTTAAACAATCTCTTTCAGATGGTTCCAAATAAAATAGTCCAAAGTCGTTAAATCTGGCGATATTGGCGACCAAATTGCTTCAGACATTAGTGAAATTATTCTTCCGGGAATTTCGCTCGCAATAAAAACATTGGTTCGTTGGCAGTGTGGCATGGCGCACCATATTGATGAAACCTCATATCGTCAATATCCATATCATCAACAATAGGCCAAAAAAAAGTTGTCAGCATGTCACGATACCGCAATCCGTTGATGGTGGCGATATTGGCGCCCAAATTGCTTCCGATCTTCGTGACATCATTTTTTACGGGAATTCCGCTCGCAATAAATTTATTGTTTCGTTAGCTGTATGGCATGGAGCACCATCTTGTTGAAACCACATATCGTCAATTCGATATCATCATCAACAGGCAAAGAAAAAGTTGTCAACATGTCACAATATCGTAATCCGTTGACGGTAAAAATGTCATCGAAAATTTCGCTAAAAGAATAGACGTGTGTCAGTGTACACACGGGTGACATTTGTCAGATATTATTTATTATTCGTAAATGGTAGAATCTCTACTATATATATTAAAAAACAGATAATGAATTTCCTTTACAAATGTGTGTTTACTTTGCATTTGAAAAAGAAACTCGAACTTGAAACACCCTGTACATAAAACAGGTGAGAGTGGTATATTCTTTGGTGCTGAATATTTTATACTCTCCAAAATGTAAAAACACTTTTTTGCACTTATTTTTGCACTATTTTTTGCATTATTTTTTCTAAAAAAACATTGCATTATTTTTTCTAAAAAAACATTATCATGATTTAATGTTTTGGGCAAGAGTACAAAATTCGCATGCATTTTTTATTTAACAAATTGGAAGCCAAATAAATTTATTTAAAAAAATGTGAAATTTCAAGAAATCATCGGTGGCAGTTTGTCAATAAGATACAAAAACATACATATTTTTTAAAATTTCAAATAACCCGTTTGCTAATAATGTTCAATAATTTGTAAACAAAACCAGCTTTTTTAAACAATTTATGTTAATATATATGGGGCATTCCATGTCAAATCGGACACTTTGAAAATTTTTTTTTTAGATTTTCCTAATTTGTTAACAGTTTTTAGTACACTTCGAAAACTCCTTCGTGGTAAATTTTCAGATTTTTTTGATGACCCGTTCAAAAGATATCGAATTTTTAAAAATTGGTAGTTTGTTCCTTTACTAAAACTTCTTTTACTCATAACTTCTTCAATAATGGTCCAAATTTCAATTTTTTTTTTCAAAATTTTTTTTTACGTACTTTTTAAAAAAAAATCTCAAAAAATTCTTAAAAGAGCTCTAGTATGAGATTTTTAAGTTTTAAAATTTAAATCTCATTTTTGAAAATGTTTGTACTCTTCGATTTTTTTGAAATTTTTTTTGTGTAAAACTTCTATCAATTCTACAAATTTTTTGCCCAGAAGGATCGTGGGATAACGATTATTACTATTTTTTTAAATTTTTTGAAAAAAATTTATTGTAATTTTCCAATCTTAAAATCATTTCTACTGCTCCAATGGTGCGTCATAAAGGGGTCCTTTATAAGACAGATCCCCAATAATTTTTACGTCTTAACATTTCTTTGGAACAAACTAATACCCTATCTCCAATTTCTAAGGGGGCTCCCACACAAAACTACATTTTTTAAAATTTGTTCCAACCGCTCTAACTGCTCTAATAGTGCCGTTAGAGCAACAAAATATATGACCGACCTACAAAATTTTTTTAGTCCAAACATTTTCTCTGAACACACCTACCCTCTATCTTTAACTGTTAAGGCGGTCCCCATACAATTTTTTTTATTTTTTGTAAATTTGTTTTATTTAATCAAGTTCTACCGGTCCAATGGTGCGTCCGAGAGGGGTCATTAGTGAGACCGATCCCAATTTATTTTTCCCCTACAACATTTTCACAAAACATACCTACACTAAGAAAATTATGTCATTAACTGTTTGTAGGTTATTTTAAAAAGTAATCAGTAAAGTTATTTTAAAAGAAAAATCAGTTATTTTATAAAGGATTTATTTTTTTTACTATTTCTGTAGTTTAAAAAATATAATTTACTGTCTTAAAAACGAATTTTCTGTTACATTCATTTTCGGCAGTAAAAAATTTCTTCTATAGTTTTACTGTTTTTCAATACAAAATAAGTGAAAATTCAGTAGTTTTTTAATGTTTTGGTTAGTCATTAAATTAACATTTAAAATTGACTGTAATGTGTTTTTATTTTAAATGAAAAAACAGTGGAATAGTTTTTAAATAAAATTTCATTTGTTTTAAGTGAATATTCACTGGAATTTACCTACATAATTTTTTGAGTGTACGCCCTATCTCCACTCCCTAAGTAGGCTCCCATACAAATAACAGTTGGAGCAAATTTTATAAAAATGTAATTTTGTATGGGAGCCTACTTAGGGAGTTGAGATAGGGCGTAGGTATATTTTGAAAAATTGTTGTAGGGTAAAAATAAATGCGGGTCGGTCTCAATTATGACCCCTCTCGGACGCACCATTGGACCGGTAGAAGCTGATTAAACAAAACAAATTTACAAAAAATAAAAAAAATGTATGGGGACCGCCTTAACAGTTAAAGATAGAGGTAGGTGTGATCAGAGAAAATGTTTGGATAAAAAAATATTGTGGGTCAGTCATACATTTTGTTGCTCTAATGGCACTATTAGGGCAGTTAGAGCGGTTGGAACAAATTTTAAAAAATGTCGTTTTGTGTGGGAGCCCCCTTAGAAATCGGAGATAGGGTATTAGTTTGTTCCAAAGAAATGTTAAGACGTAAAAATTATTGGGGGTCGGTCTTATAAAGGATCCCTCTATGACGCACCATTGCAGCAGTAGAAATGATTTAATGATTGGAAAATTACAATAAAATTTTTTCAAAAAATTTAAAAAAATAGTAATAATCGTTATCCCACGATCCTCCTGGGCAAAAATTTGTAGAATTGATAGAAGTTTTACACAAAAAAATTTCAAAAAAATCGAAGAGTACAAACATTTTCAAAAATGAGATTTAAATTTTAAAATTTAAAAATCGCATACTAGAGCGCTTTTAAGAATTTTTTGGGATTTTTTTTAAAAAGTACGTAAAAAAACAAAAATTCTGAAAAAAAAAAACAATTGAAATTTGGACCATTATTGAAGAACAGAGCTTCGAAGGATTTCATTCCTTAATTCGATTTGTCATTCTGAGTGAAAATTTAGTGATTGCATTCCCCAATCACATTTTAGCGAATTGAATGAATTCACTTTAGACTCATTCGATATATAAATACCAAATGCATTCGTTGTATTTTTCATTCGACTTTCAAAAATCGAATGCATTCGATTTTTTTCATTCGACTTTTAAAAATCGAATGCATTTACTTGCGAATGCAATCGATTTTCTTTTCATTCAATTTAAAAAATCGAATGGCTTATTCATTCAATGCATAAAAAACTTAAAAAAACTAACTAAGATAGAGCAAAACGGAGCCAATTTGTTGTCCATAGTATCGCTAACACTCTTCACATTTTTTTTGTCGTATAGGCAGTTAATATGTGCACTTTTTAAATTTTCGGGAACACCAATTTTTTTGGATTTAAAATTAGAGCCCATTAGGGTAATCGTATGTAAAGTGAGTAGGCGATACTATGGACCAAAATTTGGCTCCGTTTTGGTCTATATTTTTAAAAAATCGATTGCATTCGCAGTGGAATGATAAAAAATCGAATGCAATCGATTTTTCTAAATCGAATGAACAAGAAATCTAATGCATTCATTTTTCTTCATTCAATCGAATGAATTCCAAGGACTGCATTCAATGTTGATTTATGAAATCGAATGCATTCACTGACTATGAAAATTGAATGGATTTTTTTGAGAATTCATTCGAAAAGGATTTCATTCTTCGAAGCTCTGTTGAAGAAGTTATGATTAAAAGAAGTTTGAGTAAAGGAGCAAACTAACAATTTTTAAAAATTCGATATCTTTTGAAAAAATTTATCAAAAAAATCTGAAAATTTACCACAAAGGAGTTTTCGAAGGGTACTAAAAACTGTAAACAAATTGGGAAAATCTAAAAAAAAAGTTTTTCAAAGTGTCCGATTTCACATGGAATGCCCCATATGTAACTTATATCAATAAAAATAAAGAAATTTGTCAATCTTACAATATCGAATTTTTTTTCAACAAACAACTTCAATAAAGAAATTTGTAACATTTTTCAAATAAAAGCCAAAACCATTCTGTTGGTAGTTTGTGTGAAGTGGTGGTGTGCTTCTGTCGTGTGCTTTGTTTTTTGTATTTCGTTTTTTGTAGCCGTACTTTAACTATTGTTTTGTTTATACTATTTTTGTAACATTTGCTTATTTGTCCTTTGTTATATTTCTTTATAATAGCAACAAATGGCGTTTGTGTGTGTGTTGAAATTCTATGCTGAAATCAAAATTTAAGATTGGTTCGATCAATAAATTGTGTTTGTTGAATTTCTTTGTTGAAAAATAAATAAGATTTTGAACGTTTGTAAAAAAAAAAAAATAATAATTAAAAAGAACTATTACAAATGTGTTTATCAAATGTTTTTCAACAATCAAGATTTACAAACGTTAGTTGATGTTACAAAGTTTAGTATATAGGAGCACTTTCAATGAAAAAATTAATTGTATTCACAAATATGGGGATCAATATAACAATTTGTGTTTTTTTTTTTGTATATTTATTTTGTCAATTTTACCTTGTGGAGTGCAAGTTTTTAATGTTTTTGCATTTTGAGACAGTGAAATACACAAGTACGTATGTTTCACTAATATTACTTAACATAAGCAAGTCCCTACTGTTTGAAATTTAATAAAAACAAAACAGATTTGCGGTGGACTTAATTAACCACAGGTTGAACAAGCCTGTTGTTAGTTTTTTTAGTATCCAACTGGAAAAGGTAAGCATACCACGTTGAGCGGGTTTGCACTGTGGAACATAAAATAAAAACTTATTTGAATTTGTAAAATATTTGTACATGGTTTGTAACTAACACCACCAAACGTTATTTTTCTTTAACGTGACAAATTCTAACAAATAATATACATGCACTATGTTCAAAAAGAATCTATATTTGTAAACTCTACACCACTCTATGGTGAAGGGTATAATGAGTTTGTGCTGACGTTTGAAACCCATTAGACGTTTGTAATCCAAATTTCGATTTTCGAGGAATTTTCAAATACCTATAACTCTGCAAATACTGCAGATACGAAAAAAAATTCTAAAGGCATTTTTGTAGTCCTTAACTCGTAGAATATGACCGCCGAAGACTCAAACGCCGTCATAGTTATAGTTTTCGAGTTATTTCATGATCAAATTTCTCAAGACCCCATTTACATATCTCGCGAGCGATTCTGACCAAAATTTTGTATCAAAATCAATAGTGACCCTACAATAGTGTACGCACATACTCATGTGCGTACCCCTTAAGTGGGCCCCGAAGGGTCTTCACATTGGGACTCCATAGGGTCCACGGAATCCGTGAGTTTAAGCAAATTTTTACTTATTTAAAAAAAATATGGTAAATTTTTTTTTCAGTTTAGGTCAACAACGCAAATTTTGATTCGAGAAAACCAGTAGAGTTGTGTCGTTCACGAACGAACTAGTTCAATTGAACTATTCACCTAACTAAGCGGTTTATCTAGTTCGTTCATTTCAGCTCTTTTAGGTCTTTTCGTTCATTCAGCTCAATTGGTCATTACTTCATTTTGATCTTTCAGTTCGGTCGTTCAATATTTTTTGTTAATTTTGTCACTAGGCGTTAGTTTTTTCTCATCTTTTGGTACACTTTTTCATCATTTATGTTTTTTTTACAAAAATTGTATATATTTTTTTTTAATTTACGTTTTTATTTTTTTTTTTTATTTTTTGAACAAAAGCCAAAACAACAGGCATGGTCAAAATGATTCGTTCACGAACTGTTGAACGAAAACAAAAATTGACAGATTTGAACTAGATGAACGACCAACAGACATGATCAAAATGATTCGTTACGAACTGTTGAACGAAAACAACAAAAGAGCAATTGAACTAGATGATCGAACTAGGTCTTTTATCTGAAGTGAACGAAAATGAGCGCTCACTCAATTGAACGATTAAGCACAAGTCTAAAAACCAGAACTTGTAGACTCGTTTGCGGTCTGCATTCATTTCCTTTGGCACAAATGTTTTGTTTTGACCACAGTACAGACTAGTATGCATACAATGGTGCTAATTGCGTACTTTCCAATATGGTGGTATGGTTTTTAGTACAGAATTATCATCGCTGTCTAGTGTATGTGTACCTGTAAGTGTGAGCTTTTGTGCATGTATTTATGTTGTTTGTTTACGATTTTGTCAACAGTTACACCGTGTGCTGTCACTAATACCTGCACACACCAAATGCAGCTCTGTGAACATACTACTCATGTACTGTGGTTTTGACGAACAGTACCAAAAAGAGCGAAAATTTTGACATCAAATGCCTACGGGTAGACTAGTCTTTGCACGATACTCTCTGTTACATTGGTTGTATAAATCTCGCTGTTGAGAGGATGAAATGACTTTGCATAGCATGCGAACCAGACTTTTGTGCCATACTTTGCAGCCTTGAATAGGATGTACTGCGTAAATCTAGTTCTTCCGCGATATGCAAATAATTGTTCGTCCACTGTTATTTTTACCGATGGTTGATAGTACTGAAAAACATTGTTGTTCGTTAGAGCCCATAATGCAGAAATTGGAAATTGGCATTACTGCTCAGTAATAACAAAACGCCTATGAAAAATTATTGCCCAGAGTGATGTGAATTTCCATAGTCTACATTTGTAGACTACCGGCCAGGAGATGGTCATTTTAAAAAGTGGGGTCTGGGGGTGCTGTAAATTATTTTTTTAACGTGTTAGTGGCTAAAACTGCACAGAAAATAACGAATTGTTATATTGACCCCAATATTTGTGAATACAATTAACTTTTCACTGAAAGTGCTCCTATACGGAAATTTGTGATATCAACTAACGTTTGTAAATATTGATTGTTGAAAAAAATGTAACAAAAAAAAATTATAAACGAGTTTGTAATAGTTCTCTAAAATTGTTATTTGTATTGACAAACGTACAAAATCTGAAATTTTTTTTCAACAAAGAAATTCAACAAACACAAACATACCCAGCAAAACTTAGATTACCAAATAAGGTATAAAATAAGATATAGGTATATCATTGCAGCATTGATGATTTTAACAGGCGAAGAGACTCAAAGTAATGCATCCACATTATCACAAAGAATACCAGTAAGGTATATAATAAGTCATAAATTTATAACGAAGAATACCAGTAAAGTGTAAAATATATGATATTTTATAGGTTACGAGAAATGAAATAATATAGCATACCAGAAGATAATATATAAGGTGTTACGAGTAGTGAAAAAGTAATTTTGTATTAAATTTACTCACGTGATTGTAAGTGAGTGTAAGTAGATAAAATATGCTCGTGAGCCTATCTCTACTTTAAACTTTTGCATTTTTTTATAAAATAATTCTTTTTTATGTTATTCTAATGCATTATGCATCCAATTATAAATAATACATTATTTCAAACTTTCAAATAATACATAACGTAACCAAATATAAGTCATCCATGATTTAATGTTTAGAAATAACAAATATGAAATACATTTTTTCTAATAATCATACATTACGTAGCAAATTATTAGTAATGCATTATTTTTCACTTGAAAATAATACGTTGTGGAACAAATGTTTGGTAAGACATCATAAAATAATGCTACAAATAAGTTATATGCATTACCTGGTAATGTGTTATATAATCACCCATTACCAAAGTTTTGCTGGATAATTTATTGATCTGACAAAAGTAAAAAATTTTATTCTGTGTGATTAGAATTGATTTTTATGAAGCTACTGAAAATTTCGGACCCTGCCCAGAAAAAAAACTAATTGTTATATTGACCCCCATATTTGTGAATACAATTCATTTTTCAGTGAAAGTGCTCCTATACGGAAATTTGTTATATCAACAAACGTTTGTAAGTTTTGATTGTTGAAAAAAGAATTTTGTTTTTTTTTTAACAAAAAAAATCAACAGACACAAGCACAATTTGTTGATCTGACAAATGATTTTTTTTTTAACAAAAAAATTTGACAAACACAAACACTATTTATTGACATGATAAAAAAATTTGGAAATAAAATTACTTGACTAAGTTTGTAGAAAACAAAATCGAAGTTTTGTATTATGGATTAACAGGCGGCCGTTTTTACTAAATGTTTGGTTGATTTACAATTGGTGTTTGTTGATTTAAATTTGACGATTTTATTTTATGTGTGTTGTTGTGGACATTTTTTTATTCCACTTTTCTGCAAAAACGCTACAAATGTAGTAAATAAAGGTTAAATAAAAAATAAGGAAAAATAAGGTTGGAACCCTCTAAATGGGGTCCACCATGGTGGACATAGGCTAGGTTTCATCGACCACGCCAACATTAAGAATAGTCCTTCAGATAAGACATGGGCCAAGTTCATTCAACTTTCTACAAAATTTTAAATTTTCAAAGAGCAGTTATTTTTGGTTTTGGAAAATATGGCTTTGAATTTCAAAGTATCGTAAAATATGGTAAAATTGAGCAATTTTTGCATGACATCGCTTTTGATTTATTTTTTTTGCGGTACTCAACAATTCTGAAGTTTCCGAAACACATCTTTTTAATAGAGTTTTGTATGGATTATCGATTGGCATTTTTTGTTTGTGGGAAAAATTTAGAAATAGTTCTTAATTATTTTAAATTTCAGATAAAAATAGTTTTTTTTTTTTCAAAACACGCTAGTTTAAATTTTTTTTTTTTTTTAATATTTTTAAATGAATCTAATAAACCAAATAACGATAAGTGTTAGCGAAAATAGTATCACCTGTATGATACCGATTACGGTATCACCTAAAATTAAAATTATGACACCATTTTCGAATTTTAGGTGATTTTGGTATCGTCGTTCCTGGAAATTTCGATAGCGAAAACGATATTACATTTTCATATCGAATCGATTGAATAACGATAGTTTTTCGATAAATTACGAGTTAACTATCGTTATGACTGGAATTATCGATAGCGAAAACGATATCATATTTGTATTGAAAAATGATATCATAAGATAAGGTACATTAAGAATGAAAACACTATCGTTTTCGTATAATATTTGATTATTAGGTGATATTTCCTCAATATCATAACGGTATCGTTTGATTTATTGGGAAAGTTCATTAAATTCATATGGGATTATAAAAAAATATTTTGGTACCGTTTGGTACATTTTAGCCGACCAAAATAAATAAATTCCGCTAATTTCTATTTCGTACATTTCCGTTTCCTTCGTGAGCATAGTACATCACCTATTGAATATACCGCTCCACTACATACACTATGTGGGCTAACACACAGACATTACCCTGCAAAAAAAGTCATTACCACTTCTCAGTGGAGTGCTTTAAAACTAAAACAAATGTAATGAAATACAACAAAAATAACAAAAAACACAAGACAAAAAACACACAAACAGTTTTTTCTACTCCAGAATACATAGATATTCAGCACTTAACTCATTACCTATCGCGACACCTCCATACAAATGTAAGTAGATATTCAGTAGATAAGAACTACTCCGTGGAAGTAGTTGGAAGTTGTTTGAAAGCTCGGAGTACTTCTTATCTACTGAATATCTACTTACTTTTGTATGGGAGTGTCGCGGAAGGTAATGAGTGCGGAATAACAACTTTTTATGGAGTAGAAAAAACTGTTTGTGTGGATTTTTCTTGTGTTTTTTGTTATTTTTGTTGTATTTCATTACATTTGTTATAGTTTTAAAGCACTCCAAATAGAAGTACTCCGCACTTTTTTTGCTGGGTATTATTGCATGACTAGCTGGGGATAATGCACAAAGGAACAACCTGTTATCACAGTAAGTGCTATAGAAGAGAACAATGACTATATGTATATAATATGACTATAATAATAAAAACAAGATGAACAACAAAAAAAAAAAATAAAAATTACAATACAAAACAACAAATTCATTCGTGGTTAAACATACCAAACACAATTGTTGAACACACACTTTTATGTAGGTATATAATATTGTGTCACCAACAGAAACATTTGTTGCAACAAACAACATCCATAAATATTAACATGAGTGGTTTTATTTTTTGCTCTGCAGTTTTTAATTGTAATAACAATTATGTATAAATTCATATCGAGGACTCATATTCAAAGCGTGCTTTCTGCAATTTTCTCGCAAATGAGTTTTTGATGGCAATTGGTTCACCGATTTAGTTGTCATCCATCATTTCAATTTTGTACAGAAAATATTATTTCTAAAACAATTTTCTTCTAAGATTGGAGATTGTGCCATCTACCATACGTAATTTTGAGAATAAAAAAGTGTGAAATATCATAACCATAAATCACAAAAATAAACAAAAATAGGTTTTCAATATTAAAACGCACTACAACCTTTTGTAAACATGGACTACACCATTTACAGATGTAATTCGAAAAAGATCAATTGTAATTCGAAGATTCTATTTGTAATTCGAAGATTCCATTTGTAATTCGAAGATTCCATTTGTAATTCGAAGATTCCATTTGTAATTCGAATACTCCAATTGTAATTCGAAGATTCCATTTGTAATTCGAAGATTCCAATTGTAATTCGAAAAAGATCAATTGTAATTTGAAAAAGATCAATTGTAATTCGAAAAAGATCAATTGTAATTCGAAAAAGATCAATTGTAATTCGTAAAAGATCAATTGTAATTCGTAAAAGATCAATTGTAATTCGAAGATTCCAATTGTAATTCGAAAAATATCAATGGAAATACAGTTGATATTTTTCGAATTACAATTGGAATCTTCGAATTACAATTGATCTTTTACGAATTACAATTGATCTTTTACGAATTACAATTGATCTTTTTCGAATTAAAATTGATCTTTTTCGAATTACAATTGATCTTTTTCGAATTACAATTGATCTTTTTCGAATTACAATTGGAATCTTCGAATTACAAATGGAATCTTCGAATTACAATTGGAGTATTCGAATTACAAATGGAATCTTCGAATTACAAATGGAATCTTCGAATTACAAATGGAATCTTCGAATTCCAAATAGAATCTTCGAATTACAATTGATCTTTTTCGAATTACATCTGTAAATGGTGTAGACCGATAAATTTTTAAAATAGAGTTGTAATTTAAATACTCTTATCTTCCAATTTGTCTCGATCAATTCGCGTTTTCGAGAAAAATGCCAAAAAAATGCTTGCACAATAAAAAAAATTAACTTTATTTAGAAATGGGGCTAAAAATAACATACCCGTGTGTCTTTCAGTTTCTCAAAATGAATTCGAATCCTTTTTATATCCTCCAACTACAGTATGGGGTATACTCACTTTGTCATTCCGTGTATAACGCATCGAAATATCGGTATAGGACCCCACAAAGTTCAATAAATGAAACATTTTTAAGCCATATGAAATCCATCGACCTTCACTTGGACCAAGGGGATCAGAAAAGTCAATTTTTTTTTCCGTTCCTTTTTGAGGGCGTGGGTATAACAAAATGTTTTTAAATTAATGATAAAATTGTATTAAATAAGTGCTAAAACAATAAATAATCTATTTGTCAACACTTTTCGCAAGGGGATAAGTGCCCCCAAGGTCTACCCCCACTCAACGCCTCTGAAATATTTTTTTATTTAATATAATGTTTATACCCTTTTTTATTATACCCTCCAACCACAGTATGGGGGTATACTCACTCTGTCATTCCGTGTGTAACACATCGAAATACCGGTCGGGAACCCCACAAAGTATAAATATGATCCTTGAAAGAATCTAAGACATTCTAGCGATGTCCGTCCGTCCGTCAGTAGAAACCACGATTCAGCCCAAACAAAAATAGCTAGAGCCCTAAAGTTTGGCAATAATATCTCCTATATTACTGGTATGGTTAATTTCGAAGATGGGCATAATCGGACTGGGGGGGGGGGGGGAAAAGTTTTCCCCTGAAGAATAAAAAAAACCCTGAAAAACACAATTTTTTTTAGAGTTTTTTTTTTTAATTTTTGCTCAACAAATGTAACATTTTTATGCCATATTATGTTCATAGACCTGCACTTGGACCGATTGGATTAGGAAACTGAATTTCCTAACCGACCCCCCTTCCAAAAAAAAGATGCCCCTGCTGTTTTTTTTTTTTTTTTTTTAACGCGTTGTAGGGTATAAATTTCACAAAATCTAAAAAAGTAAGAGTGTTAAATTCGGCTGTGCCGAATCTTTTATACCCTCCAACATCCAAAAAAACAGGGTCGTTTTCTTTTTTTTGGGGGGGAGGTCGCAGTGGCCATTGGGGGGACATATTTCCCCTCGAAATATATGTTTAAAAATTGATTTTCGCACTAAAGAAATACAAGTTTATCATTATTTTAATTTTTTTTTAATCCACGCCCACAAAAGGGGGCGGACCAAAAAACGATATTTTCTAATCCCCCTGGTCCAAATGCAGAACTTTGAACTTCTTGAAGCATTAAAATGTTGCGTTTGTTAAACAATAACACAAAAAACCATATAAAAGTACACTCAGAAAAAAAACTTACTAAAAATGGGAAAATTAACTAAATCCAAGGAAAATTAATCATGATTTAGCTCCATTGCCATATATTCCTACTTTTTAGTCCATATTTTTCTTTAAAAGAAGGATCAATTTGAACTAGAAAATGGGAAAAAATTTCCCATTTTTCAGTTAAAAAAACATTTCTGATACGGAAATTTTTCTTAAAATTTATTTAATTATATATTTTTAATGGTTTATTTATAGAATATCATGTGAATACACACATAATTCTCATTGGGTACCATTGGCGTAGATAGCCCTGTCTGGGGGGGGCTTAGCCCCCCCCAGACAAATTTTAGCCCCCCCAGAATTTTAATCATTCACAATTTTTTTTTAATAATTTAATTATTTCATTAATTTTTGCAATAAGTAATAATAATAATGAGTCTTTAGAACTCGTTATAATTATTCTACGAGTCTTAAGGACTCGTAATGATTATTATATTAGATCTAATAGTTTTTCCCATTGAAAAATAGTCTGAATTATTGAAAATAGTTTTTATATGAATCTGATGTTTTTGTCAGTAATAAAAACTTCACTGAATCTTAGGGTTTTAACTTCAGGAAAACATTTGTACTTCTTTGATTTAAAAAAGTTTCTTAATTCTTAGGGGTTTTTATAGACAAATGTTATTGGAAGAAAGAATTTGAGAATTTTGACTAATAATCATCAACTTTTGCAATCATCAGAACTTTTTTTTGAAAAAAATCATAGTAATCTAATGATTTTACTATAGGAAAAACATTAAAAATCTTTCATTCTCAAAACATATCTGGGAGTTCTAAATTTCCAAAAAATCATCTGAATCAAAATTTGTTTAAAAAAAAATATGAATGTTTAACCGCTTTCGGGGGCATTCGTTTCTAGGACACCTACACGCATGTTAAAAGGAACGCTTCAGAAATAGGTCTGGGGTTTTCTACTAAAAAAACAAAAATCAAAAAAATCTAGGGGGGGCTTTAGCCCCCCCCAGGAATGTTGGCTTCCTACGCCAATGTTGGGTACATATTTTATTATAAACTAGCAGAGTACCCGGCGTTGCCCGAGGAATAAAAATTCGAAATTTTAATCAATAATTATGAAATTTGTGTTAATTTTTTTTTCTAAGAACAATTAAAAAAATCTATTTTTATTGAACAAAATTGAAACATTGAAGAAAATTATTTTCCCCAAAATCGAATGTTAAAAATTTTATTAATCTTTGTAAAGGAATCAAAGTATTTTGATTTGGATTGGATATTTTATTTTAATAAAAATTTATTTCCACGGTTAATATTTTTCAGAACAGAAAATATTTTTATTATTTTGAACATAAGTAGTAAAGATACTCTTCATAGTGAAAAAAGTCTCATAATTTTTCAAAAGGGAAAGTCTCAAATCCTTAAAATATTTCTATTATCAAAGAAAAATTTTAACACGGAATGTGTTAAACTGAGACTTGTCAAGTTGACCCCAGTGTTTTTGTTAACTTGACCCTACGTATGTGGATCATTCTCCCATCAGACCTTTAAGTTATCTGGAAGGGGAAAAGTAAAAAAAACAAAATATTGTTATGTATTCATTTCTGAATTATTTTGATTTAATGCCTTTTAATTCAAAAACCCCCATGATATTTAGTTGTCCAAACCCAATGGTTCTTTTTGGTCTATAAATCTTATGTTTAAACCTTTAGACAAATCTGACAAAATTAACCTGTGCCTTTGGGTGGTTAAATTTTTGGCCCAAAAAAAAAATTTTGCCATACAAACTAATATTTTTTTTCAACTTTTTAATTTATTTATTTTTTTTAATAATGCTTTACTTGATTAAGCTTAATAATGACTAAAAATTTCATTTTGGAGGGATAACCCCTTCCTCTTCAAAATTTGCTTCGAAAAAAAATGTAGGTTGTTGGAGTCCTACTCTAAGAATTTTTAATTTTTTTTTTTTCTTAATTTTGACTTGAAAGGATTTTAGCTGAGATGTATTCACATAAAAATATTATTCTTATCTGTGGCATTTTTATCGTGTTCTTAAATGTATAAAAAAATCATGAAAAATGCGTTTACACTTTTTTCAAATTTTATGTATTGTCAAAAAAAATTAATTTTGTAGATAGCCTGGCAAATTATCGTTCGTTTTGGTGTAAAAGCTATATGTTAAAATTTTTAGCCAAATCGGACAATTTTAACCCGTGCCTCTGGGTGGTTTAAATTTTTTGTGAAAATAAAAAAAAAAAAAATTTTGGGTTAAACTTTTGCACTTCAGCGGCACATGTTAAAATTGTCCGATTTGGCTAAAAACTTAAATATAGAGTTCTTAGGCAAAAAGCAACCATAATTTGCCCAGCATTTGACGAAATTCGACAAAAGCCATTTTTTGTGATAATAAAATGTGAGAAAGGTAAAAAGTGAATTTTTTGCTATATTTTAGAACGTGATAAAGACGTTACAGAAAGAAATAAGATTTTTGTGTTGATATGTATCATTAAGAGCAACATCTCAAAGAAAAATTCTTTCGAGTCAAAAGTTTTGACTCAAAACTAAATATTTTTTTTTTAATTTTTTAGAGTATGACTGCAACAGCCCTAAATTTTTTTTCGGAGTCAATTTTGAAGCGTTTATTCCACGAAAATTAAAGTAAAGTAAAATAGTAATTAAAAAAAAAAATAAAAAATCGAAAAAAATGTTGTTTGGTTTGTATGGAAAAAACGGTCTAGTTTTGTCCGATTTGGCTAAAAATTTTAACATAGAGTTTTTAGACCAAAACTAACCATAATTTGCCCGGCGATCGACAAAATTCGAAAAAAGTCATTGTTCGTGTCACCCTAATATACATAAATGGAATATCGGTAGTCAAAATTGAATTCGATCGACATAACTGGTTTTAAACTGAAAACTTTTTTATTAAACGTTTGGCTGTAAAAACATCAATTTACAGTTACTTCTCTTCTTCCAAAAAATCTTCTTCCAAAAAGTTGTCCCTAACATTCGGTTTTTTAAATGTTCAAGACGTAAATAAATTCTTTCGAATAGTGTTTTTTATTTTAAATTTGAAATATCGAACCGTGAGTTTTATAATATATGAGGTACAGATCCCCGAACAGTGATAAAACTGAATGCCCAAGGCGTGTTAATGAACTAATTTAAAAAACTGAAAAGGCTAAGTTGTTTGTTAAAAAAAGAGCTTTCCAATAGTGCCATTCACATTAAAATCTGACTTATTGTGTCTTTTTAAAAGCGGAAAAACTGATTTTTTTTCATATTTTGGCATTTTCGAAAGTCCCCTTTAACCGATATCAAAACGTTCTATAGCCTATAATCTAAGTTGAAATGAAAGCTTTATTATGGTTTTTATCTGATCAAAATCGGTTCAGTAGTTTCTTCAAACACCGGTGACAAAGAAAATTTTCGCGAAAAGTGCGTTTTATAATATAGTATAGATATAAAGAAACGTTTGTTTCTTATAGCCAAGTAATAAATTTCATAAGTTTTTTTAGTTAAATTACAACAAAATCTTTGTATTTGACGTTTGTTCCCAGACTGTGGGAAATCACGCCAAATCCAATAAAATACTATTTTTTTCTAACACTACATGTGTAGAAAAAAAATGTAAATATTAAATGTATTACTTGTTATTAGGGATGTCGCGAATATTCGTCACTATTCGGTATTCGGCATATTCGGCATATTTTTTGAATATTCGGTTAAATAAATATTCGTTAACAGTTTGCCGAATATTCGGTAAAATTTAAATTAGTTAAAAAAACACTTTTATTAACGTTTTACTCTTTTAACGTTTGACTCTTTTTTTGTAGTTATTTCAGTTGGTTTTTTATACAAAAAAAAACTTGAGCACGTGATTAAAATTCGAATTGTTAAGGCACTAGAAAAATTGTGTCAACAACAGCGTTGTTGTCTTTTAGTCTGGTACTTTTTTTAATATTTTACATACATAGGTATAATACAGGCGTATGAATAATTAAATTATCCGGCAAATATTCGTATTCGGTTCAAACCGAATACCGAATAGTAAATATTCGGTAAAATGCCGAATACACTATTCGCGACATCCCTACTTGTTATACAAGATCAAACTTTTTGTATTCATGTACTTCAAATAATAAACCAAATGTGAATTCCACATGCAAGCAAATCAAAAAATCAATTTCAAGTTTTGAAAAATTTACTAAACTTGTGCAAAAAACTTCCTCAAATTAAAGAACATAAATATGATGAACTAACTGGTAGTAAATGACGTTCTAAAACTGAATTTTTTGAACTAAATTTTGTTTTTAGAAATATGTCTTAAAAATAAAGATTTTTTTTCAATTATTTAGGGGAAATTTCTTTGGCGGTAAGAATTTCTTCCACGTATTTGGGAATTCCATTTAAGGAAAATTATGGCCTATTGAACAGTCCATGAACTAAAATAGTTTCCTAAAAGTTAGGAAAATTTCCCAACTTTTAGTTAATTTTAACTAAATTGCGGGAAAATTTATAAACTATTTTGAAGAAAAGTTTTCCAAAGTTTAAGTTTATTCTTTTTTTAGTGTATTGTGTTTTTCAGAGGTAGGGTTGCCATCCGTCCTCTTTTCCCCGGACACCGTTCTTTTTTTTAGGGTGTCCGGGGCAGTCCTACTTCTTTTTTAGAAAGTGTCCGGGGTTGTCCTACTTTTTGGACTTTTCCCTATAATTTTTTTTATTGCTTCTAAACTTTTGAATTATTGGCTGTATTTTAGCTTATCAGCAATAATGTCAACTTTTTGAGAGCAAAACGCGAAAAAAAATTATTAATACATATTCAACTCGTCATTCATTGAGAATAAGAAGAAGAAAATTGTACAGTCTCTTAGTAAGATCACGATCGTGTTGATTATTTGACGATCGTGATTTTACTAAGTGATTGTACAATTTTGTTGTTCTAATTCTCAATCACTGTTGCCAACTTAGCTATTTTGTAGCTAGATTTAGCTATTTTTTTTTGCATCTAGCGACAAAAAAAGTCATTTAGCTCTTAGCTACAAATCTAGCTACTTTTTTTTAGTCGCAACATTTGTAAAAAAATTGTTTTTTAAAACCGTTTTACCATCATTTTTTTCATTTTAACATTTTATTAACGTGTTATTTACGTGTGTATGACATCTGCTTGTTTTTCAACTTTTCAAACAATTATATCAGAGTTTTTCTATGATACATATTTGCTATAACTTCTAACAAAAGTTTAGAATTTCTCGAAATTCCCTCCATGATAAAGTTGCTGAAATGTTCAAATTCAAGCAAGTATCTTATAGGCAAAACCCATAGAAAATGAAGTCTAGTACCAACAATGAGAAAACAGCTATGGGGGCTAAAAATATAATAATTTTCATTTTTCGAATAACGGAAAAAACTTTTACATCCGTATTTATAATCAAAAAATTAGTGGCTATCATCAAGCTTCTAACCAAGAATTCGCTTTAATACAATTTTGTGTTGAAAATTTTAGCAGCTGCTGATAGCCACCAGTTTTTGTTATGAATACGTCTGTTATTTACACTAAACACCATTTTGAAAAAATATTTTTTTTATAAATAATAAAACAAAAATTAAGCCATTTTTGTTGTGTTACAATTTTGGTACATAAATCGTATTAATACGGTCCACTAACGTCTGTTATATAACCTGTTAAAAAAAATACAAATAGAGGATTTCACATTTATCCGTTAATATGACCAAAATATGAATGAAAAAATAATGTCTATTTTCAGCTTCAGGGAATGGATATACATAGCTGTATCGCTGGATTATCATTTTACTGATATTCCGACGATTCATACAAATTTTTTATTTTTCGTTTAAATGATTATTTGGCGATACAAAATATAACTATTTGAAGTTTTTTGTTTAAAAATTTAATAAAAATTTATTAAAATATTCTTTTCAATACCAAAACTAACTTATTATATTATCAAATTAAAAAGTTTAACAAATAAATCGTTTTAAAACGCACAAATCCTAAATCTAGCTATAAAATAGCTAGATTTTTTAACTGTTTATAAGAATCTAGCTACAAAATAGATAGATTTTTTAACTGTTTATAAATTTAGCTATTTCTAGCTATTTTTTGGTCCGATCTAGCTACATTTGTTAAAAAATAGTTGGCATCAGTGTTCTCAATGAATGTGGAGTTCAGCACCGTTTTGACCATTAGGGCATACTAGGCACGTGCCCAGGGCCGCCGACCTAAGGGGACCCCGAAATGCCAATAAATTTCTTTTATACGAAAAAGGAGCAACATTTTTTTTATTTGTTTTTAAAGAAATTTTAACATTTTCTTTCAGAAAATTTCTCAGAATCTAACAGATTTTTCATATACATCTGAGACTTTTTCTACAGGAGATATTTGTCCTATGTCAAAAGTCTCTAATTCATAGACATTTTTTGTATAAAAAAGTCTCAGATTCTCAGACAGTTTTTGGAATAGAAAAAGTCTTAGATTCTAAGGCATTTTTCGTATAGAAAAAGTCTAAGATTCTGATAAATTTTTAGCATGGTTGGTTACCGTTACCCTTATTATACCGTTACCGATTCAAAACCCTTTCAAATCGAATACCGTTACCGTTACCGAAACCGCTAAAAATATTTTTAGAATACCGTTACCCTTACCGTTACCGTTATAATTATTAGAAGTTACCGGTATTGTACCGGTATTCAAAATTTTACCTGTTTTAAGGGATTTTAACGAACAAAAAAATAAAATCAAATTGCTAACATAATTTTAAATTTATAATTTGCAAATTATCATAAAATAAATGACAAAAATAATAATCATATCAAATCTATACTGGTTTTTGGGTCTATAAAATATTTTTAGCTTTCAGTTCTATCTTTTTTCAAATTTTTAACTAAATTAATAATACCGGTACGTACCGGTTTGGTTGGTTCGGTACCAGTACATACCGTTACCGAAACGATTTGAAAACACGTACCGTTACCTTTACCGAAATAAATAAAAATTAGATACCGTTACCGTTACCCTTACCGTTATTCGTTTCGGTAACCAACCTTGATTTTTAGGAGACATTTTTGGTACAAGAATATTCTCAGATTCTAAACATTTTTTGTAAAGAAATTGGCACAGATTCTGAGTCATTTTTCGTATAGAAAAAAATTTCAGATTCTGACACATTTTTCAAATCGAAAAAGTTTCAGATTCTGAGACATTTTTCATATCGAAAAAGTTACAGGCAAAGTTTTAGATTCTGATCTATAAAAGGTATCATTAAAACCAAATAGTTCTACACAAATATCATTGTTTTATTAAGTAAAGAAAGTAACGGTACAATGGACTATTTTAAGTCTGAGCGCCATGGACTTGCCTAGAAAAATTTACTTATTTATAGGCTTGTACAACCCACCCTCAACTCAACTCAACTCAAGTAAAGAAAAATTACCTCGAGCTAGAATAGCCGTACTCAAAATATTTTTTTTTAGTTTCTTTGTCTTAAAACAGGTAATAACATGAGATTAAATTTGTACCAAAATAATATGTTTTTTTTTTCATGGAGTTTTTCTTTTCAGCGGGGCCCAGTAGCGCAATTCACTAACTTTTTAACGACAAAAATCGGTAGTTAAATTGTCAAAAATCGATACTTATCTACAATTGTCGTTAAATGTGATTCTATAATTTATTTTACCGAATTTTGTCGTTATTTAATATCGTTAACTTTCGAAAAATATCGGTAGGCTAACGACAAAAATAAAGCTGTTGTTAATATAAAATATTAGTTCTTTTTAAACAAGATATTGTAAAAAAATTGCAAATTTTGTTGAAATGGCCTTCGAAAACATTTTAATAGGTATTAAGTATTATTTGCCGAGTACACAAAAAGTCCCCAGCAAATTGTTCCAGTATATTTCACCACATAACAGAATTACATTTTTTGCACTGTAAATATTAAAAATTCTGAAAGTGGTGCTTAAGGATTTTTTGTCTTAAATCCATGTTTTATGCAATCGGTGGATGCTTATTTATTAATTTTAAAAAAATTTTATTTAATGATAGCCAAAAAGTAATTTATATTACGAATTGCTGGAGAGTTTTGGAAAGGAGTGGCTCCTCGTGTGCAAAATTAAATAATTTCTCAATATTTTTAGTTAAATTTTTATTCAAAATTTATTAAATACATTTATAACTCAAATAAATACATAAATATCCAATTTTTTTATTTCCAATAGAGCATCTTCAAATTTTTTTGGGATATTAATGCGTCTGATGTTTTTGTTGCTGTTGATAGTTCCTTCTGGGAATTTGCGAGGGTCTAAAAGCTAAAAAATAGATTTATAAGATACAGAAAATACTAATGCATTGCTGAGATAATTTTCTACAGAAAAAATGTCTCAGAATTTTCTACAGTAAATGTATCAGATTCTGAGATATTTTTTCTATAGAAATAGTCTCAGATTCTGAGATATTTTTTCTATAGAAAAAGTCTCAGATTCTGAGAAAATGTCTCAGATTCTGAGATATTTTTTCTATAGAAAAAGTTTCAAATTCTGAGATATTTTTTCTATAGAAAAAGTCTCAGATTCTGAGACATTTTTTCTATAGAAAAAGTCTCAGATACTAAGACATTTTTTCTATAGAAAAAGTCTCAGATACTGAGGCATTTTTTTTTTAAGAAAAAGTCTCATTTTTTCAATAGAAAAAGTTTCAGATACTGATACATTTTTTCTATAGAAAAAGTCTCAGATTTTGAGACATTTTTTTTAGAGAAAAAGTTTCAGATTCTGAGACATTCTTTCTATAGAAAAAGTCTCAGATCCTGAGACATTTTTTTCTATGGAAAAAGTCTCAGATTCTAAAAAATGTTTCCTGTAGAAACAGTCTCAGATTCTGAGACATTTTTTCTATAGAAAAAATCTCAGATTCTGAGAGTTTTTTTCTATAGAAAAAGTCTCAGATTCTGAGACATTTTTTCTATAGAAAAAGTCTCAGATTCTGAGACTTTTTTCTATAGAAAAAGTCTCAAATTCTGAGACTTTTTTTCTATAGAAAAAGTCTCTGATTCTGAAACATTTTTTCTATAGACAAAGTCTCAGATTCTGAGAATTTTTTTCTATAGAAAAAGTCTCAGATTCTGAGACATTTTTTCTATAGAAAAAGTCTCAGATTCTGAGACATTTTTTCTATAGAAAAAGTCTCAGATTCTGAGACATTTTTTCTATAGAAAAAGTCTCAGATTCTGAGACATTTTTTCTATAGAAAAAGTCTCAGATTCTGAGACATTTTTTCTATAGAAAAAGTCTCAGATTCCGAGACATTTTTTCTATAGAAAAAGTCTCAGATTCTGAGACATTTGTTCTATAGAAAAAGTCTCAGATTCTGAGACATTTTTTCTATAGAAAAAGTCTCAGATTCTGAGACATTTGTTCTATAGAAAAAGTCTCAGATTCTGAGACATTTCTTCTATAGAAAAAGTCTCAGATTCTGTGACATTTTTTCTATAGAAAAAGTCTCAGATTCTGAGACATTTTTTTTATAGAAAAAGTTTCAGATTCTGAGACATTTTTTCTATAGAAAAAGTCTCAGATTCTGAGACATTTTTTCTATAGAAAAAATGTCTCAGAATCTGAGACTTTGTATAGAAAAAGTCTCAAATTCTAAAACGTTTTTTCTATAGAAAAAGTCTCAGATTCTGAGACAAATTAATTTTATAAATATTAATTTTTACCATTAAGGCATCGGCCTGTGTTTTGGCAATCTTCAAAAAATCTGTTTTAACAGCGTCTTCCTTATTAATCTCTTTTAATTGAGGTTAAGTCGGTAACGATCTGTAAGATTGTTTTCTTGTGTCGGAGATGACTTTAAATCTGTGTCAAAAGTGTTCAACATAGCTGTAGATGCAACTTCTGCAATGTTTATAGTTATACAACATTTTCCGTCTCGTTTGCATCTCTATTTCAGGCTCATTTAAAACCATGGATTCTGTAATACATTGTGACGTGTTTGCTTCCTAAAAAAAAAATTAGTACATTATTTTTAGTAGTCTTTAAAATTAAAAAAAAAAAATACTTTTTGACTATTATACACTTTGTACGTACCATACTGTCGCGGCAATCACTATTTATAAGTTCTTTCGCTATTTCGAAAAATTTTTTTGACTCATCTTTTCCACGTTGTGCAGCAAATTTAACTTTAGCCAATCTTTTTTTGCTTTCCAAAAAAGAAATCAAAGGCTCTAATATGGTTGGTGTGGCGCGAGTATTACGTAATTTTTTCTGCAAATAAATACAAAAATACAATTTAATTTTTGCAGTCCCAAATAGTTTACAAAAAAACTTACAATGTTGTTGTTCATTTTTATTTTATTTTGTAAATTTATTATAAAATATTCCAATATTTAATTTTTGACATTTTTTGTTTCTACCGAAATTTATCGGTAGTATTTAAAAAACAAACAACCGAAAAAAATCGTTAGAAAAAAAATATAGAATCACATTTTCGTTAAAACAACCGACAATTCTCGTTAGGTAACGATATCGATAATATCGTTAAAAAATTTACTGAATCGCACTACAGGGCACAAATTGTTCTACACAAATATCATGGTTTTATTAAGTAAAGAAAAAATACCTCGAGCTAGAATAGCCGTACTCAAAATATTTTTTTTTGTTTCTTTGTCTTAAAACAGGTAATAACATGAGCTTAAATTTGTACCAAAATAATATGTTTTTTTGTCATGGACTTTTTCTTTTCAGCAGGGCCCAGGGCCCCACCATACCATAAAGCCGCCCTGGTAGAGCTGAATATGTATTAATGTTTTTGTTTGAATATTAGCGATTTATCATTTAAATTCCCTTTGCTACTTGTAGTATATAGTTTCTTATTTGTTTAATAGTCTCGGCAATGGAATCTGACAAATTCCGAAACACGTGTCGAATAAGTCCTGCAAAAATGACCAACATAAATGAATTAAAAACAGAAAATTATTTTTTTTGAAAATTATTCTAATTTTTTCAAAATTTTCCAAATGCCTTTCAAAAATCTGTAATAAACAAATAGAATTTTTAATAAATATAATAAAGATATTTTGAAATGGAAATTTTTGAAATACAAATTGAATTTTCTGATAAGCATTTAGAAAATTTTTAAATACTAATAGAAAATTCAGATATAAAATTAAAAATTTTTTAATTATATATAGAAATTTTTGAAATATAATTGGAAATATTTTTGTTTTTCTGTAAAGACAGTTGAGCTCAGGCTCTAATTATAATTATGTATTATAATTTTTTAATCATGTTATATATGGTTTGAATTGAGAAAGGTGTGAAAGAAAAATTTATTTTTCTAAAAATTTTAAGACATCCTGGTTCGTTTTTTACTAGTTTCATATAATCCAGTTATTATAATCATCAGAAAATCTTTTAATGTCAAATTTATTCAGTTAATAGTCAATTTTATTCTATATGTGAAAATTATTAACAGATCGCAGCCGCCAGGGATTGAACCCATGATCTGTAATGTTTTTGCTATTAACTGCCTCTTAGGTACGATCACTCTAGACCGATACGCTAATTTGGCTGTTAAGCAAGTATCAACTAAATCATGGTTTTCAATTCTTGTGTGGTTGTTGCTATTATTTTTTCGTACAGAAGAAGGTGAAATTGCATTATGGTGAATAAATTCAATTTTTTAGTAATCATCATTCGTTCTCCTCTCCTTCATCAACTCTGATCTAAGTACTTATTTTGCAACCTTGCCAGAACATGGTCTATATTTTGTAGACACAAATGTTAGGTGTTGCCATTTTCCAAAGATACTATAGTGCCACTTAGGCCGACTTAAAGTCGTTATTTTTCAAATTTTTGTTTTTCTGTGAAGACAGTTGAGCTCAGGCTCTAATTATAATTATGTATTATAATTTTTTAATCATGTTATATATGGTTTGAATTGAGAAAGGTGTGAAAGAAAAATTTATTTTTCTAAAAATTGCTTAACAGCCAACTTAGCGTATCGGTCTAGAGCAGCGGTTACCAACCTATGGTACGCGCACCACTAGGGGGTACGCGAAACTGTCCGCGGGGGTACGCCAAATTTTAGTAATTTGGACATTCGTTTTAGATTAACCTTTCAATGCTGGCTTGGCATCTGGCTTCCAAAGTTTTCCATAACGTCAGATTTTCAAGAAAGTTGAGGTCAAAGTTCACAAAAAACGTATTTTTGTGCAATTTAGAGAGCATTTTTTGCGATTTTTTGGATGATATTTTGAGATCTGACCACTTGTTTTCGATTACCCTTTCGATGATGATTCCGAATATGGTTCCCAAATTTTTCTTTGACGCCTGGTTTCTGAGCAAATTTATGTCAAAGTTCTCAAAAAACGTGTTTTTGGGCATTTTTGAGACGGGTTGTAATAGAGTGGAAATTTTTGTACTATTTTGTTAAGCTCAAAATGCCATTCCATTGTAATTGGGGGTCTTTCCCTCGAATTTAAAAAATTATATATTTTTTTAAGAGTTCAAATAACGTCCGTTGTTTTAATTTTTGGTGTAGAATTGACTGGTGAAATAAAATTTACAATATTTTCAGCCGTTTTTGCTCTGCAGAAAAATAATCTCAAAATCCGCGTTTTCAGATGCATTGAACTAACCACCCAAAGGAGCGAACATTTTTTCAAAAAAAATACCATCATTGTTTTGATCTCCCCGAAATCCTTCCAAAAAAATATCATACCCGCAGATATAAAATTTCAGAATTAACTCTAAAGGTGCGTTCACACGAGAAAGAAATCTCGATAGAAAAATCGAAAATTTGTCAACTCTAGCATTTTTAAATATCATCTCTAAAAAAAATAAATTTTGTTTACGTTATAATTTTTTTATTAAACAAAATACAGACTTCAAATCAAAAATAATATAAATGTCTTCCAAAAATCTGTAACATTATCAAAAAAAGGTAAGAAATAATACGTTTTAGAGGAATTTGATTTGATACAATTATTGAAAAAGTCAAATTCACAGGTACACAGAGTCGTTTTTTGGTCTTTGTCTAGCAGTTTTCTCTCCCGTGTAAACGCGCCTTAATATTTATATGTGAAGTTTTTTTAACGAAAACAAAAAACTCGTTAGGGGGTACGCGGCTGATAAAATTTAAAATTAGGGGTACGCGAGCCAAAAAGGTTGGTAACCGCTGGTCTAGAGTGATCGTACCTAAGAGGCAGTTAATAGCAAAAACATTACAGATCATGGGGTTCAATCCCTGGAGGCTGCGATCTGTTAATAATTTTCACATATAGAATAAAATTGACTATTAACTGAATAAATTTGACATTAAAAGTTTTTCTGATGATTATAATAACTGGATTATATGAAACTAGTAAAAAACTAACCAGGATGTCTTAAAATTTTTAGAAAAATAAATTTTTCTTTCACACCTTTCTCAATTCAAACCATATATAATTGGAAATAATTGTGAATAATATTTCCCAAAATACACTGGAACATTTTTGAATAAGTGGAAATAAAAATTGTTTTCCTAATACTAAAAATACATTTTATTTGTATTTTGTATCGCGTTGTTATTTTTTTTTAAATTAATTTATAACAAAAATTGTCCTCTTTTTTGGGCCAAATGTCCTCTTTTTTTGAGGTTGGCGTCCTCTTTTTCTCAAAAAGGGAATGGCAACCCTATTCAGAGGTAGGTTTAGTTCCTCAAAGGGGAATTTTTTTCCCACTGGTCCAATTTTGCCCATCTCCGAACTTAACTAGCCTACACCCAAAAAAAAACGTGGGTATTCAATACTAAAAACTTTACTAATGAACTAATTTTTTAGTCCAAAATGATCTAGTGCAGGCGTTGGCAATCAATACTAAAATTTTTTACTAATATTATTCAAAACCAGTAAAAATTATTAATTTTAGTACTTTGAAGATAATTTACCAAAAAAAGTTCGTAAAAATAAAGTTTGGGGGGGGGGGATGTTTTGTGAATTTTTGTTAATATTTTCAATATTGTAAAAAAAAAACAAAAAATTTTTTTTTTTTTTCAAATTTATGAAGAAAAATACTTAAAAACTTAACAATAAGGATCCAGCTTTTGGATTTGGGGGAGCTTTTTTTACTCAATTTTTATTTTTCTCAAGGGAATCCTAACTGACCGATTTACTTCATAAATAAGACCGTTTAAATTCAAACGACTGACTGTGACTGCGGTAATCCAATTTTTCTGCTTTAAAAGTCATAACTTCAATAATTTTTATACAAACCAACAAAAAAACTCAAAAATATTAGACTGTATTTCCAAATTTTTAGAAAAGCTCTCGAGAATTGGGAATTTTTGAATATTGTTGTGGGTTTGTATGGGAAAATATTAATATTATGACTTTACAGTCATAAAAATTAGCTTATATAAAAATTCTTATTTAAAAAATAAAAAATTATACTAAAAGTCCAATATTCCGAAAAAAAATTTAATGAAGTATTACACTTGTTAAGACATGTTTACTTAAGAAAAACTCTTAGGGCGGATTTTACAGTCTAAACTAAGTGCTAACTTAAGTAAAATCTTAGTTAAGATTTATTTAAGTATTTTTTATTACTTAAGTTAAATTCTATTTTTCGGTTTGTACTTAAGTTAAAAAGAAAATATGCTAAAAATATGGTAACACAAGGTATTTATTTTGATTTGACAATTCAAAAAGAATACAACAAAATAAAATAATAAAAATATACAAAACAAAAATTATGTAAATTAACGAAAAATCCCACAAATGCTGTTATTTTCCCTTAAAATCTTTCACCGTGGGTATTGTTAGAACCATAACATTTAAGAACGCGGCTAAGGGCATCATTAAAAAATACTCCACCCGCTTTACTTTGGATTTGCACACCAACAAACGCCTCCATGAAAATGTTGCTGTTATTTCCACCAAAACTTTTTTCGATTACGATTATGTTACCTATTTGATAGGAAATCTCCGCCACTCTTAAATAAAAGGTATTTCCATAAAATTGAGTGATATTACCATAAAAAAAATAATGTTTAAGAAATGTTAAAGCTTTGGATAGGGTCCATCAAGTGGGTAACATAACCGGTAATCTTAATTCTTGTTGGAAATCATAGCTGTATGCTATGATTGAAATAACGAAATGAATAAATAACAATATTTTTTCAAAAATAATCAAATAACAGATTATTTAAATATTTGAAAATGAATAATATTTATTTTGATTTTATTTGAATAACGAAAAATCGAATAATTTTTTCTGATTTTTTTTATTCAAACAAACAAAATATAATTTTTCAAAATAATCAACAAAAATTTGTGATTTTTTTTGGTTATTCACAAAAATTCAAATAAATAACGTATTATTCAAACAACAAAAAATAAATATTCTTGAAAATTTTGTGTTTGAAAAAAAAAAACTATTTTATTTATTTTGTACAGTTTAACAAAAAATTATTCTTACAAAACAGTTTTGTTTTAATATCAGGTTCTTATAAATTGTAATTTATAAAAAGTCCATTTGAATTCAGAAAAGTTAAGTTGTGATTTAGGAAATTCCAAGTGCAGAGCTATAAACTTATGCAAATATTTACTTAACAAAACTTTTTTTTTAAAGAAAAGTATAAAAATCTGTAAAAATTGGCGACTTTCATAGGTTGGTTTAAGGAGTATACTCACTTTGTCATTCCGTGTGTAAGCATCGAAATATCTATCTAACAAACCATAAAATATATATTATTTATTAGTGATCGATTGTTACACATTCTGCAGATGTCCGTCCGTTCGTCTGTGGAAGGCATGATACAATCCAAAATAAAAGAGCTAGACTGCGAAAATTTGGCAGAAATATATCTTATGGTCTGAGGCTGGTTAAGTACGGAAATGGGCCAAATCGGATCATATTTAAAAATTTGAAAAAAGGCAGAAGCAAATGAAATATTTCTATGGCAGAAGAACTTCAACGCCCTGCTGTTGAATCCAGGGGACTAGAAAATTAAATTTTATGATAAAATTTAGCGGTCATATAACCAAATTTAAAAACATGCGATTTGCGAAATGGAATGATATTTGATAATAATGACAAATACCGAAATGTTTATTTATTACATACACTCAAAATATTATGTCAGTAAATTCAAAAGAAAATACGTTTAAAACTAATGAAACTTTATTTAAAAAAAAGACTACTTATATAAATAACTGTAAAAATCCGTAAAAACTGACTGAAAAATTTTTACTATAAAAACGGTTAAAATTTCTCTCCAGCTTGATTAACTATTGGCATAATGGGATAGTTAAAAAAAAAATATGAAAAGTCACAGTCAACGATATACATATTTTTTTTTGACCTGACCTTGTTTCTGCAGAAGCAAGGAAGAGAAAAACTAAGGAAATTAAGAGCTTAAAAGTCTAAGCAATACCTGTTAGGATTCTAAAAAATCAACACTTCATTTCCCATTTAAGGTGTTAGGACTCTTACAAGAAATCAACAATTAATTTCCATTTTCCCTTTTTTAAAAGAAATGCCTAAAAGTATTTAAATTTTCAGAGTACGTTTTGACCATTAAGGTCTAATTGTAAGTAGTTAGTCTAAAAACGTAAACGTACCGCATACTCTATGAAATATGCAATTTCTCTATAGCTTCTCGTTTTCGAGATATTCGGAATAGAAATTTAAAAAATGTTATTTATAAGCGTTTTTGTAGCACCACTGTTAGACACTATTGCGTTAATGTCAAAAACTAAGAGTGGATTTTATATAATATGGACCTGTAGAATCCAAATCTGTCATCTAAAATGCTGTAGCTTGTTTCGTTTTTGTGTTTTTCGCGCTTAAAAATGTGCCCAATTCCATACCATATAAAATACATTCAAAATAATTATGTTTATTTTTTGACCGTTTGAATACTGCAATGTAAATTTTTTTGAATACTTTATATAAATCCATAATTCCAAATAATATTTGTTTTTTTTGATATCTCTAGTTTTTGAGAAAATTCGAATATAATATTCATTTGCAATTCAACCGCGATTTTTGAAAAAAGTGCTCGATCGATGTTTTGGTTTTTGTTCCTATATTATTCTTAGACATTCCAAATACGTATTCAAAAAAGAAAATATAGTATTCGCACTTTTAGGCAAAAACTGTTTCCAACCACCCGTGTTTTACTTGGTTGGTCAAAGTCACAAATTTTACCTGGCCTATGTGATATAGTTATAAAGTAAATTTGAAACATTTTTGATATATTATAACTTATTATTTTAATTATTTTCAATATGATACTTCCCCAGAGAAATTTCATGCACTAATTCGTAGAATATTTTTTCCCTTTTGGTAGACTTCAATGTATCTCGCTTAAAAAATATAACAGTTAATCCGTTAAATGAGGGATAGACGGATAGATCGTTATGTGCTAGAGAATCACAATAAATTACATCATCAGTACAACATCAGTTTTACCTCAAAAGTAGTCAAAAATAAAAAAATACCCAAGTAGAAATTCATGACGGTTATAAAAAAAAAGCGTTTTTAAAGCACTCCAAAGTAGAAACTCATGACGGTAATAAAAAAATAGCATTTTTAAAGCACTTCCAAGTATAAATTCATGACGGTAAAAAAAAGTCATGACTTATCAAAAATAAAGCATTTTTAAAGCATTATTTCGTAACGCTTTATGAACGTTTTGAAAAAGCTTTTTGAGATTACTTTTTCGCCAAATTTATGTTGGTTTAGGAATACAATTTTTTTTACAACATTTTTTTACACTACTTTTTAAATATGGTTTACGACGACCAAAAAGCCGACATTAAAAGCGAATTAACTCTAGACGACCCCATAACAGATTTAGTTAAGGTTGAGGAGTTTGACAACAAGGTTAAAACTGATCAGCAATTTTGCAATTCACTGGTATGTATTTTTCTATATTTACATTTGAATCAAAATTACTAATTTTTATTTTGTTATTCAGCGTGACCTGATGCGGTTAAAATGTAAGGCCGACTCATTATATGAGGCATACATGGGTCTATTGAAATAAATGGACTAATTAATTGACGATTTCATTGGCATTATATTGAAACTAATGCCAATGAAATTTTTAGCATTAAGGCCGGGTTAGCCATAAAACGTAACCGTAGCGTAGACTCTATACAATATTCAGTAAGCAAAAATAGTAAAGAACATTTTTATTTATGTTTTGTTTTTTTCCAACGCATGGTATTTTATGTCACGCTAAAACGTAGAGAGAACCTATTTTCAACAGGTACAGTACAGTAACAGGTTCTGTACTATTTTTGCTTACTGAATATTATATAGAGTCTACACTACGGTTACGTTTTTAGGCTAACCCGGCCTTTAGCATTGTTTCAATCAATGCCAATGCCCGTTAAGGAATTAGTAGCATTAGTAATGCCAATTATGAAAAATTTCATTGACATTAATAAATGTCTTAATGAAAACAAAGCATTAGCAATATTAAAAGTCGTATTTCCGTCAACCAGTTGTGATTTTTTTTTTTTGGTTAAAACTTAAAATTGCTATAGGTCTGTTTATTTACCCAAATTTCTTACTTTTTTTACTACAACTGGAAAGTTTTGTTTACTTTTTGTATTACAAATTTCCAGCTTTATTAAAAGTAGTAAAAATGAGATGATTGTAGTTAGGTAAACGAACAGGCATAATATCTCGAAAACTAAGTTAGATAGAGCAAAATGGAGGGCATTTTTGGTTCTTAGAATCTCCACAGTTTCGCCGGTCCTCTTCACATGTGTGGACCCTAATAGGTCAAAATTTAGAATCTAAAAAATTGGCAGTCCCGAAAGTTTAAAAATTCACATACCTTTAGCATTATCTTGCTTATTTTTCCAGGTACTGCAATTTAGGGGCCCAATAGGGTCTTGAGAATTTTAGAAACTGAATAACTAAAAAACTATTGCTCTGAGGGTTTTCTAGTATTGGCAGACGAGTTCTAGAAACCAAGAGCTACAAAAATGCTTTTGGACTTTTTGTTGTGTCACCAATATTTACCGAGACATAAGCATTTTTAAATTTTCCGGAATCCCAAATTTTTTGGATTCAAAGTTAGGACCCATTGGGGTAAACATATGTGAAGGGGACCCGCGGAAGTATGGTGATTCAAAGAACCAAAAATGCCCTCAATTTTGCTCTATCTGGCTTAGTTATCGATATATCGCCATTTTAAGTTTTTAAAAAAAATATATATTTATTGTAAAAAAATGTTTTTTTTTTATCAATTGTAAATATTTTTTTTAGCCATTTGTGCCGTTTCATTGGCATTAGTACAATTAATGCCAATGCCAAAAAATTTCATTGGCAATAAATTTTAATGCTTTTTTTTTTGGCATTGTCATTAGTTTATTAGGGAATTAAAAATTCCCATGTATGATATAAGGCCATTGGAAGTATCCTTTCCGTTATAATGTTCCCAGGTTTACAGCAAATGTTTAGCGGCGTTGGAAAACCGACTAAAGGAGTTTCGAAAAAAATTTTTAGCACCATTAAAGTTTTTAATGAATTGAAAGGTAATATTATGCTGGCCAACAACTATATATCTTTGACCAAAACATGTATGTGTTTTTCACAAAACAATTTTAGGTATCAACCTAATTTCGTCCCTTCGCGTTATATTTTTAAAGTAAAATTCATGTTAATAGAAACTTTTCAATTTTTTTTTTGATATTTGTGAAGTTTGCCTTACCGCGAAAGCATCAAATTAAGCAAATTTCTAGATCTTTTCAAAAGATTTAAAATAAAACACATCGCAGTTTTCGTCAGATCAGAAATGCTTTTACCTATTATATTAATAAACTCATTTTGTTTTCCCGTTGCAGAACACCTTCTTTTACAATTTGAAAATGAGTCCGACAAGTCTATCGTGACCAAAACAAGCCGCTGGCTAGCGGCAGCAGAAGAGAGAATAACTAAACGAAATTCTATTTAGTTTTTGGTACAAAAAACAGTAATTTTTTATAAAAAAATAATATATTTATCTTTTCTTAAAAGGTTTTGTATCTGAAATGCTTGTAAATTGTTTTTTTTTGCATATAAAGCACTTTAAAATTGCTTTACATACCGTTTTAAAAGTGATACATTTTTGGTTTTTGCAATGCTTTAAAAGCGCTATAACGAAGCGTTCTAAAATCATTATTATAAATGTCTTTAAAAACGCTTCAAATAAACCGTCTAACGGTGTTATCATTAGGACAGTCTGAAAGCGCTCTGATGATGGTTTTCAGTATGGTCTGAGAGCATTCGTACTACCATACAAAGCGCTTTTAAAGCGTTTTAACGGTTGTATTTTTCTACCTGGGTATTATAAGTACGGTGACCATTTTTTTCTGAACTCAAATCAGTACGCCCAAGCTTTTACGTTAAAATTTTCGTGAAATACCTCTCTAAAAACTCTTTTCTATGGCAAAACACTGATAATATTTCAACACTCAAAAAAATTCCGTTAAACTAACAAATTTAGGGCAATTAGTATTTCAGTAAAAACAACTGTTTAAAAACAACTGTTTGAAAAGAGCTGTTTAAAAACAAAGGTTAAAAATCAACTGCCTTATTTTGTCTCAGTGCAGAAATTATAACAAAATCCCACAGGTTTTGAGTTTAAGAAAATCCCTCAAATTCTGAGGGCTTTTTTCCATAGTTTTGATAACTCTGACTTTTATAAAACTTCCCAGATAAAGAGCACATGTTTTTTAAATATCGGCTGATGTTCTGAGTGATTTGTCCAATAAATTCTGAAGATATTACCTCATCGAACATCTCAGAATGATTTGAATTGGTGCAATTACATTATCTTTCTAAAATTATAAAAAATCCATCTTCCCGTAAACTTTTCGCTTAAAACGAAGATTATGGGCGCCTTTTCATATAAACCTTTTCATGTTTATAGGATGCCGAACTCTGAACTTTTCAGAATTGTTTTAACTCAAATTATATCCTTGTCATACTAAAGTTATAAAAAAATATTCCGATGACTTATTTTATGGAAATTCAAGTTTTTGTATACAATTTTCGAACAAAATTATTTTTTATGTGTAAATGTTCAAAAATCAGTACAATCAGTACATATTTCAAAAAATCAGTACAAATCAGTACAACGCCTTTTGATCAGTACACGTTGTCAAAAATCAGTACATGTACTGATCAAATCAGTACGTATGGTCAGCCTAATTATAAGCAAATATGCATTTAAATTTTAAAAATAGAATAATGCATTTTCTATTGCAAAAATGTTCAATTGTATAAAGAATGAAATTTTCTTCGATTAAAATAATTTTTGTGTAGTAGAAACATTTCACAGTTAATACTAAAGAATATTTTCTTAAAAATGTCACCAAAGCAAAAACCCTTAAAAATCTCAATGTTTTGCAAAATAAACCTTTACAATTAAGGGTATTTAAGTAATTATACATCCTTTCACGACTTTTTATTGTTTAAGAAAAATATCGAAAAGTCTAATCAACTAGAGTATTTTCCATAAGAAAATGTTTTAAGAACATTTTTTAATCAGTAAAAGTCAATTTGGGAAAAAATTAAAAATAATCTAATTAATGTTTTAGTAAAGAAAACCTTAAATAAGTAAAACAATAGTGGTTTGTAAGAATAATTGTGTGTTTTACTGTATAATAAAATTCAAAATAAATAAAAAAAAAAATATTTTTCAAACACAAAATTTTCAAGAATATTTCTTTTTTTTTGTTTAAATAATACGTTATTCCACGGTTTAGTTATTAAAGGTTACATACGATTAGTAAATAAATCCGCCATATCAACTGTTTGACAAGTTTCGGTGTTTAATTATGATTTTAATTATCTTAAATTTTGCACACTTTTGCCACCCAAAATTTGTTAAATTTTTAAGAATTTAAAATTTAAAATAATAATTTTTATAAACATTCACAAATTATACAAAATTTTAAACAAAATTAAAGAAAATTAATTTGAACATTTTTTCAATTCCTTTTTGTTTCGACATTCTATTTTTTTAGTACACACCGATTTCTGTCGTTCTTCTCAATCCTTTATATATGTCATTCGTGCGTTATTCATTTGAATTTTTGTGAATAACCAAAAAAAATCACAAATTTTTGTTGATTATTTTGAAAAATTCTATTTTGTTTGTTTGAATAAGCAATCAGAAAAAATTATTTGATTTTTTTGGAAAGAAATATTATTTCATTTTTATGAATTTGAATAAAATAAAATTTTATTTTATTCAAACCAAAATAAATAAAATAACAAAACATTTTATTTTTTGATAGCCAACTAAAATATCAAAGTATTTTATTTTTTCCAAAAAATCCAAATAAAAAAAATCAATAATACAGCCAACGGCGTATGCAGGACTGTTTTTTCAGGGCCCAACAACAACAACAAAAAAAATTTTGTTGTTTTTTTCGTGAGATTTGTGTTTTCCAATACATATAAAAAAAATATTTTTTTGTTGTTGTTGTTGGGCCCCCCCTCTGTATACGCCGATGAATACAGCTATGTTGGAAATAACAGCAACCTTTTCACGGACACATTTTCAACGATACATGGACAATCAGACGGACGAACAGTAGATCAGTATTCTAAAATGTGGGTCTGGGACAAATAATTTGAGTAATTACAATCTTCATCACATACTCATCACATCACTCAATTGCTCTTCTATTCCAATACAATCATCTGCCTTGGGTCTTGTTAGAACCAAAACGACCAAGGCGCTAGGGTCATCATTGAAAAATTATCTATCCGATTGACTTCGGATTTCTACACCAACAAACGTTTTTATTATTTTCAACAAAATCTTGAGGAAAAATATTGGATGTTATCCATTTGATGGGTCATTTCCGCCAATCACAAATTCCTTACAGATTTTTATTTATTTAATTATTTTTTTCGATATGATGGAAATATCTTGAAATTTGATGGTAATACCTTGAATTTGAGAGTTTCGGATGGAGATTTTAAAGGAAAAGAAGAGCAATTGTTGGATTTTTTTTTTTTTGTATGTTTTTATTATTAATTGAATTTTGTTTTGTATTTTTTTTTAAATTGTCAAATCAAAATAAATTACTTAAGTAAAGGCCTAGGCACTTGAGCGCTACTGTAGCGGTGCTGTAGCGTGACGGGCTGTTGTATTTTTCAAGCACTTACTGATTCCGTTTCAACGTGTCATATTAATTTACAAATTTTATTTTAAAAAGTGGTTATTTGTGATTTTTTTTAATTTATATTTACAGAAAAACATTTTTTTTTTTCGTTTATTTATATTTATTTGTCAATTCTGCCACACAAATGAAAAAATTTCAACACAAAATAAAAAATAAAATCAGCTGACACGTAAAACGTACGGAAAATCAAAATTTTTTAGGTTCGGCCGCTACAGCACCGTAACGTATTCGTTTGAGTACCTATTTCTATTTATTTTAATGCAAGCTAACGTATCAGCTGACACGTCTCCGAACCGTATTCGCTCAAGTAATTATGCCTTAAAACTTAAGTTATGATAATAGATGACTTAAGTTTTACTTAAGTAGATTTTATAAAATAGTTTTTTGGATTTAAGAAATTTCTTAGCTTAAGTCACCACTTAGTGCTGACTGTAAAATCCGCCCTTAGATTCTAAAATGTTTTTTATATAAAAACATATTCCATTTCTGAGATATTTGTGTTTAGAAAAATGTTAGGATTTTAAACCCTTTGATGTAATTTTTTTTAATTCCCGAGTGTATTTTCTGCAAAAAAAACTCACAGATTCAATATTTTCTTATATAAAATGTATCAGATTTTTACACTTTTTTATAGCAATAATTTTAGATTCTGAGACATTCTTTGTATAAAAAATGTTGCAATTTCTGAGTATTAATAATTCTCATATTTTAAAGTTATTCTCAGATTCTAAAAATTTTTCGTATTCAAAAATTCTTAGACCTTGAAACATATTCTGTAAAAGAAAATTATCTCTTTCAAAAACATTTTATGAAAAAATTGTGATACACTTTTCTAACATAAGACCTTAAATTTTATAGCATTTTTCAATAAAAAATTTGACGGTTATAGTGCCTTCTAATGTTTTCTAAGGTTCTGAAACATTTAACAAAAAAAAAAAAAAAAAATATTTATGGACACATTTCCTATAGAAAAATTCTCAGAATCATTCAAAGGAAAAAAAAATTCTGATTCTTAGAAATATTTCGTATTAAAAAAATCTCAGGTTCTGATATAGTTTTCTATAGAAAAGCTCTTAAACATTTTCCGGATAAAAAAATCAAAGATTTTGATAAACTTTTCCTATAGAAAAATTCGTAGATTCTAAAAGATTTTTCAAAAGAGAAATTCTTATATTCTTAAACAATTTTCCATAAAAAAAAATATATTTCCCCATAGAAGAACTCAGATTCTGTAACGTCTATCTTGTAGAAATTTTATCCAATTCTGAGAAATATTTTTGCAGAAAAATTCTTGTCAGATTCTGAAACGTTTTTCTAAGGAAAAATTTCTAGTTTCTGAGGGATTTTTTCTATAGAAAAGAGATTTTTCCTAAAATTTTATATACTTTTTAAATAAGAAAATTCTTACATTCAGAGACAAATAAGTATCAACATTTTTTCCTAAATATAAAGTCAGGAATTCTGAGACATTTTTCTATAAAAAATATTTGAGATAATACTTTTTCCTTAAAAAATGATAAGGATAGTTGTTCGGTTAGAAAATTGCCACGACTCGATGCCATTTAAATTTCTCATGCGCAATTTCTTTATTTACCTCTCCTAAGTATTTTTTACATCCCGGCCATTTTATTTCTATGTTTGATAATTTCCCTTCCTTTTTCCTTTCCCTTTCCCTTTCTTTTTTCCCTTTCCTTTTCTTTCTTTTTTTGTAAAATCATTTTGGGGGGGGGGGGGAGAAATCCCATTCTCCCCCCCCTGGATCCGCGCCTGATATTATATATACTTTATGGGGTCCTAGACTGATATTTCGATGCGTTACACTCGGAAAGACGAAGTGAGTATACCTAGGGTGACCATTTTTTTTCGAACTCAAATCAGTACGCCTACTTTTTTATAATTTTTTTTTTGCTGAAGAACTCCTAAAAAACTCATATGGAAAGAAATATTATGACGAATTTTTTTATCACTCAAAAAGCTTTGGTTTTATTAACATAATTATTGTATATTGTTACTTGTATTTCCGTAAAAACAACTGACATTTTTGCAGAAAATGAAGCTCATCACAGACAACATTTTTAAATGTCTTTACGAAGACATAGTTCTTTTGAGAATCGCCCCGATTCTAAGGACTTTTTCTCAAGTTCTGAGATATCTATCTCTTCCTTTTAGAAAAACTCACAAATCATGAGCACATATTTAAAAAAAAAACTCTTGGAACTTTTTTCCGATAGGAAATACCTTAAGTTTTGTGTCCATTTTTTCGGGATAAAACCCCGCAAATACCAATGACTTTACCTCATCCACACATCTTATCTTTATTTGGACTCATCCAATTAAAATTTTATCCTAAAGATATAGAAAATCTATCATCTTGAACTTTTCCCTATAAAAACCAACTTACAATCAGATTATGTGCGCTTTTTCACAAGCTTTGAGATTTCTAGACATTTTTTAATAGAAAGTATTTCAGACTAAGCTTTTATAAAACTTCTCTACTGAATTATTTGATGGAAATAATAGTTTTGGTATAGAATTTTTAAAATAATTTTTTATTTGGAAATGTCCAAAAATCAGTGCAATCAGTACATATTTTAAAAAATCAGTACAAATCAGTACAAGGTATTTTGATCAGTACACGTGACTAAAAATCAGTACATGTACTGATCAAATCAGTACGAATGGTCAGTCTAAGTATACCCCCATACTGTGGTTGGAGGGTATAAAAAATGCAACAAAAAAAGCATGATAATGTTGTTCGGCTGGTGTCTAATTTAAAAAAAAAAAGTTGCAGGACGCCACATCAGTTTGACTAAATAAGCTAACGATTAACAAAAAAGAAAATAAGAATTACTGTTTGCATGTTCTTAAAACCAAAAATCTTAGTAACTTGGGTTTGTAATTTGGATAATAATTCACCTTGTAACGTGACGTTACAAATAATAGTATACTTATTTAAATATAAGAAAGTACTTTTTCCTATACCGGTGACCAACTACTTTTCCCTTTACCTAATATCATTAAACTACCAGACAAATAGCATTGAGAAGTAATTCTCATTTAGTTGATAAAACGGATCACATATAATGTCAAAGTTGTATCAACCAAATCAACGAGAAAACAGTTGGAGTTCGTGTATACTTCGTAGAATATACGAAGTATAACCGTAAGCCGACCAGATTCTTGTTCGCAATTTCGACCTAAGTCGAAGTTGGTATGTAGTTACCAGTTTGAACCGTATTTTTTAGTTAATATTTCCCGAACCTGATTTATCCAGTATTTCCTGCTTCCCGAACCTGGTTTATCCAGTATGTTCTGTTAATATTTCCCGAACCCGTATTTCCAGTTAATATTTTTCCGAACCTGAATTATCCAGTATTCCCTGTTAGTAGTACCCGAACCGTATCCAACCCGTTTATATACGAAATCTCTCGTTTATTTCGTATTTAGTTTATATACAAAATCTTTTGTTTATTTCGTTTGTAGTTTGTAACGAAATCTTTTGCTTATTTCGTTCGTAGTTTATTCACGAAGTCTTTTGATTACTTCGTTAATATTTTATATACGAAATCCTTTGCTTATTTCGTTTGTAGTTTAGACACGAAATCTTTTGCTTATTTCGTTCGTAGTTTATTTACGAAGTCTTTTGATTACTTCGTTAATAGTTTATGTACGAAATCCTTTGTTTATTTCGTTCGTAGTTTATTCACGAAGTCTTTTGATTACTTCGCTACTATTTAAATTTGAAATCTTTTGCTTATTTCATTCGTAGTTTATAACGAAATTTTTTGCTTATTTCGTTCGTAGTTTATTCACGAAGTCTTTTGATTACTTCGTTAATATTTTGTATACGAAATCCTTTGTTTATTTCGTTTGTAGTTTATAACGAAATCTTTTGCTTATTTCGTTCGTAGTTTATTCACGAAGTCTTTTGATTACTTCGTTACTATTTTATATACGAAATCTTTTGCTTATTTCGTTCGTAGTTTATTTACGAAGTCTTTTGATTACTTCGTTAATATTTTATTTACGAAATCCTTTGTTTATTTCGTTTGTAGTTTAGACACGAAATCTTTTGCTTATTTCGTTCGTAGTTTATTTACGAAGTCTTTTGATTACTTCGTTAATAGTTAGACACGAAATCTTTTGCTTATTTCGTTCGTAGTTTATTTACGAAGTCTTTTGATTACTCGTTAATAGTTTGTATACGAAATCCTTTGTTTATTTCGTTTGTAGTTTATAACGAAATCTTTTGCTTATTTCGTTCGTAGTTTATTTACGAAGTCTTTTGATTACTTCGTTAATAGTTTGTATACGAAATCCTTTGTTTATTTCGTTTGTAGTTTATAACGAAATCTTTTGCTTATTTCGTTCGTAGTTTATTCACGAAGTCTTTTGATTACTTCGTTACTATTTTATATACGAAATCTTTTGTTTATTTCGTTTGTAGTTTAGACACGAATTCCTTTGCTTATTTCGTTCGTAGTTTATTTACGAAGTCTTTTGATTTCTTCGTTAATAGTTAGATTCGAAATCCTTTGTTTATTTCGTTTGTAGTTTAGACACGAAATCTTTTGCTTATTTCGTTCGTAGTTTATTTACGAAGTCTTTTGATTACTTCGTAAATAGTTTGTATACGAAATCCTGTGTTTATTTCGTTTGTAGTTTATAACGAAATCTTTTGCTTATTTCGCTCGTAGTTTATTTACGAAGTCCTTTGATTACTTCGTTAATAGTTTGTATACGAAATCTTTTGCTTATTTCGTTCGTAGTTTATTTACGAAGTCTTTTGATTACTTCGTCAATATTTTATTTACGAAATCCTTTGTTTATTTCGTTTGTAGTTTAGACACGAAATCTTTTGCTTATTTCGTTCGTAGTTTATTTACGAAGTCTTTTGATTACTTCGTTAATAGTTTGTATACGAAATCCTTTGTTTATTTCGTTCGTAGTTAATACCGAAATCTTTTGTTTATTTCATTCGTAGTTTGTATTTAAGGCACGAAATCTTTTGATTATTTCGTTTTGCTTACTTTGTTCACAAATTGTATACGAAATCCTTTGTTTATTTCGTTTATATTTAAGGCACGAAATCTTTTGATTATTTCGTTTTGCTTACTTTGTTCACAAATTGTATACGAAATCCTTTGTTTATTTCGTTTGTATTTAAGGCACGAAATCTTTTGATTATTTCGTAAGGCTCTTGTTCACGAAGTCTTTCGTACTTAAGTTAGAAACTAGGTCTTTTGAACACGTTAAGGCACGAAATCTTTGACTATTTTGTACGGTTCTTGTTTCGATTATCACTTCAATTAGTTTCTTACATTCAAACCATTTTTCCCTTATTAATTGTCCTCCTATATACATTGTGTGTACTACGTAAGATCGCTCTTCATAGCCCTCTTACTGATTCAAAGGAAGCAAACCTTTGCCGATCCTGGACAAACTAAGTTTACCCCAGCTGGAAAATAAAATTGCATCACAAATGTGGTGAATTAAAAAATTATTTAACAGCTAGTGAATAAAACGAAACATAACTATTTTTCATCAATATTGTTTTTTTGCATTTTAAACTATTGATTCTAAAATAGCAGTAGCCCTATTATCGCAAACCCATTTAAAGACTTACCCATACAAATTTCAAAATTTTCCCGCTTATTTTTAACTTCCATAATTATTGGTGTTTAATGAAAGCTTCGACAAAAAGTTAAGCCAAGTTCACATTAAAAAATTTTTTTTTTCAGTTTTTGCCTAACTAAATTTGGACCTTCAACAAAAGTGATGCCAAATAACGGTTAATGTTAACATATATACGGTTGTGCGAAAATACGGCTAGCGTTGTATGTTGCATGTACCTAATGTTGTTTTAATTTTAATGGATTTTCTTAACAAAATTTATGATATTTATAATTTAAACACACACTTACAATGATGCCAAATTCGTTCAACTTTATGATACTTTTGTGACCTTGTTGTAGATTGTAAAAAGTGTAATTGTGTGACGACTTTTGTGACTTTATCACGTCTTTTTGAAACCTCTGCGAATCGTCATACGCACGTGACGAATGGTGTTAGTTGAAATAACTTCTTGTAGTTGGCATTATTTAGTTGTGTTTGGTTTAAGTTATTAATATTTTTAAGTGAAATATGACATATTTATTTTGCAACACTAACCGCTTTTTATTTACTAGAATAATAATATAACTGAAAAATACTGATTTTGCTAAAAAAAAAATATTTAAAGACCTAAATTGAAAATGGTTTTCCATGGAAAAAATACCTGTGGGGGTGTTCTGTAATTTATGCGAAAAGTTTTCGCATCGAAAAGTATGAAACAAAAAATTCCATCGTTTCTCGATTCTGGAAAAAAAGTTGTTTCTGTATATCAATGCGAAAACGGCAGCATTTTTATTGGAATATTCCAAATCAGCTGTCAAAAAGGTAAATAAGGCGAGAAAATAATAAAAATTACAACAAAAAAAAAAACGCAATTCACATTTTTTTTAAACAACACTCGTTACATTGGCAAACAAAAATGAAATAATAAATTAACTTAATGAAAATAATGTGTAGCATATCATTAATAATATTAGTTGATAGTATTTTCTTGAAAAAAATATTGTTTTTTATTTATTAAAACTCAAAAGTTGTTTAATTTACGAAATATCGCTCCATTTTTAAATGTGAGTGATTTTGACACTTCAACTTCAACAGTTTTCGATCAATTGGTTTACAGAATCAGTTTTTCTCGCATCTTTCCAATAATTTTGAAAAACAAATCATGTTTGACAGAAAGTTTCCGCATAACAAATTTACAGAAACAGTCGAATTCGAAAAGTCAGGTTTTGTGCCTAATCACGATGTTTCTGTTTCGTTTTTCATGTTTCACGATTTTCATGAAATCATAAGATTCGAGAGTTATAGAACACCGCTACACAGAAAAAAATATTCGATGGAAAAAAACAATTAAATATTTGTTCAGATTAAAATTTGATATTCAATAAAATTTTACTTGAATCAATTAACCATTTGCTCAAATCTGAAAAATTCACAGTATGAAATATAAAAACTACAAACTTATCAAAGTAGGCTTTGTCTAACAATGCGGCCAGTGCTGTCTTATGGCGGTCATGTTTAGTGGATCTCTAAAAACAGACAGGTTCGACATACGAAGATTATTGGTAGTCCTGAACGGAGCATAAGGACTGATCATGATATTCCTTATAACGTAACTGATGGAAGATTCAAAATTGTGATTCCTTCACTGGATGATTGGCTTAACAACAGAGTAAAATTTCAGCAAATTAACGTTTTTACGGATGGTTCCAAAATGTTGGAGGGCACAGGTGGTGGCTTTCACTGCATGGAACTAAACCTGAATGAGTCTTTCCGTCTAGACAACGATTGTAGTATCTTCCAAGCCGAAGTATTTGCGATAGCCAAGGCAGCTGAGCAAATTTCGATGTTACCAATGTACAGGTGCGATATTGGATTCTTCATTGATAGTCAAGCTGCTTTAATGGCTTTAGAAAGTGATAGTATTAGATCTAAGGTGGTCAGCCGCTGCCACAGAGAGCTTAAGGTTCTCAGCGAGCAGCATAATATTACTCTGTGCTGGGTACCTGGACACAGAGATATTTTGGGAAACGAGAAAGCCGATGAGCTTGCACGACGGGGAGCGGAACTCGCACGGGAGACAGCGGAATCTGAAGTATTCCCTCCACTGTCTATTATTTGTCAGAAAATAAGATTGGGCACAAAAGCGAGTTGGTTGGATAAATGGTCAAACTCTGACAGGTGTATACAAACAAAATTATTATGGGATGAAAGCTTGGCAAAACACTGTAAAATTCTTCTAGATATGGACAGGAAGCAACTTAGAGCTACAATTAACCTCATTACTGGTCACAACACATTGGGCAAACACATGGTAACAATTGGAATTAGAAGTGATGATACATGTAGATGGTGCAGAGAATCCGTAGAAGATACCTATCATTTCTTATGCGAATGCCCTGCACTATCATTTAGAAGATTAAAAATTTTTGGTTCTTATATTTTTCAGAATTTATCCGAATTACGAGGCACGAATCCTTGGACCCCTACTAGAATTTATAAAGGCTTCTAAATGGGACTCATAAAAAGAACCACTTTTGGCTACACTGTAGAAGAAGAGAGAGGATCAAAGTTTCAAAGGAATCATAATGGGCCACATCACGGCCTCTATTGGCGCTGGTTTATACCAGTGTCATCCTTCATAACCTAACCTAACAATGCGATGAACGCTGTTGAGTTTTTAGTTTTCGTTAGTAGCCAAACAGAAAAGTACGTGTACGCACACAAGACGAAGAAAAGAAAAATAATATAAAACACAAAAAAAAAAAAACAATTTAAAAAAAGATTGACAAAAAACACTAAAATTGTATAATATTGATTAACCATTCACTCAAATCAAGCATTGGTTTAATCAAAAATAACAGAAATATACCGATTAATCATTTGCTCAAATCAAGTATTGGTTTAATCAAGGATCAGTCAATGACTGACCTACAATTTTAGTGCTTCATCCAACAATTTTTCTCATTAAATGACTTTTAATTAAAATAATGCTCAACCTGGTGTATTTCGTGCGTGATCTAACAACTCATTTTTATCTGTGTACACATAGGCGTAGATAGCACTGTCTGGGGGGGCTTAGCCCCCCCAGAATAATTTTAGCCCCCCCAGAATTTTAATCATTCACAATTTTTTTTTTTTTAATAATTTAATGATTTCATTAATTTTTGCAACACTAAATAATAATAATATGTAATGAGTCTTTAGGACTCGTTATGATTATTCAATGAGTTTAAGGACTCGTAATGATTATTATATAAGATCTAATAGTTTTTTCCATTGAAAAATAATCTGAATTATTGAAAAAAGTTTTTATATGAATCTGATGTTTTTGTCAGTAATAAAAACTGTACCGAATCTTAGGGTTTTTCCTTCAGGAAAACATTTTAACTTCTTTGAATTAAAAAAGTTTCTAAATTCTAAGGGGTTTTTTTATAGACAAAAGTTATTGAATGGAAGAATCTGAGAATTTTGACTAATAATCATCAACTTTTGCAATCATCAGAACTTTTTCTTGAAAAAAATCATAGTAATTACATTATAATGAGTTTACTATAGGAAAAACATTAAAAATCTTTCGTTCTCAAAACATATCTAGGAGTTCTAAATTTCCGAAAAATCTACAGAATCAAAATTTAAAAAAAAAAAATGAATTTTTAACCGCTTTCAGGGGGCATTCGTTTCTAGGACAATTAGACGCATGTTAAAGGGAACGCTTCAGGAATAGGTCTGGGTTTTTCTATTAAAAAAAAAATACCAAAAAAATTTAAAAAAATCTAGGGGGCTTTAGCCCCCCCCCCCAGAAATTTTGGCTTCCTACGCCAATGTGTGTACAGTACGTATAAAATTTTATGGCATATTTCTCAATTTTATGGTACATATTTCAAGCGGTCGGTAAGTATAATATATATTAACACGCATTTTATAGCAAATAATTCTGCATCATTAATTCAAAAATCACGTTTTTGGAGTTACGTTACTCTTTTGATAATTTAGCGATATGTTCGTAAATAAGTCTATACGATTTCTATTAAGTTACAAGTAGATAAAAATTTGCGATTTCATGTGTTTTCCTATGCGTTATATTCAAATATGGATACGGCACTTATCCGTTTATTCGAGCATATATTTTGCATATTTAGATTTTAAAAGTATATTTTTGTATATTTTAGTCTAAAAATCAATGTAAGCATATTATACTAAAAATTTGCATGTTTTGATTAAAAAGCATAAAATATTTTTCATATGAACGAAATTTCCCACTTGAAGAACTAAAAAAATATTTTAAAACAGGATTATTACAGTTTTTTTGTACTTTTGTTTAACACATCAAGCATGTTTATTACATAAGTTCCTTTATTCGCCCTTCCCATCTTTCATCATATAAAAGAAAAAAATTCTTTAAATTTTGCACAAAAATTTATGACAGCTAGTGATGAAACCGTTTCATCAATATGAAGAAGCATTTTTCATCAATATGAAGAAGCATTTTCAGCTGTTTTATATATAAAGTTCGTCAATTTCTATGACTCCATCCTTATATTTGACTTTTTTGTATAAATATGAGGCATTCCATACCAAATGTCCAGCGAAAAAAGACACATGTACCGTAAACTTCTGAATAGGTTGTATGGATAGCCCCATATGGTACTTAGAAAATTGCGTTTTTGGGTTTTCAATTTTTCAAAAACTAGGCTTAGGAGGCGTGGTAAAATATTGGAAAAATGGTCAAATTTGTGACGAGTTGCCTTGATTAAATATTTATCACATTAAAACGGAATGCACCACAATCTCAAAAATTTACATTCTTATATAGTTTTGTATGGACTATCGATTAAAATTTTTTTTTTTTTTTGGAAAATTTTCAGAATCCGTTCTGAAATTTTCCATTTTTTAAAAATGTCAATTTATTAAAAAACATGCCACTTTTTTTTTTTTTTAATTTTTTTTTTAAATTTTAGATGTTTGTCCATCCACACAAAAAAATCCAAAAACACGTTCTTCGTTTTTTTTCGAGAAAATCGCATTTGAACTTTAAATTTCATAACAATTTTGTAATTTGCTTGTATTTCTTTGTTTTAACGTTGCGAATGAGTAATATTTATGCAATTAATAATACTCATTCGCAACGTTAAATCAAGAAAATACAAGCAAATTACAAAATTGTTATGAAATTTAAAGTTCAAATGCGGTTTTCCATATAGGGCTATCCAAACAACCTATTCAGAAATTTACGGGACACATGTTTTTCTGTAGCGGGACATTTGGTGTGGAATGCCTCATATAAATATGATCCGATTCCGTTAAGATATCGAATAATGATTTATGAGTACAAAAAAAAATCCCAGCCAAATTTCGAAAGATACTTATTATAATATGCACAGTGGTTTGTTATCGATTTTTTTGGAAATAATTCGGCTATTCAGTAAGTACTGGACCGATCGTAGTGAAATTTATACCAGTTATAGCTAACGTAATTTGGAGCTTATGTTTGGACGGAGGATCCCATATGTCGAATAGGACACCTTTTGCATTCAAAGGTTTTAATTGCATGCCAATTATTGCTTATTATCCGATTTTTGTGAAATTTGGACTTTTTTAAAGCGATAGTAAATACATAAAAACGTGCTCGAAGTAGTCGTTATATCGTTTTTCGGAAAAACCGAGTTTTTTTGTTAGCTAGATAAACTTGTGATATACTATTTTAAACTTAAACAAGTAGAAAAAATAACTCGACTTGTCCGAATCTATGTATGTATACCAATGCCCTTTTAAGTGAAAGTAAATTTTCTAACTTGAAAGAAATAACATTTTCGATTAGATACATTATATTTTGTGAAAAAAAACAGGGTTTGAAAAAAAACTCTAACGTACGGTACACTGAAAAAAATAACCTTCCTGATATTAATGAAACGGATTCATTATTTTGTTTTCATTACACACATGAAGGAATTCATAAGCTGATTGAAATTTCATGCATGTTATGAACAAATTTTATGAAACTTGTTTCATTAGATTTCATAATTTCATTAAAAAATATCATACGATTTTTTAGAACCAAATACAACTCTGCGTTGCGAATAAGAAAGAGAAAACAGAACAAAAACATATGACGTTTTATTACACCACGCGTCTTAAATCTAATTGTAATTTGTATATGTGTGTTATATGCTATTTACATATACCCCGAAATCAACATAAATTTGGATTTCAAATCCAATTAATTATAGATTTTAATTGGATTTGAAATCCAAATTTATGTGGATTTCGGGGTTTATGTAAATAGCATATTAACTTTTTTCTAATAAAATAAAATAATTTTATATTTTTTTTTGCTTTGTTATTGAAACTTATGTGTGTGTTATGCTGGTTATATCTAACAATAAGTGAAATTACAAGTGAAAAGTTCTTTATAAGTGTTTCTTTTAACTGTTTCTTATAAAATATAATATAATTTGCAACAAAACAATATTTTTTTAAGTCACTAAAATTTTGTGATGAAATGTAGGGTAATTTGTGTTGTTTCATTGATACATTATTGCTACGTTTTGGCAGCACGTGTTTTTAAAGTCGTCGCGTTTTTGTCTTTTATAGTTTACCTTATATGGCAATTCAGACCAATTTGAGGTTGGAGTAAAACTTTGTTGTGTGTAAAAACTAGGTGAAAACCATAAAAAGTGTGTTATTAAGGGTCATGTCACAGACTCAATTCCGTTCGGAAAAAGTGGCTCACTCGTAAAACGCAAAGCAAATATTTTTTTTCGGAATGAAACCACTTTTAGCAATTCAATTCCACTTTGATTTTTGAAAGTGATTTCATTCCGAAAAAAATATTTGTTTTGCGTTTTACGAGTAACCACTTTTTTCAAATCCGATCGGAATTGACTCTGGGACATGCCCCTAAATAAAATTTCAGTGACGGTTACATGTGACTTACCAAAATTTTTATTAATGCAAATTTTCACTTATAGGTGTAGTATACTTGCTTTTTTTAGGTAACTAGTTCCTAACTTTATTAGGGGCTTTCTATGGGAATTTCGATAACTTTAACCAACAGGAATTTATCGTAATTCCCATAGAAACCCCATAATAAAGTTAGCAACTAGTTACTTGTAAAAAGCAATTATCATTCGCTCATTACCAACTACTATTCCACATTTAATTAATGGATATTTTCATACATTTTATGAAAAACTTCATAAAACGTTTGAAACAAGTTCTACGAATATTTTCATTATTTATACGCAAGTTTTCATTGAAAGGAACTTTAATGACACCAGTTTCATTAATCAAATGAAACCTGTCTTCGGTTGAAAACGTGAGTCATTTTTTATTAAGGTTATGTCAATTTTCATTAATTTCACGAAGCTATTTTTTTCAGTGTACGTTAGTGTTCTGTACGGAACTATGGAGCGACAGTACGTTATCGAAACGTACCGTTCCAAGAACACATTCACTAAAAAGTTTTTTAGTGGTTGTGAAGGTGTTCGCAAACAGAATTCCGAACGTTATGCCTGCGAGTTGAAGAACAGAAACTTTACGATAACATACCGAACTAGCTTAGAAACAAAATAAAGTTCTTTTAGTGTTCTGTTTGCGAACTTTTGAGACATTTTTTAAATTTAAAATGGGGTCCACCCATGTCGTGTCGGCAGTATTTAGCGAGATATGTGCATTTTTAAATTTCCCGAAATGCTAACTTTTTTAGATTCAAAATAAGGACCCAATGAGGTCGACCCATGTGTAGTGGCCTAGCGATACTATGGAGATCCCAAGAACCAAAAATGTGCTCCGTTTTGCTCTATCTTGCTTAGTTTTCGAGATATCGCCATTTTAAATTAAAAAAAAAAATTCTCAAAAGTTCGCAAACAGAACACTAAAAGAACTTTATTTTGTTTCTAACCTAGTTCGGTACCGTATCGTAAAGTTTCTGTTCTTCAACTCACAGGCATAACGTTCGGAATTCTGTTTGCGAACACCTTCACATCCACTAAAAAACTTTTTAGTGAATGTGTTCTTGGAACGGAACGTTAAATAACGTACTGTTTTTTTCGAACACTGGTAAAAAACCTTTTTTTTAAGTAATTTTTGAAAAAAAAAAAAAAATAATTTACTAAATTTTTTTTTTAGTTTAAAATTTTTTTGAGTGTAAAATTTTTTTCGAGTGTATTTTTTTAGTGTAAACATATTTTTGCGTGACAAAAATGTGCTGTAAAATATTTTTGTGATTTACCAATGTTTTTAAAGCATGTTTAACGGGTTTTCAACATGTGAATTTAAGGTGAAACAAATCTGAAATTCACGGTTTTGCTAATAACTTTTGAACCACTGAACCGATTTGGCTGAAATTTAACACGAACCAGGCCAGGGGAACGAAAAATATATATGCCGAACTTCAGCATCCTCAGAACTCAAAAAAGAGCGTGTTTTGTATATCTTAAATTCACGAAAAACCTTTGACGAAATTCAGTCTTTTCGTCATAACTTTTTAACCACTAGACCTATTTCACGCGTGAATCACGTGAATCACGCGTGAATCACGTGATTGTGAGTGAGTTGAAAAAAAATCTGAGTGAGTGATTAGTGAGTGAGTCATTTATTTTTTGCGTGAGTTTGCGTGATTAGATTTTTTGATTAGCCCAATTTTTTTTTATTTTTTGTAAAAAAAATTTTTTTTTTGATTTTTTTTCTTTTTGGTAAGAAAATTTTATTGCTTGAGTAGATTTTGCGTGACTCACGCGTGAGCGTGATTGAATCTGGCGTGAGTCACGCGTGAGCGTGAGTAAGTTTTTTATTACTTCGATTTTAAATTTGGTAAGACTGATGGTTATGTGGGTTGTAAAAGTCATATATCAAGGGTACGTTTGTATGTATAGGACCCAGATCTAAACATGGGTCGATTTTTTTCCTATTTGTATATTTTTCACCCTTGGGCTAACAAGGAAGGGCACCAGCCGATTGTCCTGAAACTTGCATATTGGAATTTGGGGGAAAATGGGGATTTTTTTTAGTTTTTTGACGATTTTTCCCATTTCTTCAAAAGAAACTATATGAACATTTTACATAAGGTTTTTTGAAGACCTATACAATGGTGTATCGGTCGTGTGCTAATTCGGATGCGTTAAGTTCGTTATTGTCAAAAATGTATAATCGTTGGGGTAGTTTATATGGAGATGTAACCAAAATCATACAAAATAATCCCTATCAAAATTAAGCAGACCCGCATTTTTTCGTTTGGCAAAATTCTGACTTGTTTGGCTTTTACACAGATTTTCCCGAAAGCCTTAATTTTTCATAAGGTGGCAACCCTTTTTTAAATTTGAGATTGGGCAGATAAAAAACAGGTGACTCTTATTTTTTCCCAACCTTCCCATATTAACGATTCATGTCAATCGGTGGGTGCCCTATGAAAGACCTTCCTTGTAAGATATGCTTACTTTTTAAATTTCATCCAAATTGATTGATAATTGAAAACTGTTTATTCTGGTTCGATCGGTAAACTTAATTGTGGTATGAGGACCAATATTTCGAGTAGCCACAAACAGGTTAAAAATAACTGAAATCTATATAAATAAAAATATATACTAGTTAAATTTTTAGCTTATTTCGAGAACAGAAGAAAATGATTTTCCCGCCTACTCCAATGGATAAAATATCCGTCCACACACTCTCACATATAACGATGTAATAGTGTTATTTATGGTTAGAATTTGGTTTAATGACTGCGCACTAAAATATTACTTCCGTAATGCTAAGACATGTGCGACATCCAGACGTACTAGCAAATGTTGCAGAGATTCGAAGGACGATGAGGCCGTAAAAATATTAGGGTGAGTCGCAATACAAATTAGTGATGCACGCCAATAGAAATCAACCGTGACGGTTATTTTGCGAGGATTTCGAAAATATTTCTGTTGTGGATGGTTTTAAAAATGATTTAAAATCACATTTTGTAGGGACAATTTTTAACATTTTGGCAAATATAGCGGTAGTCTCTAGATCATAAAACTTAATCATATTTTTTTTTAGCACGATGAAGAACATCTTTAAAGATTTTATGTCAACGAAACATATGTATTCTCACGCAAAATACATGTTTTAAAGGCTTTATAAAGAGAATGGTCATTGGCATATATGGCTGGCTGTGCGACCAAAAAATTTTTTTTTTTCTACACTCAAAAAAATACGTTAGTAAAAAAATTTGTAATGTGGTTTGTATCTCAACTTTACTACTTTTTTACTAAATTCTACTAAAAAATCAATTTTTAGTAATTCTTTTTAGTAAACTCGCTTTACAAACTATTAATTTTATACTGATTTTTTAATAATTTTTTCAGTTGATTTTTTAAAAATTATCGTACTAACTTTTGATAATTATTTTGTAAATTTTACAATATTAGTTAGTAAATTTCGTTTTTTTTCTCTATTAAAAAATTAAAAAAAATTTAATTTTATTAAAATATTTGGAAATTAAAAAAAAATAAATAAAAAAAATATATTATTAGTTATTTTTTTAATGATAAAACTGCGCTTTGATGAGTATGAATATGTTTATTATTTTTAATATTCATTTACGCTTCATTAGTTTTTTTTTTCAATTTAAAAAAAAATATATATATTAAAAAGAAACAAAATAGAGACAAGAGAAGACATGCAAAATTTACAAAACAATGCCGACCTTTTCAAATGGAAAATTTCCATAATAAAATTAGTTTTTTTTTCTTTCTTCTTTACTTGCGGAATTTTTTTGTTTATGCTATCCACGAATATTTTTTTTCTCACGCACATAAAGGGTTGATTTTTGTGTAATTTACTTTATGCCTTTCTTTGAATATTTTTAGTCACAAAATAACATTCGATCGGTGAACATCGCGCGACGGGTAAAATGAATAAAAAAATGTACAAAAAAAATATTACAACAAAAAAAGCATAGCAGGTAACCAAATCTTAAAGTATTTTTTGTTTAAAATTATGTAACTCGTTTTTTATTTTTAGAATAATAAAGCAAAATAGGAAATGATGACAACAGGTAACAATTGTATATTTATGTGATTTAAAACATTATGTTGATATTTTTTTTATTTTAGTTCACCGTACACAAATTTATTCAACATCAATCTTCAAGGAATAAATTTTATATGGTAGTATGTATACTTTGTATTAAAAAAATGTGTTCAATATTTTCTCTTTTTTAGATCGAAAATTCTAACAAAAACTGACTTGCATGGAAATAGTTATTGGCGACAACAAGCGCAACACGTAATTTACATGATGTATACAAATACCAAAAATTAAAAATACACAATTTACAATTTTTTTACAAAAAAAGTTAATATTATTTACAAACGCGTTTTAAAATCCATTTTACAAAAAATTGTACAGAAAAATTTAGTAATACTAATTTTTTTAGTATTTTTAAGATTATTAATTTTTGAAAACCAAAGTTTGTAATGGTAACTGAAAAAGTTATCGGGCACAAATTGAAAACTTTATTAGTAATGGTAACAGACTTTTTTGTAAGGAATACTAACAAATTTTTATGAGTGTATAAAAACGATCCATCCTAATAAATATGTATATGTAATATATTTCTATGATGGTAAACTATTTTCATTTCTTTTTTTTTTCTTCATTTTATTTGTGTCGATAATAAATTGTCTAAACGTTAAAGAAATCCTTTCAATGAAATCAATAAAAGTCAACAGTTTGCACAATGGCCAAAGGTTTTTCTTCTGGAGATAATATGAATGTGTGTACATTAGGGCGTTTCATCAAAAACTTTTTTTTGGATTTTTGCAACTCTTGAAGTGGAATATGAATTCTTATGGCCTAAAAGATTTTTGAGATTTTTTTCAGATTTTTGGAATGTCGGGATCAACTCGCTCAAATCGATTTTATCAAAAAAATGAGGTTATGAAACATAATTTTTTTTGTTTTTTGTTCTCTGGTTCCTTTTTTTAACAAAACCGGATACAATACTTCTTAATGTTGCTAGCCTCCTAAAAAAAATATTCGCGGTCAAAATAATAACTTCAAGGGTCACTAAGATGACCTTTAAAGTAAAAATTCAGAATTTCCCGTGTTCCATACTTAATAATTTGAGAAATATGCAATATATGAACGTAATGATGAATCCGTTAGATAGGTCTTTTTAATACCTTTAATTTAAAACCAAAATGACATTTGTCACTTTAGTAGAAATATTAAAAAACTACACTCATAGAAATCTTACAGTAAAAAATACAGTAAATGTGTTATAACTTTAAATTTACTACATTTTTACTAATTTACAGTATAATGTTAGTTTTTAGTACGTTTTTTTTATAAGTGGGCATTACTAAATACTGATTTTTTACCGGTTTTCTACTAATTTTTGTTATTAAAAATTGGAAAAAAAATATATGTATATAAAATTTTGTTTAAAAATCTAAGAAAATACCATTTTGGCACAAAATTTATCAAAAAATTAAAACATTTAAAAAAAATTGGATTATGAAAAGCTTAGGTTGAGACCATAATTTTATTTTTTTTTCAACCATACAAGAATTTTTATCAATTTCTTTAAAATTGTATTATTTTTTTTTTTTAATTAAAACGAGACCTTAAAATGTTTTCTTTAATATAATATTGTTATTCTACAATGTAGAATCTACATCATCTTAGAAAGACCATTTGTATAACAATAAAATATTACGATCATAAAATATCCTTGTGTTGTAAAATACATGTGTTTGAGAATTTGGATTTTCCGTTTTTTAAATCAAAAAAAAGGAAAAAAAGAGAGAGGAGGAGAGTATTTGTGTTGAGAACACATTTTTAAAGACTGTTGTCAACAAAGAGTTTTTTTGCTAAAAGTAGCGATTTGAGTTACGTATGTAGCAAGCAATACAGCGGTTTTTATCTACAGTAAACCATTTTTAATTTTCGCATTTAAATTTCGCGTATTTAAACGCGATCTGGATAATATACATACGTTTGAAACTAGAGATTAAATGTATTAAAACCATAAAGACTAACGGTCAAATTCATAATGCTTTAAGACAGGCTAATAAAATGTTTATAGTGAAAATTAGCTAAAACATTATTCAAAATCGGTTAAAAGCAAAATATTTATAAAAAGTTTATAGTAGGGTATAGTCTACAATAAACCTTCGATAAAGTTTGGAATTGAAAAATCATTCTTTGAGTGGTCAGCATTTAATATTTAATTATCTAAAGATTTAATCAAACATTCTCCTCCCTTGAATAGTTAAATTCCATCAATTTCTATTCAATAAATTGAATATATCTTAAACAATTAACAAATTTAGGATGTTTTCAATAAAAAATTGTCAAATATTTGTTGAAAATAAATTAAAATAAAATAAAACAAAATAGTGATGTACATTCAATCAAAACATATCCGGTATTCGAATATTTTTTGTACTCGAATATTTTTTGTACTCTTTTTCGCTCTTATTTCTATTCTATCTATTTCTTATTTCTATATAACGCTAAGAAAACAATGTTACACAATTTTTTACTTTATACGAAATTTTTTCGAACTCTTAAATCTAAAAAAAAAAAAAATTAATTATGATTACCGAGTCAATCGATTCATAATTTTTACATCACAAACAATTAAATGAGAAATATAGCAAGGGTGTTGCCAACATTAAAACGCAAAATTATTAAATTGTTAAAGTACGTTTATGAATACAATTTCTTTAAAAAGGTTTATTAAAGGTTTATTGTACTTTAACTATTGTGTGCTTTAAAGCCAAATTACAATTGCCTTATGAATTTGACTGTAAAAGAGTAAACTGTATTTACAGTTTTTCATTTCGTAATCCTGTTTCCTTTAAAAGCTAATTCCAAGTTTTAGAGGAATAAATTTTAGTTAAATATTTTTTAAATATTTGTACTTGTTCTAGGATATCACTTGCGATGACAAATGAAAGTGGAAGATCTCCCATGTTATTATTTTTATCATAAAATAAGGAGGTAAGTAATGCCCTTTCAAAACTTTATCCTTCAATATTATTTAAAATGTTTAACAAAATATTTTAATAAAGTTTTGAAAGGACATCGTTTTTCCTGATCTGGCAAATATAAGAAAATCGAAAAATAACGAAGATTCTCCTTATTCATTTGCCATCAATAGTCCTATTATAAGACAAGTATAAATATTTAAAAAATATTTTACAAAATGTAATCCTTTAAAACTTTGAAGTCTTTTTGAAAGAAAATAGGATCCCGAAATGAAAAACTGTAAATGCAGTTTTACTCCATTTGATCTCTACATTCAGACGTACAGTGGGCGACAATACATTGGAAACTTTTTTATAGTAGATGCAATTTGTTAAAGACAAAGTTAACAATACTAAATGTTATTATTATCAAATGAGTATTACTTTAAAAAATGTTGTGTAGGTAATTTATTAAGCTTTAATTTAAGCTTAATGGCGTCTAAATTGAGTAAATAATAAAGGTGCTACGAGGGTCGATCTGAAAAATGAAATTATTTATGGACATTTTTTAAAGCATTTTTCAAAAATATTTCCAAGTCGATTTTTTGCAAGTTAAAAAATTGGGTATTATATTTAATTAACATAAAACGTAATTATTTTTTAGATAGGTATACAATAATATACAAATGACGACAAAAGGTGTTTTAATTATATATAGTAAAAGTAACGTTGAAAAGTTAACTTTATACCACATATAAAGAATGGCCAACGACAAAACTCATCATAAAAACCGAAATTTCAAAACAAGAAAGATCTAAAAATATTTTTATATTTTAAAGACATCTGATCCGACATATACACCTGTTTTTTAAACTGTTTGAAGTTTTTAAAACTTTTCGATTTTTCTGAAATAATTAAAATTTGCACATGTATAAGCCATATCGGTATTTAGAGTTATACCCTCCAGTTTAGGTACTGCAAAAAGTGCATGTTTTTAAAATTACCTGCGTTAAAAAATATTATGAATAACATTTGAAATACTGTTATTTGACAATTAAAAAAATGTGAATGTGTTTGCTATATGAACCAGCAGGAAAAGTGATAAGTACGTGGTAGGTCACGTGACATATTACCCGGACCCAAATAACATATTACAAATTCGAACCTTTCATATAACAATAAGTATCACTTTTGTTTAGGAATGTTTCAGCCCCGCATACATCACTAGGGACATGTCCCTTAGGAACACATTCCGTGCCGGTATTGATCTCTATCATAAAAAATTCGATTTTTTTTGGTAATTGACTCAATTTCATGAATCACCGTTTCCTTGTTAAACAATTTAAATCCAAAGCCTTTATTGTGATTACTGTAAAAAATCGCTATTTTTTGCGGAAAAACAACAAATTGGTAACATCGTTATTCTCAAGACTCTCTTTATTTAGTTACAAAAAAAATCTTCAATCATGTAAACGTGAAGCGGAATTGTTTTTTTTCCAAGTACAAAAAGAAAAGTAGAAAAATAATCGTGAAAACACCAATACTTTTATCATAAATAAACAAATTCGAATACAGCACTGATGTAACATCAGGTAATACACAAAGTTCTTTAAATACTGCTATATTTATAACACGACAAATATATATTTTTTCATTTATAACATTAGGTAAAAAATCTGGAAATATATTTTAAATTTACAACAACAGCGCAACACAATCATAAAACCTTTTAAATGGCGTCATCATGTGTGCAATTTTTGTTTAGCAAGCGTAAGTTTTTTGCATTTTCTTACCCACGTATACACATTTTATATGTACATTTTTTTCAATTTGTTTTTCAGATGCAAGCGGTGTCTAAATAATTGAAGAACTCAACAATAAAAAAACACACATCTCAAAATTATTAATTTTAAACTTTAAGTGAATTTTGTGTTCAATTTAATATTTTTATTAATTTATTTATAAAAATAAAATTTTTATTTATTTTAAATTTCATTTGGAAATTTATTTCACCACAATACTAACAATTTTACTGTAAAACTGAAAATTTTCTAATTTTTTCAGTTATTCTAACTTTACCATTTTTTTATAACCGCGTTAGTAAAATTTGACTAACGCGTTGTAGGGCCCTTTAATACTAACGTGTCAGCATTAATAACAGACTTTTTAGTAAGGAATACTGTAGGATTTCTATGAGTGTAAGATAAACTAATTTTTTCCCCCATTTTACAGAAAATCGAAGGGAATCCATTAGCAGTTTTTTTGTAAAATTGAAATAATAAACTTAAAAGAAGTTTTTTTGATTGCAATTAGTGTTTCCAAACCGGAAACCCGGGTTTTTGTCAAACCGGTTTTTTTTGACAAAAAACCGGTTTTTTGGTTAACCGGCTTGGAAACACTAACTACAATCTATAAAAAGCCTTTAAAAGTTATTATTTTAACTTTACAAAAAAAAAACTACCTAATGCACCAGTTCAATTTTCGATAAAATGGGGGAGAAAATGAGTTTTTCCCAGTTTTTATTTTTTTTAACATTTCTACAAAAGTGACAATAGTCAGATTCGTTTTAAATGAAAGGTGTTTTAAAGACCTATCTAACGGATTCAACATGACGTTCATACATAGCTTATTTCTCGAATTATTGAGGTTAAAACACGGGAAATTCTGAATTTTTACTTTTAAGGTCATCTTAGTGACCCTTGAACTTATAATTTTGACCGCGAATATTTTTTTTTAGGAGGCTAGCAACATTAAGAAGCATTATATCCGGTTTTGTTAAAAAAAGGCACCAGAGAACAAAAAATAAAAAAAATTATGTTTCATAACCTCATTTTTTTGATAAAATCGATTTGAGCGAGTTGATCCCGACATTCCAAAAATCTGAAAAAAATCTCAAAAATCTTTTAGGCCATAAGAATTCATATTCCGCTTCAAGAGTTGCAAAAATCCAAAAAAAAGTTTTTGATGAAACGCCCTAGTGTACATATGTGCGTTTGTGTGGGTTTGAATGAATGTATGTGTGTAAGATAAAAAGAAAGTCTTATAAAAGACAATATATGTAAGTAACAAATAACTACACTAGTTAACATGTTTTCTAACAAATATTTTTAAGTATTTGTATACGTATATTGGCCTTCCCGAGACCAAGGTCTTTTTATCTTCAGCAGACTTAAACGTCAAAAACCGGTCTCGTCAACGAAGTTTGGTTAAAGGGTGCGCTCGCCAGACCAGAAACCTTTTCGTAAGAGATCTAAGATGACCGGCAACGTCTGGACTCAGTCTTTTAGTGAAGTGGTGAAAGTTATCTTCGTTAGGGCTGTGATCAGCAAAGGGAATGGGGATTGTAGTATCCCAAGGGATAAGTGGAGTTAAGTTTAACGTTAGTTAAATCTGCTTTAGGCTCCTTAAGAGTAAGCCTGATTTTCTCCCTACTACTGTCCAAACTGGAGGTCGTGGAAAACATGATATCCCGTCGCAGTCTAGAGCTCATGTATTAATTCCAATGGCTACAAGTGACACTGAAGTCGTTCCGAAAATGATCAGTGTCTGCAATCCTGACCTTCCAACAGGAATTGGCAAATTGCCAGATTTGGTGAGATGAAGGTGCTCTCGTCGTCAAACAGAAGTCTTGGTTAATGAGGAATCACGTTCGTTTTTAGCCAGGACTGATGGCATTATTAGATTTGACTTTTTTTATTTAAGAGTCAATGTCTACAAGGGCAACCAGCTGACCAATTAATCTGGCATTTTCGAAACCATCTGGTAACGAATTCGATCTCTGTGCATCAGTAACACATCTCAGTAACATGGAGGACAAAGCTTCCCAGCAAAGCTTAGATTACCAAATAAGGTATAAAATAAGGTATAGGATCTCTTATTTTATACATTGCAGCATTGATGATTTTAACAGGCGACGAGACTCAAAGTAATGCATCCACATTACCACAAAGAATACCAATAAGGTATAAAATAAGTCATAAATTTATAACGAAGAATACGAGTAAGGTGTAAAATATATGATATTTTATAGGCTACGAGAAATGAAATAATATAGCATACCAGAAGATAATATATAAGGTGTTACGAGTAGTGAAAAAGTAATTTTGTTTTAAATTTACTCACATGATTGTAAGTGAGTGTAAGTAGATAAAATATGCTCGTGAGTGTGTGTCGTTAGAAATTTCCTGTCGTGAGCCCATCTCTAGTTTAAACTTTTCATAAAATAATTTTTTCATAAAATAATTAATTTTTTATGTAATTGTAATGCATTATGCATCCAATTATAAATAATGCATTATTTCAAACTTTCAAATAATTCATAATGTAACCAAATATAAGTCATCCATGATTTAATGTTTAGAAATAATAAATATGAAATACATTTTTTCCAATAATCATGCATTACGTTGCAAATTATTAGTAATGCATTATTTTTTCCTTGAAAATAATACGTTGTGGAACAAATGTTTGGTAAGACATCATAAAATAATGCTACAAATATGGTATATACATTACCTGGTAATGTGTTATATAATCACCACCCATTACCAAAGTTTTGCTGGGTTATGTCACAGTTGGTGACATTCGGATAGATGCCCATGCAGTAAAGAATGCGGAGAGTTTTGTTGCCTCCGTTTCAGAACAGATGGAACACATATCTGGCTTATTCGAAACCGAATCTGGAGACGAATGCGATTTTTATGATAATGCGGAGGATGAAGCCAATAACACGGTGCACTGTGGTCAATATTTTGAGATAGCGGCCAAAACTCCTTTTGGTTTTTGTTCTCCGATTTTAAAGTTGTTAGACTCATATGAAAGTAGACAGTAGTAAACCTCGGGAGCCAAAAAATTAAAACTCTATTTCAACTATTTCACTGAGAACAGGGTGGTCCAAAATGGGCTTTTTCAGAATTTAGTAAATTTATGATATTTTTAGTTAATTTTTAAAGTTTAAATGATCATAACTTTTTTGTTTTTCAAGATTTTTGGACGAAATACATTTTGTGTTGTAACTTAACTTATTTCCTATTACTGGTAAAAAAATTGAAGCTCTACTGTTTTCAGAACAATTTAAATATTTTTTTTAAAAAAGGTCAAATTTCTCGGAAATTTCCTACTTCATAGAGCACAACTCCTGTGAGTCAAGCTGAGTCAAAACACAAATTTACTATTTTGTAGTCCTAACTCTCCCCTACATTCCTATATATACATGTCCATGCATCGGGACTGCACTTTTTGAGCTACAGCAATTTTTCTGGCCCAAGGTAAGATATTCGGTACAAATGCACGTCATATTTTTTGAGAAGTTATTTGTATGTGAAAGTGGCTATTATGCATATATTTCGATGAAATTTTGTACAAGAGTTCTTATTGACCCAAAAAATAATTCTGTTGAAATTAGGAGAAGTTGGCCCATATTTGGACCTAGTCCACATAGAAGGGTGTATCAAAATTTTGACAAAAATTACAATAGAACTCTCAAATTATGTGGTATCTGGCAATTCATTTGGAAAAGGTAAAAAATGATTTTATTGCCATCTAATATTACATAACTTAAATACCTGAAAATTGCAAATAAATTTAAAACCAATGGAAATAACCTGTGGATCCTTAGACCTATCAAAAAGACCTATTCTTGGACCTATCAAAAGGACCTTTTACATATCAAAAGTACCTATCCTTGAACCTATCAAAAGGATCTATCCTTGGTCCTATCAAAAGGACCTATCAGAAGGACCTATCAAATGGACCTATCCTTGGACTTATGAAAAGGACCTATCCTTGGACCAGTCAAAAGGACCTATTCTTGGACCTATCAAAAGGACCTATCCTTTGATCTATCAAAAGGACCTATCCTTGGACCTATCAAAAGGACCTATCCTAGGACCATGATCTATTAAAAGGACCTATCCTTTTACATATCAAATGGACCTATCCTTTCACCTATCAAAAGGACCTATCCCAGGACCTATCAAAAGGACATATCCTTGGACCTACCAAAAGGACCTATCCTTTTACATATCAAAAGGACCTATCCTTGGACCTATAAAAAGGACCTATCCTAGGACCTATCAAAAGGACATATCCTTGGACCTACCAAAAGGACCTATCCTTTTACATATCAAAAGGACCTATCCTTGGACCTATAAAAAGGACCTATCCTTGGACCTATCAAAAGGACCTATCCTTTGATCTATCAAAAGGACCTATCCTATTGCATATCAAAATGACATATCAAAAAGGACCTATCCTTGAAACTATCAAATGGACCTATCCTTGGTCCTATCAAAAGAACCTATCAGAAGGACCTATCAAAAGGACCTATCCTAGGACCTATCAAAAGGACCTATCCTTGGACTTATGAAAAGGACCTATCCTTGGACCAATCAAAAGGACCTATCAAAATTACCTATCCTTGGACCTATCAAAAGGACCTATCCTAGGACCTATCAAAAGGACCTATCCTAGGACCTATCAAAAGGACCTATCCTAGGACCTATCAAAAGGACATATCCCTGGACCTATCAAAAACACCTATCCTAGGACCTATCAAAAGGACCTATCAAAAGGACAAAGGACCTGTGAGTATTGAGACTAAATAAATGTCAGGGGCCAAATGTTGGCATTTTCTGACCAAAATTAAGTTTAGGAATAATAAATAAGTATTGGTTGTAAAATACGATTGAAGAAAATAAGAAATTATAAAAAATACCTATTTAAAATGTCAAAATATTCAACTTTTACATGGAAACTCAACAAAAAATTAAAATGCATTTTTAACTCCACATTACTTACGTTCCTATCAGTCGATTTTTACGTTTGAACACGCAAATTGAAGCTTAAAGTCCCTCCTATTGAACAAAACAAATTGCGTAAAAAAATACCAATCCGGTCAAAAGTTATAGAGTTTTGACCGCTATCTCGCGAAATTGACCACTGTGCGGTGGTGGAAAGGATGGTGGAAATAAAAATATGTGGCGGTTCCTACAAATAAACCTCCACCGATAGGCTTAAAAAAAAACTTTACATCCATATGTACAATATGCTCATTAGGGGTATAACCAAAATAATAACCTATTACAACGGTATGGGTAATGTTATACTGATAACAAAAAACGTTATCCGGGGTCATTTTGGGGAAAAAGCCTTCGGCACCGTATGCAATTTCTAAAAAACAGAAAATTTAAATTCTCCACTGATTTTTGTTTTTAATCGTTTCACAACAAAATTACGACAATAAAAAAATAACAGTACGGTTTTCAACATTAGAAATATGGGTTGTGTGAATAATTTTGTGAAAAAATTTTAGCGAAAACTTTATAGCGATCGGTGCCGAACCTTTTTTAACATTCGCGAAAAAAATAACACACATTTATTATCGATTTTTCATGTAAATATTAGTTTGTTATCACGAAATCAATTAAATACATGCAATTGTTGAAGTAATATTTACCTTTTTCGTTTATCTAAAATTTAATTTCAAGTTACGGAGCGTATTATTAATATTATAATACTCTACATTAATAATATTATTTATAGCTACTACTTACGGTTACCAGAAAGTTTACATTTACACAAATTTTACAAAAAAATAACAAAATGGCGGAATTTCAAAAATTTTGTCAGGACAAAAATTTTTGGAAAAATATGCGTTTATAAGATACAAATATGCATTTGAAATCAAAATTTGCAAAGAAGGATTTTTTTTATTCAAAAAACAAAAAATATGTATTAAATAAAAAAAAGTTGAAGACAATTTTTAAGAACAGTTAAGAAAATGTATGTTTTCTTTATTTGTAAGCTTGTTGGCAAATTATGTAAAAATATGTATTAATAAGTAACAAATATGTACACTAGGGTTATAACTTTTTGCATTTTTTCCAAATATCACTTCTCCTAAGTCAAAATCGTGTAGGGCATGGAAAAATATTAAGAACAGCGTTTTTAGTTTTTCGCGATCGTTAAAAAAATTCACGCACCAAACGCATTGAAGTTTTTAATAGCACTACATTACAAAAAAACTAAAATTTGTTGTTTCTTGAGGTCTGACCATCATTTCTATATAATTAAGACATGATATTTTCATTGGTGAAGTATGTTTTTGAATCAATGGTAATGGAAAAATATGGTTTTTAAAAAATAATGAAAAAAAAAACGTTTAAGGCATTTTAGAAATCACTTTCGGTGCGTGAGGTTTTTTAACCAAATTAAACTGAAATTGTTTCTTATATCATTAATTCAATATTGGCCATAAGATAGACCCTTAGGAGAATGTCGTCCAAAAAAAGTTATAACCCTAATGTACACTAGGGTGGCAGCAAAATTTCAACTTTGGATTTTTAACCTTGTCATATCGGAATATTGTGCCGCATAGTCTAAAACTGATGTGGACAAAATTTCACCCAAAGCTGATAACTCTAACCCGAGCCCCTTTGAGGTCAAAGTTCACAAGCGAATTTTTTTTTTCTTTCGATTTCTTATTTTATTATTTTTGAATGTTAGTGAGCTTTATTAGCTTATTAACGCCAAAAAATTCATTTCTATCGGGCAAGTTTTTCAATTCCAAAATGGACTTTGCAAAAAGTTGAGGCTGGTTGGGTGCTTACTCTAAAAATTAAATTTTTTTTTTTCAGTTTTGACAAGAATACATTAACGATTTGTTCTTGCTCTTGAATATACACACAAAAAATGTTTTTTTCCATGAACGATTTTCATAATATTTATGCACAAATTCATATAATTTATTACTTTTTCATAATATTTATAAACTTTTTCATAGTATTTATGAATAAATCATAATATGTGAAATTTAAGAATTTTTAACATTTTTCATAAATACTATGAAAAAGTTTATAAATATTATGAAAAAGTAATAAATTGTATGAATTTGTTCATAAATACTATGAAAATCGTTCATGGAAAAAAAAAAATTTTGTGTGTAGATTTAATTTCTGTTTTTTGGAGTCACCGTATTTTGGTCTAAAATTGGGGTCAAAAACTGCAAAAATGGAGTTTTGGCCCCATTTAAGACCAAAATTACGATGTCACAAAAAAATAAATTAATAAACAATGAAAACCTATCGTAAAGAGCGACAAAAAATCTTTAATGTATGCTTGTGAAAACTAAAAAAAAAAATGTTTAAATTTTAAGAGCACCTAACAGTCTCTCTTTTTTTTTTTGAAGACCATTTTGGAACTGAAAAACTTGTCCGATCGAAATTAACTTTTTTCCGTTAATAAGCTAATAAAGCTCACACAGAAAAAAACGAATTGTTATATTGACCCCCATATTTGTGAATACAATTATTTTTTTCACTGAAGGTGCTCCTATACGGAAATTTGTAATATCAACAAACGTTTGTAAATTTTGATTGTTGAACAAAGAATTGATAAATGAGATTGTAATACACTCAAAAAAAAAACCTTGTAAAGTTACCAAATAATCTCGTGATTTTACGAGGCTCTTCTCGTAAAATAGGAGCTAGGTAAAATTCTCGTAAAATTACGAGGATTTCCTCGTAATTTTGAACGCGCCAAAAATTGGTAAAAATAACTAATTTTTTTGGTAAAAATATTGTTTTAAAACCGGAAAAATATAAAAATAATTAAAATAAATATGTATTTCGACTAGTGTTTGGGGTCCGGGAATTCCCGGGTCGGATTTCCCGGGAATTCCCGGGAAAAGACTGACGGGAATTCCCGGGAATTTTTTTAATTTTTTCCGGGAAATCCGGGAATTTTATAATATAAACCATTTTACATAAAAAACGCTTATTTTAATTTAATTGTTAATATTTTTTTTTTACATTCAGGTGTAATTACATTTGCTATTTTTTCTATTTGTAAGAACAGTGCAAATATGTATTCATAGGAAAACTGACCAAGCGTAAAAAGTATGACAATATGTTGAAAAAACTTAAGAAGTAAAAAATATACGTCGGTTAATGATAATTTTGCTAAGACTGTCAGAAAAATATAAAAATTTTTAACCTAGGATTTACATTTCCAGAACAAATATTAAAAATGCTGCCAACTATATTAGTTTTTGCTCGAATAACGCAGTTTTAAATTTTTTGACGATTTTTAGCTATTTTTTGCGATTTTTTGTGGGGAAAAAAATGCAATTTTATTTGTTTTGTTGTATTCCCAGTTGGCAACGTCCTCGAGCTATCCTCAGTGACGGAGTGGTGACATGTCAGAGTTACTGCTGACACCCACAAGACATCTCTATGTACTGGGTTGAGTACGGTTTCATACAAATTTTCAAAATGTCCTCTCTCAAAGTCAGCAGTGGTCAGGGCTGACCTTCGGGGACATGTCACCTGAGACTTCTTTGGGGAAATGTCTGACGTAGGTCATGCGAAAATACAAACAATTTTCGTATTTCCTTAAGTTCTTACTTTTATCCATTTTCCTTTATTAATTATCTTTCTCATATTTAGAAAAAACGTTTCGCCTTATTTAGTCCCAACTGGATTTGAACCTGGAACCTCCAGTTTATTAGTCCCACACCTTACTACTTGTTCCAAACTTTATTTTGAAAATTGTTTGTCTATTTATTACTTTTATTCTACTTGTAAGATTTTGATTTTATTTTAAATAAATCGATAATGTTGCCATCTTTTTGTTGGAAATTGAAGAGTTGCCAAGATTTAAAATTCTAATTTAATATACTGCTATTCTGAAGACATTTCCTTTTAGACGTCTTAGAGGAATTGTCAACACTCTTAAAGCAAACATTCAGTGCTGACAATGTTAGGACATGTCATCAGGGATTACCTGTGATTTGTCAGAACCTGAAGACATTTCCTCAAGGAATCACTGAGGAAATTTCCTCAGTGACACATTTTCCAACTGGGTTGTATTTCAGGATTTTTAACTTTTATTTTTTGATTTTTTATCTTTTATTTAATTGTTTGTCTGTAATTAAACTGTTTTTAATAAAAAGTTGGTCAAATTTTAATGTTTTTTATGATTTATATTCCCGGGAATCCCGGGAAATAAATTATTTTTTTCCCGTTTCCCGGGAAATTGAAAAGTTCCCAAACACTAATTTCGACACGTCGATATTCAATTAAAAAAAAATCGCTCTCACATTTCGCTAAAAAAAACTTGTAAACTGACAAGAAAAGTTTATAACTTTTAGTTGCTAACTCCTATTTGACGAGAATTCCTAGTAATTTTACAAGCTTTTCACCAATAATTTTGTACTTTTATAAACTTTTTACCAATACAATTGTAAATTTACAACTTTTTTGCTGCAATAAAACTTACACGGAATTCTCGTGACTTTGCTAGATTTTTTTTTTTGAAAATTTTCTTGAAAATTTGTAAAATTACAAAAAAAAAATTAAAATTACAAAAAAAATGTAAATTTCGAACTCCCATTTTGTTCTGGTTTTTTGTACTTTTGCTTAATTAATAAATGATTTTTATGTCAGACGAAATTCAAAGTCCTGAACTTTGACCCAGAGGATTAGAAAGTTTAATAAAATATAACAAGTATTTACATTTCATAAGCTTATGGATGAAATGTGATGATTACACTTTACTAAAATATTAAAAAAAAAAAAAAAATAGTTGCCTGTGTAAATTACAAAACATAAAAATATATTTTACTAGATATTTATTTTGTCCTTTACTTTTAAAATACTCAGTAACTTATGTTTGTAAAACTTTTGTTTTTTTTCAGTCACATCTGTTTATCTTAGTGGGTGTTCTTGATTGTATTCGAAAGCTTAGTTGGCTTTTGAAGGACATTGGCTTTATAAAAATCATAGACAACAACAACAACAATAACACCAGCAATAATAATGAAAATGAAATGATACTTTAGTAGTCTTTATAGACAGAAATATCCGTAATGGCTGTAAAATGATTTAGTAGTGGCCGCATAATGCTTGAATTATGTTCTTAATGTAAACGCAATATATAATTTAAATTTTATAAAATGTTTGAGAATCAAAAGAATGTTAGAAATGAGAGTTTTTAAATAACATATTGTATTATTAATCTGGTATGAAGATGATTCCTGTGTCGAATATAAGAATAAGTTTTAATGGACTCGAGGATCTTAATAAACTACAAAACTCTGTAATGATAAAATTGTTTATTATTCTATCTCAGTTTCTAATCGCCTTGTAGGCTAGTTGGTGGCTTGTTAGCATATGAGTGCGGGATCGATTCGCACCCAGGAACTTGGTATGTTTCATTAGAACACCGCTATAGTTATTGTTACTATACCATTTCAAATTTTATTTCAGATAATAAAAAATCTATATATACAGGGTGTTTCAAGTTCGAGTTTCTTTTTAAAATCCAAAGTAAACACACATTTGTAAAGGAAATTTATTATCTGTTTATTAATATATATAGAAGAGATTCTACCATTTGCGAATAATAAATAATATCTTACAAATGTCCCCCGTGTGTGGACTTACACACGTCGATTCGTTTAACGAAATTTTCGATGACATTTTTACAGCCAACGGATTACGATATTGTGACATGCAGACAACTTTTTCTTCGCCTATGTTTGATGATATCGAATTAACGATATGTGTTTTCAACAAGCCAACGAAACAATGAATTTATTGCGAGCGAAATTCCCGTGAAGAATAATTTCACGAAGATCGGAAGCAATTTGGCCACCAAGATCACCACCGTTAACGGATTGCGGTATCGTGACATTTTGATAACTTTTTTTTGGCCTATTGTTGATGAAATGGATATTGACGATATGAGGTTTCAACAATATGGTACGCCATGCCAGACAGCCAACGAAACAATGAATTAATTGCGAGCAAAATTCCCGGAAGATTATTTCACGAAGATCTGAAGCAACTTGGCCGCCAGTATCGCCAGATTTAACGCCTTTGGACTATTTTCTTTGGGGCCATCTTAAAGAGAGTGTTTAAACAAATAAACCATAAACAATTTAAGCCTTGAAAGGCAATATTTGGCGTGAAATTCCCGAGATAAAGCCACAGGTATGCCAAAATGTCATCGAAAATTTTGTTTTATGAATCGAGGTGTGTAAGCGTAGACACGGGGACATTTGGAAGATATTATTTTTTATTCATAAATGGTAGAACGTCTACTACATTTATTAATAAAAAGATAATAAATTTCCTTTAAAAAGGTATGTTTATTTTGCATTTGAAAAAGAAACTCGAACTTGAAACACCCTGTATAGAAATGGATGTGTGTATGTATGTGGGTACACTCAAAAAAAAAAGTTTGTAAAATGACATAAAATCCCCGTGATTTTACGGGGCAGGTTTTGTAAAATATGTACTAGCAAGAATCCCCGTAATGTTACGGGGATAATTTGTAAATTGATTTAACAAAAGAAAATGTAAATTTACATTTTTTTTTTTGGAAAATATTAATTTCGAGATGAACATTTTTTTTTGTAAATTTACAAAAAATTTGGTAAATTTACAAAACAAAATTGTAAACTTACAGAAAAGATTGTTATTTTACAAAGAAAAAATATAAAATGAAAAAAATATATTGTAGATTAACAAACGTTTTGGTTAAACTACAATTTTTACCGCAAAAAATATCTAAAAACACGTATATTTACAATAAAAATTGTAAATTTGCAAGAAAAAAAATTAAAATTTACAAAACAAATGGTAAACTTACAAAAAAAGGTGTAAATTTACAAAATAAAGTAGAAAATCAAAAAACAAAATTGTAAATTTACAAATTGTTTGGTTAAACTACTGTTTTTTATGTTAAAAACTTGTATATTTACAATTAAAAGTGGTAAATTTACAATTTTTATTGTATATATATACCATTTTTTTCTTATTTTTTTTGCCTTAAAAACAGTAGTTTAACCAAAAATTTGTAAATTTACAATATTGTTTTTGTATTTTCTACTTCATTTTTGTAAAATTACAACCTTTTTCGTAAGTATACAATTTTGATTTTTAAATTTTTATATTTGTTTTGTAAATTTACAAAAAATTTGGTTTATTTACATGTTTGTTTTGTAAATTTAAAGTTTTTTTTCCATTGGTGCATCTTATTTTTCCTTCTTCGGCAGCTGGAGTAGCACTTTAACAACCTGAAATGATTTTTTTCCACTTGAACACTTTAAACAAACTTTTTAATGTATAACACAGCACTTTTTTATTTTTTCGACATTTCGTTTTTCTTAAGTACATATGAGAATTGCTAAGGAGGCTACACAAAAAATTTCTTATATTTTTAGGAAAATTAGTCAAAAAATAAATTTTTTTTTTTTAATTTTTAATTATTTTGACAAGTATTTTAAAAAAATCGGAATTTTTTTTTTGGATATTGTAGATTGGATGTTTAAGTACCTGGTAAAATAAGAGAAACATAATTTTTCATAATTGGCAGCTTTTTATTGACATTTTAGGTGCCAAATTTAACATTTTTTTGGTAGAAAGACTAAATAACATCAAGTAAAATTTTGTTGTACAATTACAATCTTCTTGTGTAAAAAAACTAAACACCTTGTAAGATTTTTTTAATTTGTAAAATAATTCACTTTTTTGTAATATTACCTAAAAAATATGTAAAATAAATTTACCAACGTATAATAGTAAAATTACAAAGCAAACTGTAGTTTTCGTTTTATTAAATATACAACAATTTTTGTAAAAAGACAAAAATATTAGTAAAATAGAATTACAAGACCTTTTACTTGTAATTTTACAAACTTTTTTTTTTTAGTGTTCCAAAGTGGGACATAATTGACCCGGGTTTAAATGGGTTAAAGCTAAACTGTAAAAATTACTAACTAACTAAAATTTATGATCCAATTTAATTACTTGAAAGCCAATATCGTCAATTTCGTTTAAAACGTAGTAATAAGTTCAAAATTAAAGAAAATACAGCAAAAAATCAATTTTACTTGAAATCCGCTAACTTCAAGTCGCTATAAAAGAAAAGCTGCCGAACGGATATTTATAATACTAGCTGTTTTGCACCCGGCGTTGCCCGGGTTGAAAAACATACTTATATAATCAATGAGTTATTTATTAGTCAGTTTATCTACTGCTTCGTGACTTGAGGTTTGGTCGATTTTTTCGATTTTTCTCAGCGTTGGGAACATGGTATGTATGTGTTCCTCCGTCATGGGAACAATCCTAATATTAATGTATTTCTTTAATATTTATTAATGTATTTCTTTAATGGCTTTTAAAAGGAACCTACACTCAAAAAAAAAAGTTTGTAAAATTACAAGTCAAAGGCCTTGTAATTCTATTTTACTAATATTTTTGTCTTTTTACAAAAATTCTTGTATTTTTAACCAAACGGAAACTACAGTTTCCTTTGTGATTTTACTATCATATGTTGGTAAATTTGTTCTACAAATTTTTCAGGTAAATTTACAAAAAAAAAAATTATTTTACAAATAAAATAAATATTACAAGGTGTTTAGTTTTTTTTACAAAAGAAAACTGTAATTGTACAACAAAATTTTATTGTATTGTTTTTAGTCTTTTTACAAAAAAAATGTTATATTACAAGAAAAAAAAAATGTTTCAATATTTTTTATGGTTTACAAGGTTTTTAGTTTTTAAACACAAAAATACGTAATTATACAAGAAAATTTTATTATACGGTATTTAGTCTTTTTACAAAAAAAATTATATTATCACAAAAAAATGCATCAAGATTTCTTGATCGTTTACAAGGTTTCCCGTTTTTTTACACAAAAAATGTAATTATACAAAAAAAAACAAGTAAAAAAGTTAAATTCGGCCTTGCCGAATGTAGTGATACACTCCACAATTTCAAAAAGATTATTGCCAAAAACTTTATTTAAAAGGAAATTACTTTTGAAAAAAAAAATTTAAAAAAAAAAAATTCCGCGAAAAAAAATTTGGGCAAAAAAAATCCGCGATTTTTTTATTTTTTTGTCAAAAAATATGTTCGTACTTGTTTAAATACCATTTGGTGTTCAATTATGTTCACATATGTCAACCAGAAGCCGAATTAAAGCATTTTGTATTTTTAGGTCATGTTGAATGTACTGAAATTTTTGAGGTGTGCTTACATTTTCGCTCATAACTTTTGAACCGCTGAACCGATGTAGCTCAAATGCAATACCAAACTTCTCGGGAGAACTTCCAATAAATATGTTAAGTTTCAGTCATCTCTGTACAATATTTTGTCCGTGATAGCATTTTCCACAGACAGACAGACGAACATCGCTAGAATGTCTTAAAATCGATCGGGCATCATGAATATATATACTTTATGGGGTCCCAGATCGATATTTCGATGAGTTACAAACGGAATGACAAACTTATATGTACCCTCTATCACTAAGTGGAGGGTATAAAAATTACATGGTATTAAGTCTTTACAAAAAAATTGTATATTACAAAAAATTAAGATTTTTTGATCGTTTACAAGGTTTTAATTTTTTAGCCCAAAAAAATGTGATTATACAACAAAATATCTATTGAATTGTTTTTTTTTTACCAAAAATACTGTTTTGAAACATTTTTTAATAACATTTTGTTACATTATAAAACTATTAGAGGGTTCTAAATGATAAAATAACATTCAGTATAAAATTTTGTAAGTATAAAACTTTTATATTTTTTAAGGTAATCGAACGGACCTAATACTATAACTGGATGGTTCGAAACCAGTATGGAGATACTAGAAATGTCTATAATTTGTAGACATTAAATTTGATTTACATTTTTTAAATTGAACCCTTTTCTCCCCCAATATTTACACCCACTAAATATAAATTAGGGACGTAAAAAAAATATGTGTCCCTTTAATTTTTCTGTTTCCCTGCAACCAGAATTTTGGCTATGTAATACGTGTGTTATGCATCGAAATATCGGGAACACATAAAGTACATAAATACTTTTCTAGCGATGTGGAAGACACGATATAGAAGGTGGAAGACACGATATAGAAGGACTAATACCCTAAGTTTGACACGCATATGTCTTAGGGTTATAGGCTGCTTAAGTAAATCGGACCAGGACAAAAAAGTTCACCACATGAACTAAAACAACAACAAATACAATTTTTGATAGGGGCAAGTTTTGCATTCCTTTTTTAATTTTGAATGGTATGAAAGATTCAATGCAGCCGAATTTAACACTTATTTTTATTAACCTCTATCATTTGCAATTAATTTTCTAAATTTTTTTTTATATTTATTTTTGGGCATAAAAAAAATATTTCATGTATTTAGCAAAGGATAAAAAAAAAAAACAATAAGAAATACATAGTTGTATGTATTAAGTATGCCAAAAAAATGTATACATGGTTGTATTTATTTAGTACACAAATTGAGTTGGTGTTTCTTCACAATGCAAGCATCAACGCTAAAAAAAAGTACTGTATTTTCAAATTAAAAAAATTGTAATCAACGACATTTTGCATTTATTTTCCATGTAAAATCTAGCGATGAATTCCATAATAAAGTCCAAAGGTTCAAAAGTAGAACATTTAATCGGTCAAGTGGTTCAAAAGTTATAAGCAAACCCCTGAATTGCATTGTCATATAGCTAAAAGGAAGCAGTAAATTTATGTATGCCTTAATTTTGAAACAATTGACACAAGTTTGAAAGTCATATATATACTTCTACAGAGTTGTGTGTTACTTCAAATCTAGGGATTTTCTCTCCCGTCACGCCTTTAATGCTTCCTTATACAATTGGACGTAAAAACTCTTTAAAAAAAACTAAATGTAAGAGAACCAATTTATAGAAAGTGACATAAGGCCTTTTTTGTAGGAAAACTTTGATTGTTAGCATGCGTCAAAACGAAAAAAACGACACGTTAACTTCCATAAATTTCTCAATTTAATTTAGCATCGTTTGGAATAGTTTTTTTTAAAATATTACACATTTTCGATGAAATATTTATAAAATTGAGTTATTAAATGCAATTTAGCGTGAAAGAAACACAAAAATCAAATAATTTTTTCGTAAATTAACCAAGTTTTTTTCTGAAAAGTTAAATTGTAGAGAATGCAGTCGATTTTATAAATCAACATTGAATGCAGTCCTTGGAATTCATTCGATTGAATGGAAAAAAATGAATGCATTAGATTTTTGGTTCATTCGATTTAGAAAAATCGATTGCATTAGATTTTTTATCATTCCACTGCGAATGCAATCGATTTTTTATATAGATAGACCAAAACGGAGCCAAATTTTGGTCCATAGTATCGCTGACTCTTTTACATACGATGACCCTAATGGGCTATAATTTTGAATCCAAAAAAATTGGTGTTCCCGAAAATTTAAAAAATGGACATATTAACTGCCTACAAGACGAAAAGTGTGAAGAGTGTTGGCGATACTATGGACAACAAATTGGCACCGTTTTGCTCTATCTTGGTTAGTTTTTTTTTTAAGTTTTTTATGTAATAAATGAATAAGCCATTCGATTTTTCAAATTGAATGAAAATAAAATCAATTGCATTCGCAAGTAAATGCATTCGATTTTTAAAAGTCGAATGAAAAAAAATCGATTGCATTCGATTTTTGATAGTCGAATGAAAAATAAATTGAATGCATTCTATTTTTATAAATCGAATAAGTCTAAAGTGAATTTATCAATTCGATAAAATGCGATTGGGGAATGCAATCAATAAATTTTCATTCAGAATGCCAAATCGAATTAAGGAATGAAATCTTTCGAAAATCGTTTTGTATGTAAAATGCGAAATATTTCATTTTTGCTGCTTGCTGCTGCATTGTAAAGAAACAATTAAATACTTTATTTACACAGTTGCATTTTTGTTTATTGAAAATGCATCTTTTGGTACTGAAAAATACAACCATTTTATGCCGCCATGATGAAAATTGCATCATTTTATAAAGTGCGGTGAATAACAAATACATAAAAAGGAAGAAATTGTAAAAATTTTAATCCACGACGTTTTGCATTTATTTTAAATATAAAATCGCGCGCTGCATCCGAAAATGAAGTCTAAAGTAGAAAAGTTTTCAAGCTATTGATTACGTTTTAAAAAAATTAATTTACTTAAAAATATCTCGGGAAGAAATCGTTGGATTTCATTTTTTGTTTGTTGTAAATTTAAGGTAATTATGTAAATGCATTATCTACATACATTTTTCAATATGCTTAAAAGCTTTTAATCGATATATCGACAATTTTGCTTTAATTTTACCGAAATTTTGGAAAAAAATAACTTGTATTTTAAATTTTACAAAAAAAAACATATTTAAAATGACTTTTTGTAAAATTTGGGTACAATGGGCATGATTTCCAAAATTAACGGGTGGTTTAAGTGGCTTAAGTTGAGTTTACTGGCATTGATCGGATTGATCCCAAATTTTTACCAGAGATAGATCTTTTTGTCGGCGAGATCTGGTTCGCGAGTTATGTCGACTTGAAATTCGAATATTTTAACTGGAAAAAGCCTTAAGACACAAAAAAACTTTATTTAGCGAAGCCGCTAAACTTATTTATGGAGTTTATAACCCCTAAGCCCGGCCGAAGGTAGTAGTTTCGTACGTAGTGGTATTATTAATTTAGTTTAAAATTTGAAAAACCCAATACTGAATTTTTGCAGATTAAAAAAACAGTGAATTGGTAACGGTATTATAAGGGTAACGGTAACCAACCATGTTAAATACTTTATGAATTCTTCCTCCAATATTTTTCAGTGTGATCATCGCATTCTTTTTTCCCAAATTTCGGTATAAATGTCTATATATTGAGAAATTATCATTATCCCGAAAAGCTGTTATACTTGTGAACCTTTGGACTTCATTTTCGGACTCATCTCCAGATTTTACAATGAAAATAATTTGCAAAATGTCCTGGATACCAACAATTTTTTAATTCTTAAAGATGTGTAATTTAACCACACGCAAAAAAAAAATCTTAACCAAACGGTTGATAGAAAAATAGTAATATCTTCGAAAGCTTTTGCTTATTTCTGTTTGTGTACTGATGAAAAAACTAAAACTTTGAAAATGGGAATACTATCAAGATGGTGTTTACACGCTGCCTTTTTTTTTTTTGCTTGCAATAAAGGCTTGCAACTTTTTTTCAGGCAAACGGGGGTTTACTATTCAAAGAAAAAAATCACGAATTTGGTATCCTTCCCTGGACTGTGATCACGTAAAACGATAGTTGATTGTCGTCGATTTTTGGAGCCTTTATGTTCCTAAACTATACAAATTGTTTCCAATTTTTTTAATGCTTCTGGGTTAAACAACACTCTTTTATAATTAGGTAATTCACACGGGTATCGTATTTGTTGTATATGTTGTATGTCGTATCTAAAAACAGGGTTAGTAAAAATTATTTATCGCTCATTTGATAATTTTCTCTTAGATTCTCTTCTTGTTAGCATACTTGAAAATAGCACACAAAATATAGGTATAAATGTTGTATCGTCATATCGTGTAAGTGTCGTATTATTAATTTAAAGTTTAACCAACCCTGTTTTTAGATAGGACATACAACATACAACACCAAATACGATACCCATGTGAATTCCCTAAATATAATAAAAAAAAACTTTCAAATTTCCCTTCAAAACGATATGTATTTTGATGTCGTTTATGCATCGTCAATCGTTTTCGTTTTACGTGATTAGCCCACTGATTGCCTCCAACAAAAACCCAAGCCAAAAAGGCGTGCAATAAAAACGCAGCATGTAAATTGTAACAAAGTTCTCGGTAAAATTTTTTTTACGTGTGGTTAAATTATTTAACGTTTGGATATTTTGCAATTACTAAACTAAATTGCTTGTGATCGTGAAAACCCCCATTATTTTGACACACTTCCTATAAAATTGTCCGATTTTTATTCCTTTTGTATTGACATATCTTTAATTGTAAATTATGTTTGGTAAAACTGTTATTGAGCAAAACCAAAGTTGTTAGATGTTTGGCAACGGTTTATAAATAAAGATTGACGAATAGATGTCACTGTTATTATTCCGTATACGAAGTGTCCTTACTAGTTATAAATGCTCCACAAGGTAAGGCCGTTGTCGGTAATATCAATTCCATTGTATCAAAGCCAACAACCATTTAGTATAACACTCATTTATAGTTCGCACTAGGCCATTGATGGGAATTTTTCATTAACATTGAAATTTAATCCATTGGTTAATATCAATGGTTATGAAAAAAATTTCATTACCATTTAATGGTAATTAAATTTTTTCAATTAAAAAAATTAAATTACCAATGGTAATGAAATTGTTGAAAAACACCAATTATAATTGGTTTCAAAACCATTGATTGGCACATTTTTGTTTTTTTGAAAATTTATAAATGTAAATTAAACGCAAATAAAATTTTCAAATATTGTGTTATACAAATGTTATACGTGTTTTTGGTTTATTAAATGTGAAAAACTAAAACACTATATAACAAAAAACAACAGATATTTCCAAATATTAACGATTTTGAGAATATTGTGACGACTTTTACTAATGGTAATTATTTTTTAATTTTTTTAATTTTCATGAGTAATCAAATTGATTAGTAATAAAATTGGCTCAATTGGTACAACCAATGGTAATGAAAAAAAAAAATTAATTAAACCATCAAGTAATTGGTCACTTTAATTAATTAGTCCCATATATGCACTAGGCATACCTGTGGCAGCTCTGGTGTAAACCTACTATAAAGTACAACTCTGTGCTATACATAAACTTCACTTTTAAAATAACCGTCTGAATAAACAGAATCATTCTTGCATAAAAAACATTAATTGCGTAGTTTTATTTTTGAACATTATTAAAATTGACAAATAAATATAGAATACACTATATTTTGGTGACCCCGAAACTGAACTAAATTGGAAGACAATCGAACAGCGTTAAATAAGGAAAGTACATTTGTTTTGTAAAGATCACGAGCAAATGCCTTTAGAAAAGGAGAACACAGGTACGCCTGGAGTATCAACAAAAGATGGAGATGACAAACAGGGATCTTCAGCGCAGGCACAAACTCAATCTCCTTTAACTGTTGAAACTATCAGCACTATACGTTTACCATCATTTTTTGCAAGTGACCCTGAATTGTGGTTCACACAGATCGATGGAATACTGCACATCAACCGCATAACGTCTGATCTCTCAAAATATTATACGGTTATAACTGCGTTGGATCCGGACACACTTTCCCAAATAGCAGATGTAGCGAAGAATCCACCAGCAACAGGCAAATATGATAAATTGAAAAAGGAACTAACTGACCGGTTTGGTGAGACAAAAGAGAGACAGCTTTTAAAATTAGTTACAGGTCTGGATCTTTCCAACAGACGTCCCAGCCAACTGCTTCGTGAAATGCGAAATCTGGTTGGTGAAAATGTTTCAGAAAATGCCCTGACAACTCTTTGGATGCAACGCATGCCAGAAAATGTAAGAAGCATTATATCTGTTTGCAAAGGTCAGAGTCTAGAAGATTTAGCAAAAATCGCAGATACAGTATTAGATAATTCTCCATCAACTCACCATGTGATGTCAACCTCAACACCAATTGACAGATCATACTGTGATGCTATTGGTTCTTCTAAGGTAATTTCTCTAGAATCCAGAATTGCAGCTCTGGAAACATCAATACATCAGGTGATTCAGAAATTAAGCGACATTTCCGTAAACGTCTCTAACAACAATAGACAAAGCCGAAGCAGGTCACGAAGCCAAAGTCAACGTCATCATCAGAACCAAAAGGTCTGCTACTACCACATAAAATTCGGTGCGTCTTCACGAAAATGTCGACCACCATGTGAGTTCATTGGCCAAATACAAGGAAGTGTGCAGGAAAACGCCAACGGCTGCCGTCAATAAACAGCATTGGCGGCAGCAAAGAAAAACGATTACATATTATTGACAAAACTACAGGAATCAAATTTCTCATCGACTCAGGTTCTGTAGTTTCAGTTTTACCCAAAAATTTTATTATCACTAATCGAATCGTTTCAGAAAAAATTCAATTGTTTGCTGCAAATGGTACTACCATACCAACATATGGCACCAAACAAATTGATCTCAATTTAGGTCTGCGAAGAACTTTCAGGTGGAACTTCATCATAGCAAATGTACATACTGCGATTATAGGAGCAGATTTTCTATACCACCATGGTTTAATTCTGGACCTAAAATCGTCGAGACTGGTAGATTCTCTCACATCGCTCAAAATCAGAGGGAGTTTGGAGCATTCACAACAGTCCAGTGTCTCAACTATAAACTCGGCGTCGAATCTACATAGTCTTTTGAGACAATACATAGATCTTACTGGAGCGAACGTATATAAGCTTCCAACATCATCTACCGTATTTCATCGCATCATAGTTGACTGCCAACCTATTGCAGAACCACCTCGACGTTATGCTGGAGAAAAGTTAAAAGCCATAAGAGAAGAATTTGACTCACTTCTTCAGCTTGGTGTTATACGGCCATCAAGCAGCCCGTGGTCCAGTCCCATACATGTTGTCAAAAAGAAAACTGGCGGCTGGAGAGCTTGCGGCGATTACAGGAAATTAAATGCACACACAATACCTGATCGCTATCCAATTCCCAGGCTAGACGACATCGGTGAAAAATTGCACAACAAAAAAATATTTTCTAAAATAGATATAAATAAAGCTTACTATAATATTGCAATGGACCCAAAGGATATCGAAAAGACAGCTGTAAAAACGCCTTTTGGTTTGTTCGAGTTTGTGGTAATGCCTTTTGGCTTAAGAAACGCTACTCAAACCTTCCAGAGGTATATGGACTCAATTTTTCGCAACATGGACTTTGTTTTTTGCTACTTAGATGATATACTCATATTTTCGGAAGACGAAAATCAACATGAACAGCACGTACACAGCGTTCTTCAAAAACTGAAACATGCAAACCTCTCCATTAACGTATCGAAATGTGAATTTGGCGTTAATAACATAACATTTTTGGGTTATGAAATTACATCCAACGGATGGAAGCCACCAGAGGATCGAATTTCAGCCATCAAAAACTATCCAAAACCAAAAACTGTTTTGGAAATGAGACGATTCGTTGGAATTTTAAACTTTTATAGAAAGTTCATACCAAATGCAGCCGAATTGCAAACACCACTTAATAATTTATTCAAAGGAGGAAAGAAAAATGATGAACGCCTAATAAATTGGACACCATCACTTGAAGCCTCTTTCGCGTCCTGCAAAAATTGTCTAGCAGATATTACAATTTTGAATTTTCTTTGTCTAGATGCGCCACTAAGGTTAACAACAGATGCCTCAGACACATCTGTTGGAGCACACCTAGAACAGAAAACGGATGAACAATGGGCCCCAATTGGTTTCTTCTCAACAAAACTAAAGCAGTCTCAACGCAACTACAGTGTGTATGATCGAGAGCTTCTTGCTATTTATTTAGCTGTAAAATATTTTAAACACATCCTGGATGGTCGAGAATTCTTAATCAGAACGGACCATAAACCGCTAATTTATGCTTTTCAGCAAAAATCTGATAAAGCGTCACCAAGGCAGCTCCGTCAACTTTCATACATAGCCCAATTTTCAACAAATTTAATACATCTAACTGGAAACAACAACATAGTTGCAGACGCACTTTCGCGCATTAATGAAATATCCATGCCAACACATATTTCTTTAGAAGAAATCAAAAATGCTCAAAACAATGATCCGGAATTGCAGGAGATTATCAACAACAACAGCACATCTCTTAATCTTGAACGTGTTCAGTTGGACCCAGATTTCACATTAGTTTGTGACACTTCAACATCCGAAAACCGACCATACATTCCACGAAATCTCCGTCGGAAAATTTTTGACTCTGTACATTTGCTAGCACATCCAGGATCAAGATCAACCCTCAAACAAATTCGCAGGAAATATGTGTGGATCTCAATGAACCGTGATATCGTCAAATGGGTTAAGGAGTGCGTTAACTGCCAACGATCAAAAATTATGCGACACAATCATATCAGTCCAGGTGAGTTTCCAGAATCTAACCGTTTTGATCACGTCCACATCGACATCATTATTCTTCCTGAGTGCAAAGGGTATAGATACTGCTTGACAATGATAGACCGTTTTAGCAGATGGCCAGAAATTGCACCTTTGAAGGATATGTTGGCTGAAACCGTGGCCGAAAAATTTTATTCGACCTGGATCTCTCGTTTTGGTTCACCCAAGACAATCACTACAGACCAAGGGTCTCAATTCGAATCAGCATTGTTTTTATCACTTTCAAAATTGATTGGAACTCATCGTATTCGAACAACGCCTTACCATCCAGCTGCCAATGGCATGATTGAAAGATGGCACAGAACACTTAAGGCATCTCTTATGTGTACCCCGGACACTCCTTGGTTGTCATTATTACCAACGGTACTCCTTGGCCTTAGAACTTCATACAAGGAGGACCTAAAAGCTTCCGCAGCTGAAATGCTCTACGGAACAACCCTAAGACTACCCGGAGAATTTTTCTCAGACGATGATAAGCCTTCCGATCCGCAAACATTTTTAATAAAATTTAGGGAATACATACGGCAAGTCCGTGCAAAACCACCTGTTCATCACAGCAGCAACAAATCTATTTTTGTACACAAGGACTTATTCACATCCACTCATGTCTTTCTACGGACAGATCATGTTAAGAAACCTTTAGAACCACCTTACAGTGGACCGCATGAAATCATCAAAAGGATCTCGGATAGAGTATTCTCAATAAGTGTCAATGGTACTGTACAAAATGTTTCAGTGGAAAGACTGAAACCAGCATTTATCGCTAAGAACCCGGACGCTCCATCAGTCCCACTCCGAACATACGGGAGAAAAAAAAATGTTTCTTTTGGGAATCCGAATAACGTGACCGATTCACTGGGAGGAGAGTCCTGTGGCAGCTCTGGTGTAAACCTACTATAAAGTACAACTCTGTGCTATACATAAACTTCACTTTTAAAATAACCGTCTGAATAAACAGAATCATTCTTGCATAAAAAACATTAATTGCGTAGTTTTATTTTTGAACATTATTAAAATTGACAAATAAATATAGAATACACTATATACCGACCAATAATAGTGACATCTATTTGTCAATATTTATAAATCGTTGACAAACATTCAACAACTCTGGCTTTGCTCATCAACAGTGCTCATCAAATGTAGTAGAAAGAATTGAACAAAACAAATGTCAAACAAATAGAATCAAAACAAAACATACGATGGTAATTATTAACATTCCTTTTTTATGTTGGTAAGAAATGTTGTGTTTTTTTAAATATAACTTTTTAATACTCTTTTTCTTTTTTGCAGTCACATAAACGGTAGAAGCACCAAAATCTTTACCAGCGGCATAGAGTAAATAGATATGCCAGCGGCCGTATAAACAAATTAATGTTATTTAACATACGGACGAAGCTATAGAGTAAGAAATGGATTAGAATAAAGTTAAACTGCGTATGATACTTGTTTTTTTTTTAAGTTACTTGTTGCAGCATTTATTAGGGGTTTTCTATAAAAATTTCGATAACTGCAACCAAAAATTTTGAATTTATTGTAATTCTCATAGAAAAACCCTAATAAATGCAGCAACAAGTAACTTGAGAAAAGCAGGTATCATAAGGCTGTGAAAATAAGATTATGTATTGATTGTGGACCAATCAATACATACTTACTCTATTTCTATTTCTTACTCTATGGCATATTTGGAAGTTTTTTTTAATATTTTATACCATCCACCTACTACAGTACGGGGGTATATTCACGTTGTAATTCCGTGTGTAATGCATCGAGTATCAGTCTAATATGGAGTTCACACTAGCGACTTTAAACAAGTTGTTTAACAAAACACCAGTAACAGAATAAAAACGTAATGGATACAGAACAAAGACTTTTTTAAACATCTCACTTTTAAACACTTCAAAACAGCAAGTGTGAACGCCGTATAAGATCCCATAAAGTATATATGTATATGATTGATCGATGATCTATTCTATAGGCCTAACCGCTTGAGCGTTGACGGTGATGCTACGTGACGGGTAATTGTATTTTTTAAACACTATTTTTGTTCGTTTTGTAGATGTTTATACCCTTCAATCACAGTATGGGGTAATACTCCCATACTGTGATAATAAAAAATGATGCTTCAACTATGTTATTTAAGCGTAAATATAATAATTGGTGATAAAATATACCAAAATCAGCCTCCAAAAGGACGGGCTGTAGTCCGTCATTTTTCTGTATGCCAAAAATTGTCTCCGATTTTAAAAGTCGGGGCACTTTTTTATTCTTCTAGGACTAAATCTTATATGCTACCAATTTGTGGCCAATCGAATTTAATTAACCCATGGAGTCCGGCGGGCAATGTTTTGGATTTTTGTTAAAAAATATATATCTTTCGACAAATCGGTTTTGTTAATTATGATCGCTGAGCACGAATATTTAAACGGTTTTCGAGATAACATCATTTGAAATTTGCAAAAAATTACGGTTTTTTTCCTACGTTCAAGAAGATTTTTAAAAAACATCGCAATTTTTTCCCCCTTGACTTTTTAATAGAGCTTAAAACGATCTTTTATTTAAATCTAATCTGAGCCGAATCCGATAGTTTTAACCCGTGGCGCCCTTCGGTTAATGTTTTGGACTTCTGGAAAATTTCCACCAAAATTTTGGATTTCTAAAAATTAAAAAATAAAAATAAATATATGTATCTTCCCAGGCAGAAAAATACAAACGGGAGAGCGCTGGTAAAGTACCTTTTATGGTCGCTTGTATGCTTGGAAAGCATCACACTTTAGTACTCTCCCAGCGTCCAAAATGATAACCACGGTAAACGGTATGCCGTTGCTATTTTAAAGCGCTTTAGGATAGCAATTAGGATAAAAAATTAATTGACTCATTTATTAGGATAAAAAAATGTTGAACAAACTTTGAACAATTTTCTAAGTCCCGGAAAAAAATTGTTTGCAGTTTTCTTTGCGTTTTGGAATAAAAACTTAATTAAAATGCTTCCCGAAAAAAAAGTGGTGTATTGAACCGAAACGGGTATGTATCCGGAGTTTAAGGGTGATGTATCTGGAGTTTAAGACACTTCCTCACGAAAGAAACAGGTGTTTTTATAAAAAATGTGTCAAGTTTGTAATATGTAGGTCATTGTGTATAAGTGACATATCACAAGAACTATCAAGGACCGGCCACTTATCCTGCAGGGAAATAAAAAATATTCCAATTATTATGAAAATTAATAAATTTTAATAAAAAGTTTATACTTTTAACGGATTTAAATAGAAAAACATTGGCAAAGCGCTTGAAAGCACTTTTTCGAATTCGTACTACTTTCTACACAAAAAATAAAGTGCTTTGCCGAGACTTTTTCTTCGGAACGGTTGGCAGTTTCTGCCTGGGTTGCGATGCATTATTTTTATTAATTTTAGCATGCTAAATACGAATTTCTAAAATCGGTCAAGCGGTTTTCGAGATATCGCTATTTAAAAATTAAAAAAAAAAAAAAAATGCAAAATGGCGGTTTTTTCTACGTTCAAGAATTTTTTAAAAAAATTAAAAATAACAATATTTCATTTAAGCCTAATTTGAGCCAAATCCAATCATTTTAACTTAACTTTAATCCAATTATTTTAACCTTCGATCAAAGTTTAGAGTTTTTGGTGAAAACCAAAACTTTGATCGATGGGCGCCACGGGTTTAAATGATCGGATTTGGCTCAAATTATGTTTAAATTAAAAATCGTCTTAAGCTCTATTAAATGGTCAAGAAAAAAATTTGCGGTGTTTTTAAAAAAATTTCTTGAACATAGGAAAAAACCACCATTTTTGCAAATTTCAAATGGCGATATCTCGAAATCCGTTAGACCGATTTTAAAATTGTTTTGATATTCCTGCTCAGCGAATAATTAAAAAAAAAAACAAATATAATGTGTTGAAATATATACATACATATGGGGGTTCTTCGTCAACCGGACCACCGCTCTCTCCAAAGTTGATATGTGTTTAAAATTTTTTTAAAAAAATTCGAAATTACTTAAAAATATTTACTTTTCAATGCCGAGTGGCGGTTTTTTAAATTTAATATGGCGGATCCAATATGGCACCCAATTTTTTAAAAATATTACAGATTCGCTTAAAACTCTTCATACACGGGTTCTACGGGTCGCTAAAGAAGAATCTGAATTTGGACTTTCAAAATTCAAAATGGCGGATCCAACATGGCGATTTTTTTTTTTTTTAAAACAGATTCAATTAAAACTGTTTACTCACAGGTTTGTTGAGTTGCTTAATTGGAATCTGCCATATAAAAATCGAACCACAGATTCTTATTTAGCCACCCCAAAAACTCGTAGTATAAAAAGTTTCAAGCAAATCGGCTTATTTTTAAAAAATATTGGTCTCCATGTTGAATCCGCAATTTTGAATTTTAAAATTCCAACTTCAGATTCTTCTTAAGCGACCACAAAAACCCGCGTGTAAAGAGTTTTAAGCGAATCCGTAATGTTTTTAAAAAATTGAGAGCCATGGATCCGCCATATTGAAATTCAAAAACCGCCACTCGGCATTGAAAAGTAAATATTTTTAAGTAATTTAAAATTTTTTTAAAACAATTTTAAGCCCATACCAATTTTGGAGAGAGCTGTGGCCCAGTTGACGAAGAACCCCTCATATATATTTTAATTGGCACCACATAAGTTTTAGGCCTAGTAGAATAAAAAATGCCCAGAGATTTGGGAAAATCGAAAGTTGAAAAAAAAATGACAGTCTACTCGGCTGATTAAGATCTTAAACGGTCGTAATTGGACAAGAGGAAAAAGATTTCCCTAGAAGAACTAAACCAACATCTGAAACAAAAAAAAATCGTTTTTGTTTTACGTGATTAGCCTCCTGCATCCAAGGGATTAAAAAATACCATGTTTTTTCCCGACCCCTTTTGTGGGTGTAAATATAAATTATTAATTTAAAAAAAAAAAAATAACAATTTTAGTTCAAAAATCATAATACATGAGCTTTTAAAATTTATCGCAAGTATGAAGGTTTTTCTCATGAGTCCCCATATGACCGCTCGATAAAACGCTTCTGTAAATTTTTTTTTTATTTTTTTTACCTTTTGGATGATTTAAATGATTCGGCATAGCTGAATTTAACACTCGCTTGTTTTTATACTAATTTTTTAATTTTTTAAGGTACTCCTTTGGAATCGAAAAGCAATGTGAATCACAAAAGCATAAAGCTATATTATACAAGGTTGGTAACACAAGTTTCTCATTAATAATTAAAATATTTTTTATATATATGTATATATTTTCTTTCCTAGAACAACCCTTTGAACACGCTGATTATTGTGTTGAAGTAAAATGGGCTGGTGAGTCTGTACGTGGATCATCGTTTCCCGGTTTGATTTCCGATACTAATGGTTTTTACAGGGCATTTGAGGACAAAGTACCATTAGCACTATGATACTGCCAAACCCTGCCCTTAGTTCATCGCTACAACAACAGCAGCAGCTGCACCACGATCAACAAATACCTCATCAGCAAAAAAAAATTTAACATGGAAATAAAAATTAAGTCGTTATTAATGAAAAATTGTTTAAAAATATCTAAAATTATATAAAACATTTGAAAAGTATTTTAACAAAAATAGTTTATTTCTTACAACTTTTTTTGTGGTAAATAATTTTTTATTTGTAAATTTACAATTTGTTATGTAAATATACCATTTTTTCATATTTTTTTGCGGTAAAAACCGTAGTTTAACCAAATAATTTGTAAATTCCCAATTTAATTTTTTTATTTTCTGATTTATTTTTGTAAAAAAAATAATTTTTTCTGTAAGTTTACAATTTTGTTTTTAAATATTCTTATTTCATTTTTTTTGAGAAAGATTATTCTAGCTCAAGGTCATATTTCTTTTACTAATCGTTACGATGATATTGTCAAAGTAACAATTTTCAAGAAACTTTTTATAAAGTTGTTTGTTTTAAATTGATTGGTTTGGTCATTTTGCAAGACTTACTCGACACGTGTTTCGGAATTCGTCAAATTCCATTATCAAGAGTATTTAGCAAATTGACAATCGTTTTGTGGCAAAACATAAAGACTTATATTCGTATGTAAATAGTCATAACGAGAAATGTACTAAATACACAACATAATACAGCTCTAAATTTCAAACGAAAAGTCAAAACCAAACCATCACTATTTAATTCAAACATACCTTCATATATACAGCTTGTATTACATGCTAGTATATACATACAGACAGTAGATTTCTTACGCGAGTAAGATGTTCACTGCTTTTGTTGTATTCCTTCTTATTCATAATATGAACAGAAGTGAGGCGTGCTATCCTTTTGTTTAAATTCCGTTTTAATTTTTAAATTAATAAAAATTATTTATTATTCGACCTTTAAAATTCTATTTTTGAGAAAGATTATTCTAGCTCAAGGTCATATTTCTTTTACTAATCGTTACGATGATATTGTCAAAGTAACAATTTTCAAGAAACTTTTTATAAAGTTGTTTGTTTTAAATTGATTGGTTTGGTCATTTTGCAAGACTTACTCGACACGTGTTTCGGAATTCGTCAAATTCCATTATCAAGAGTATTTAGCAAATTGACAATCGTTTTGTGGCAAAACATAAAGACTTATATTCGTATGTAAATAGTCATAACGAGAAATGTACTAAATACACAACATAATACAGCTCTAAATTTCAAACGAAAAGTCAAAACCAAACCATCACTATTTAATTCAAACATACCTTCATATATACAGCTTGTATTACATGCTAGTATATACATACAGACAGTAGATTTCTTACGCGAGTAAGATGTTCACTGCTTTTGTTGTATTCCTTCTTATTCATAATATGAACAGAAGTGAAATTTAGAGCTGTATTATGTTGTGTATTTAGTACATTTCTCGTTATGACTATTTACATACGAATATAAGTCTTTATGTTTTGCCACAAAACGATTGTCAATTTGCTAAATACTCTTGATAATGGAATTTGACGAATTCCGAAACACGTGTCGAGTAAGTCTTGCAAAATGACCAAACCAATCAATTTAAAACAAACAACTTTATAAAAAGTTTCTTGAAAATTGTTACTTTGACAATATCATCGTAACGATTAGTAAAAGAAATATGACCTTGAGCTAGAATAATCTTTCTCAAAAATAGAATTTTAAAGGTCGAATAATAAATAATTTTTATTAATTTAAAAATTAAAACGGAATTTAAACAAAAGGATAGCACGCCTCACTTCTGTTCATATTATGAATAAGAAGGAATACAACAAAAGCAGTGAACATCTTACTCGCGTAAGAAATCTACTGTCTGTATGTATATACTAGCATGTAATACAAGCTGTATATATGAAGGTATGTTTGAATTAAATAGTGATGGTTTGGTTTTGACTTTTCGTTTGAAATTTAGAGCTGTATTATGTTGTGTATTTAGTACATTTCTCGTTATGACTATTTACATACGAATATAAGTCTTTATGTTTTGCCACAAAACGATTGTCAATTTGCTAAATACTCTTGATAATGGAATTTGACGAATTCCGAAACACGTGTCGAGTAAGTCTTGCAAAATGACCAAACCAATCAATTTAAAACAAACAACTTTATAAAAAGTTTCTTGAAAATTGTTACTTTGACAATATCATCGTAACGATTAGTAAAAGAAATATGACCTTGAGCTAGAATAATCTTTCTCAAAAATAGAATTTTAAAGGTCGAATAATAAATAATTTTTATTAATTTAAAAATTAAAACGGAATTTATTCTTATTTCTTTTTAAGTTTACCAATTTTTTTGTAAATTTACAAAACAAATTTGACAATTTACAAAACAAAATTGTTTATTTACACAAAAAAGTTGTTATATTACAAAAATAAAGCAGATAATGAAAAAATAAAATTGTAAATTTACAAATTATTTGGTCAAACTACTGTTTTTACGGCAAAAAATGGTATATTTACAATAAAAATTTTTAAATTTACAATTTTATTTTTTAATTTATTACTTTATTTTTGTAAAATAGCAACTTTTTTCAGTATGTTTACAATTTTCTTTTGTAAATTTATGAAAATATACCAAACTTTTTGTAAATTAACAAAGCAAATATGAAAATTTACAAAACAAAATTGTATACTTACAAAAAAAGTGGTTATTTTACAAAAATAAAATAGAAAATACAAAAATAAAATTGTAAATTAACAAATTATTTGGTTAAACTACTGTTTTTACGGCAAAAAAATATGAAAAAATGGTATGTTTACAATAAAAATAGCAAATTTACCACTTTTTATTGTAAATATAAATTTGTTTTGCTGTTAAAACAGTAGTTTAACCAAATAATTTGTAAATTTACAATTTTATTTTTCATTTTCTAATTTATTTTTGTAAAGTTACAACCTTTTCTTGTAAGTTTAAAATTTTGTTTTGTAAAATTTCAAATTTTTTTTGTGAATTTACTAAATTTTTTTGTAAATTTACAAAAAATTTTGCGCTCGAAGTTAATATTTTACAAAAAAAAATTGTAAATTTGCATTTTTTTTGTGTTAAATCAATTTACAAAAAATCCCCGTAACATTACGGGGATTCTTGCTGGTACATATTTTACAAAACCTGCCCCGTAAAATCACGGGGATTTTATGTCATTTTACAAACTTTTTTTTTTGAGTGAAATATTATTCTTTAAGCTATTTTTTTTTTTATCATGAAATTAGTAAATGGAAATAGTTTTAGCTATTCATCGTGTATGCACTTAAAGAATTAAACCCTTTTTATGAAGTTTTTGTATATTTAATGAAGCTTTTCATAAATATGATGAATTATTTTTTGATTGTATCAAACACATTAAGAATTCATGATTTCTTCTACTTTAAATTAAAATTTAATTTTTTGTTTGGGTTGTTGAAAAAATTAGTTGATGACTAAAGAAAAGCTAATGGACAATTTTTTCTTTTTTTTCTTTGAATTTAGAAAAAATCGACTTCAAAATATTCTTAAATAATTTTCTAAAAAAAAATGTGTATAAATAATTTCATTTTCCAGCGCGACACGCGTATTTCATTTAATATTTGCTCAATCTGCACGCTATTTAACTTAAATTAAAGCTTTATAAATTACATTAATAACATTTTTAAAAATAATGCTAACTTTAAAATAATAACGTTTAATTTTTTTTTAACAATTGGATCTACTTTAGAAAAGTTTCATTGTATTGTCACCCACCGTATATAAAAAATGCGGTATAATTTAAAAACATTGTTTTTTCACATGTAGATTTAAATAAACTTGTACTAAAACATTTATTTTTACAGATTAATTTTATTATATTTAATAAAAATATAAAAGCCGGCATACAATGGGAAATATTTGCCCTGTGGGTCATCTTCGACCCGGGTTTACAAGGGTTAATGCTGTCCTGCAAAAATTATTTACTTACTAAAATTTATGATCCAATTAAATCAGTTGCAAAGTCAATTTCGTCAATTTTGTTTAAAACGTAATAATAAGTTCAAAATTAGAGAAAATACAGCAAAAAATCAATTTTCCTTGAAATCCGCTAACTTTAAGTCGCTATAAAAGAAAAACTGCCGAACGGATATTTATAATATTTCACATTTTTTATCTTTATAGTATATATAAAAAACTGGTGGAGAGCGATTTTAATTTTTAAAATTTTTTTTAATAAAATTTTCAAAAATGTAAAAATGTTACTTTTGGGTACCCCTAAAAATAACTGCCCTTTTTTGTATCGCAAGTTAAAATGGGTAAGCGATGTAGTGGAGAGCTTATATTTTTTTTGTAAGTAGTTCTTATTAAACCTAATACAAAAAATTTTTTTTTGGCGAAATTGAATCACAACAAAAAAAAAAATTTTTTTTTATCTAATGGTCAAATTTGACATATTTCTCCATTTTCAAGGCGTTTGAGGCACCCTTTCCCCTCAAGCGATCGCCATAATTTTTTGCATAGTGTATTTTGATACCAAAACGAATATTTCTAGGGGGAGTGACGGTATAAAATCGAAAGTTGACATTTTTGGCGCACCCTAATGAACATATATGGAGGCATATATGATAATATATGGTTATATAAATCCATATATGATCCATATATCTTCATATATGATCAAATGTATTTCATTTTTACCCGGGTATTGACAAAAAACATGCATTTGCATTGAAATCACATCCCTAATGATGATACTAAAAATCTGAAACGCTAAATAAATTTTTCTGAAAAATAGTTAATTTTCCAAGTTTTAGCTAATTTTTTTATAGTGTTAAGCTAAGTACTCTGTTTCTTACGGTGAAAATTTCACTTAAACTTTAAACGCCTCAAATTGCAATAAAACATTTAAAAATCAAGAACTTTTGACAATGATAAGAAAGAAACGATCATAACAAAACTGAAATGTCACTTTTTCACGGCAATTTAAATTGTCTTGTATAATAAAAATGAGTGAAAACTTTTTTAACAATTTCCCCTTAATTCCTCGCGTTGCCAATTTTTTTTTTTTTTTATATGGAGTTTGACAGATTTTTTCCCGTGAAACCGAACAGAGTACTTAGCTTAAGGAATTAAATTTTGCTTTTAAAAACTGAAATCTTCACAGTTAATTGTCGAGATAATAAATTAAACATTTCACTTTAATAATTTACATTCCCATTCATATTTTGACAAATGCCTTTAAATACTTATTCAACTGTTTTAATATACTACGTAATATTTATTATGACTACGTGTTTCAGAATCAACTACCTTAAAAACGGAACATTTAACCTTCATGGGTACTTGCGATTTTATGTACTTACTACAACTACTGCTACAACAACAAAATAAGTTTAAATTTTAATGGGTCACCAATTGTACAAGTATTTATCACTCATCAAACTAAGTTAGGATAATTAAATTTCTACAGATGTACAGACTAAGTATATACCTACAGCATGTGTTTTAATGAACTTAGACGCCTAACACGAAATACTTTGTATATGTACACTCAAAAAAATAAGTTAGTAAAAAAATTTGTAAAGTGGTTTGTATCTCAACTTTACTACTTTTTTACTAAATTCTACTAAAAAATCAATTTTTAGTAATTCTTTTTAGTAAAATCGCTTTACAAACTATTAATTTTATACTGATTTTTTAATAATTTTTTCAGTTGATTTTTTAAAAATTATCGTACTAACTTTTGATAATTATTTTGTAAATTTTACAATATTAGTTAGTAAATTTCGTTTTTTTTTTCTAGAAAACCTTTACACTATAATTAAAAAAAATTTATTTTATTAAAATATTTGGAAATTAAAAAAAATAAGTAAAAAAAATATATTGTTAGTTATTTTTTTAACGATAAAACTGCGCTTTGATGAGTATGAATATGTTTATTATTTCTAATATTCATTTATGTTTCATTAGTTTTTTTTTTTCAATTTAAAAAAAATATATATTAAAAAGGAAACAAAATAGAGACAAGAGAAGACATGCAAAATTAAAAAAAACAATGCCGACCTTTTCAAATGGAAAATTTCCAAAACATCAGTTTTTTTTTCTTTCTTCTTTACTTGCGGAATTTTTTTGTTTATGCTATCCACGAATATTTTTTTCTCACGCACATAAAGGGTTGATTTTGTGTAATTTACTTTTATGCCTGTCTTTGAATATTTTAGTCACAAAATAACATTCGATCGGTGAACATCGCGCGACGGGTAAAATGAATAAAAAAATGTACAAAAAAATATTACAACAAAAAAAGCATAGCAGGTAACCAAATCTTAAAGTATTTTTTGTTTAAAATTATGTAACTCGTTTTTTATTTTTAGAATAATAAAGCAAAATTGGAAATGATGACAACAGGTAACAATTGTATATTTATGTGATTTATTTAAAACATTATGTTGATTTATTTAAAACATTATGTTGATATTTTTTTTCACCGTACACCAATTTATTCAACATCAATCTTCAAAGAATTAATTTTATATGGTAGTATGTATATTTTGTATTAAAAAATGTGTTCAATATTTTCTCTTTTTTAGATCGAAAATTCTAACAAAAACTGACTTGCATGGAAATAGTTATTGGCGACAACAAGCGCAATACGCAATTTACATGATGTATACAAATACCAAAAATTAAAAATACACAATTTACAATTTTTTACAAAAAAAGTTAATATTATTTACAAACCCGTTTTAAAATCCATTTTACAAAAATTGTACAGAAAAATTTAGTAATACTAATTTTTTTAGTATTTTTAAGATTACTAATTTTTGAAAACCAAAGTTTGTAATGGTAACTGAAAAAGTTATCGGGCACAAATTGAAAACTTTATTAGTAATGGTAACAAACTTTTTTGTAAGGAATACTAACAAATTTTTATGAGTGTATATGTATGTAAACACAATTAAAAAGTGGGATAATTTAGAATGAACTTGAAGTTTAATATGATAATTAAAACACTAAAAAATTAATATAAATAAAAGATTTTCTCTCCTCATTAATATGAGGAGAAAAAGGAATATTTAACCAAAAAAAAAACACTTATCCAATCTTCATTTAATTTCGCAAACTTCGTCGAAACCGACTTTAACCTCAAGTTGCAAACACCACTATTAAATTTCAACGTAAATCAAAATCTTCGCCAAAGCCGATTTTAAAAAAATCGTGTTCACAACGATGAGAGATGAAACAAGTGAGAGTGTTACATTCGGTTGTGCCGAATCTTTTATACACTCCAAAATGTAAAAAACAATAAAAAACAAAAAAAAAGTCAGGGGCGTCTTTTTTCTTGGGGGGGGGGGGTTTGTGGGTGAAGTTAGGGGCACATTTCTCTTGCGATTTTGAACTTCTTCTAAGATATTGCATTTGCTTAGCAAAAGTACAAAAAAACTTGCAAAAAATGCGGGTTTTCTTAGGTTGGTTTAGTTCTCCAAGGGGGAACTTTTTTCCCCTTGTTCCGATTTTGCTTATTTCCGAACTTAACCTGCCTAGGAATATAAGACATATTCGTGCCAAATTTCGGAAGTCTAGCTATTTTATTTTGGACTGTATCGTGTCCTCAACAGACGGACGGACGTACATCGCTAGAATGTCTTAGAATCGATCACTGATCAATAATATATATGTATACTTTATGGGGTCCTAGACCGATATTTCGATGTGTTACACACGGAATGACAAAGTGAGTATACCCCCATACTGTGGTTGGAGGGTATAAAAATAACTTAAGACCAAAGTTGTTCCTCTAAAAAAAATACAATAAAGCTGCAAATTCACATTTTATAATTGTAATATTGTTGCTGCCAAATTTGACTTTCAAATTCAAATAAAATAACAAATTGTAGATACCACGATTCGAACTTCTTTGTTTACTTACTTTCTTGGTCTAATCCAGCTATTAACTAAAAGTCGGCCCTTATTTTTTTTAATATGTATTTGGAACGTCTAAGAAAAATGTAGCAACAAAATCAAAATTTTCGATTGAGCACTTTTTGCCAAAATCGCGTTTGAATTGAAAAAAACAACAAGTCACTTCTCAAAATTCGAATGCATGGACTAAAAAGATTTTGGACTCCTGATTCCAAATCTGTACCCGATTTCTGTAACTATGCGAGAAGTTTTCGCATTGAAAAAAATTAAATAACATTATAGTCATCCAGTATGTCACAGAGTGATTGAGAAAAAAGCTTTGATTTCCTTTTTGTATTCGATGTTTTTAACACTAGCATCATTATACTCACCCTGTAGAAAACTAAATGACTACAATATTATTTATTTTTTTTCGATGCGAAAACTTTTCGCATAGTTACAGAAATTGGGCACTGCTTTCTTAATTTTTCTATCGTACACCTTTTGTTAGATTTAAAAAATATCCAATTCCATTAGATCTTATTGGATCCACTGAAATATGACAATGGCTGGTCGAAACTCGAATGAAACTGAATCATTTTATATACCTGTTGATCTTATTCATTCACTATAATTTGGATAAAATTGCGTATAAATATATATTGTGTTATATTTTAGTAAACATAATTAAAAATTAATCCACGCAAAACTACATGCACCAAAAACAAAGAAATAAAAAAAACAGTCATGCTATTTCAAATAAATCTTTGCCATCTTATATCTCACTAAAACCATACACACATACATACATAACTACATCAATAAAGTTAACACTCATACATACATAAGTAGTACATAATAAAGTTTTCTAGGTTCATGACTGCTGCATGAAGCGCCGAGGCACGTAATGATGTAATAAAATCATTTCACACCTCATGAAATGCTGGCAATATCCGGCAAAACTCAATTCAAGTTCCGGCCTAGTAAGTTTGTCTCTTACCGTAGACTTATCACTGTTCGGCTGGCTACTACTCTTATGCCAGTTCGTTCATCATTCTAAATTGTATTTATTCGTTTGTAGTTTTTTTTTTTTGTTTCTAGTTATAAACGAATCAACACTATGGTCTGTCTACAAATGCTGATGTATTAATTTTATCTAGCAGCAATCAATACATGGTCATTATATTATAAATGGACGCTGTTCATTAGGGATATAGGTTAGGTTGAAAGTGGCTGCTGACGTTTTACGTCAACACACGTAGACTCTGAGGTCCATTGTGATACCACGGGACCGTAATAGGTTTCCCTACTAGTCCCTGTCGTTAAACAAGTTTCAGCTTCTTATGAAACTCCTTAGATGTTGAATTTTGACATCCGACAAATCAGAAAGATCGTACAGCTCCCTAGATCCCAGTGAAGCAAGTCTCTGACCAGAAAGTGCCTGGCAATGGCAAAATAAAGTGTTCGATAGTTTCCAACTCCTTTTCATCCATGCAACTTCGGCAAAAGTCATTCGACGGCACATTTAACTGCTCTGCGTGCTTCCTTATAAGACAGTGTCCGGTAATTATAGAAACCACCGTCGAAATCTCTCCTCTTGGAAGCGATATCAGCTCACTTGTGCGCCCCTGATTAAGAGAAGGCCAAATCAGTCGTGTTGTCTCACACGTCCATCCATTTGCCCATCTTTGATTGGTCTCCGTCGCAGAACAATGCCGTAGGTTTTGCTTGCAAGTTCTCGAGGCATACCAACACATTCCAATTCTGTTGGAACCTCTAAGGTAGTTCCTAGTCTTGCTTTCCTGTCTTAATTCCCTGTAATGTCTCTGTGCCCTGGGACCCATATAAGTCGTATGTTAAACTGCTTGGCCATCTCATTTGAAGATGTGCGGTAGTTAAGGGCAGATCTTGTTTTCAGAAACATTGAATCCAGGGACTTTACCGCGGCTTGACTGTCAGTATAGATGTTGACTGCGGTTGTAGACAAGACATTGCTGCTTAACCAGTCAGCCACTTCCTTTATTGCCAGCATCTCTGCCTGGTAAACACTGCAATGATCTGGCAATCTTCGAGCCAGGCTCAATCCAAGCTCTTCCGAATAGACTCCAAAGCCCACTTGTTCGTGCAGCCTCGATCCATCTGTGTAAAAATGTATGGTGGCTCTACTACCCGGAATGTCCCCCTTCCAAGACTCCCTGGATTTTATTATAGTGGTAAAGTGGCGCTCAAAGAGGGAGCACAGTCCACATTTTGTGGTATTGTTATCTTCTTCAAGATCACGCTATGGACACAATCGCTTGCAGCGTGATATTAAGTCGAATTGCCGACGCAGCCGCATGCTGCCTGTTGCGGGAGCTTCTCCCGTAAAGCGGCGGGCGATCGTATGGTAACCCTGGGATTGGTGACCATGGAAAGAGACATTAATTTTTTTCATTCATATTTTTGGTCATGTTTACAGGACTAAAAACATTTGCATTCACCTGAAAAAGATATTCGCAACATTCATTGAGTTTGTTTTTTTTTTATTTTAATATTTGAACGCAAATTTGTGGGTGTCGGTTAAATTTATATTCTTTCAATGATTTCTTGTTGTGCTTGAGAAATTATTTTTGTTTTTTTAAATTGACGAAGAGATAAAAATGTTCAATATTTTTTTTTGTTTATCGCTAACATATCGTTCGTATGGGAAAACGGTGATATTATCAGGCCGTTCATGAATCCACAACGAAATTGGATTGGAAACGAAATTCGAATCCGTTTCCAATTTTCGAAGCGTTCATGAAACCGTGACGAATTGCTTTGTTCGAAAGAAGAATATCTATGGCGTTCGAACTTAGCGGAGACACAAGTATTTTATAGCAACTCTATTAGAGAGTCAAAATCAGAGTTATTATAATAATGCAGTTTGTAAAAACAAATAATTTGTTAACAAATAAACTGTCAAGCATTTGAATTAAATTTTTTTTTTTTTAATTGATTATTTTCAACTTTTCTTACAAATCCCCGAAGCCAAATGTTGACGAAAATTTTCCAACTGTCAAACCAACTGAATGGAATTCATGAACGTACATTTTCGTTTTCGAACGGAAATTTTCTCATTTTCTCTTTGATTGGAATTGGATTGGGTTCATAAACACACACAGTCGATCTCCGTGAAAAAGTGTTGTCAAACCAATCCGCATTGGTTTCGTAAACGCCCCGGAAAAAAAAGAATACTACTTTGATTTTTTTTATTTGAAATGATTAAATTTCTGTATTGCCGCAATATTTTTTTTTGGGCGATATATCGCCTTATTGTTTGCAGCGTATTTTTGATTGTTTTTATACCCTACACCACACAGTGGTACAGGGTATAATGAGTTTGTGCTAATGTTTGTGACTACCCGGAATATTGGTCCTGGACCCACTTTTAAGTATACCGATCGACTCAGAATCACTTTTTGAGTCGAATTTAGCGATGTCCGTCCGACTGTCTGTCCATGTGAACGCTGTAAACACGATACAGGTCGCAATTTGAATCAATTGACTGGAAATTTCAAACTTAAGTTTTTTTTTTTGCCCAAGGACGAAGCCTATTGAAATTGGAAGAAATCAGTCCATATTTAGACCTAGCTCCCATACAAAAGGTCCTCTTTAGTTTTGGCTCAAATGACTCTAATAGCCGCATTATAATAGGTATCTTTTCGATGATCATCGGACCATTTTTGGACTTATGCCCCATGTGAAAATTTCGCCCGATATTCAGGTAAATCGGTTTATGTAACAAGAAGAAGCCTAGATCACTCAAATTCGATGTGTAAGAGTTTTACACTTATCAAAGATTTAAGAAAATATAGATCTAATCAGTCCATGTTTGATCTTAGGACCCATTTTTCCGGTAAACACTGGTGTGGGATATTATTGGTCGGTCTTGACCGACTACGCCTTCCTTACTTGTTTGCGGATGTTGGTTTCGGATGTATGAATGGTGATTATGTGAATGATGTGTGGTTGGATATTGGTTTTTTTTGTGGATGGAAGAATGGATGTTAATGTGTATGATAGATGTATGGCTGCTTGTGGATGGATCAAGTGCGAATGATGTATTTTTGTGGTGTGGATGCGTCTGGATGTTTTTTTTTTAGGTTAATTTTCTGGCCGGTGTGAAAGTATGGTTGTGTTTCTTCTTCTTTAATGAATTTCAATTTTTTTTTGTTTTTGTGCAGGTATTTTTATTTTCTTAAATATATTTCATTTATAATATTGGTTTTAAGTATTTTTTTTTTTTAGTTTTTCTTCAGCGTGGTGATGGCGTGATTGTAGTTTTTTTTTTTTTGCTTGTCAGAATACTGTAGTGTATGAATGTAATAGTGTGTGTAATTTTGTAGTAGCGAGTAGTTTTTTTTTGTGAGTATCGTAAATCATAGTTGTATTAAATAGTAGTATCCCTTTTAGTCTATTACAATTTGCTCTGTCCGCGTTGCCAGCTTCCCAGTTTTTATGAATGGGGATACAGAGCTGTATTTTGGGATGAAACCCATTCATAAAAAAACGGTTTGTTGGCATAAATTAACGTTCCTGTTTTCTTTGAAATGTGGTTTATGTTGACATTTATGTCTGTATAAGATTGTCCGCCAAAATTAGCTTTTAAATTTTACTTATTTTGTTTTGGGGTGCAAAGTCCGTTGGAAAAAAGCTTTTGCAGGAGGAAAGCTTGGAAATAGATGCGGGTTTATAGGAAGATGTTTGGAGAAAATGAATTTATTATTAAAGTTGAGATCAAATAGTGCGGAAGTCAGTAAAGTCAATAAATTAAAACCTGGTTATTGTGTCGGAAATTCAAAATATAAAGTAGAGTTTTTGTGCAAGTAAAGGCCGAAAATATATATTCTGTTTAAATAAATTTTGATTTAAAAAAGGGAAAAGAGAAAGGACTGAAAAGTGAAACAAATGCGGTAGTGGTTTTAGATAAAAACTTAAAAGTGGTGTTTTTATTAGTTCAATTTTTTTTAATACAAGAACGAATATTGAAAGTAAGTTGTTTGTATGCAAAGGAATAAAGTGGTATAGACAAACATTCGAACCATCTGTTTTTTTTGTGGTTTATTTAGTTTGGCAGTCGCAAATCTAGTGGACCAAAGTTTCTAAGGAGTCCAAACATCTCCATCGATTTGTACCTGAGACGTTGAGTTCCAGTTCTGGGCGGAAGACAAAGGGGTTCTAGAACGATTTTAGTTAACCGATCTATTGTGGCTTCTAAGGTAACCGATACAAGTTTTCTTTTGTGGGTGACCTAGGGAAATCCAGGACTTCCGCCAAAAACAGTTTTTGGAGAGGCTGCCATTTTTTCTGTTGATCTGGAACCAAGATTTGTCCTGAGGGTAAAGTCATCAAAAAAAAAAAACCAATAAATCTCCAGGTAACCTTTGAAATTTGTAAGGCAGTTCGGCCATTTATAAAATTAGCGTTGTGAGCGCCAAAGTCTCGTAGAAGCGAAGCCGCACCGGCCATTTGTTTTGGTATCAAGTGGACCGGTAAAGAAAAGAAAACAGAAGAAGATTAATTCAAATAATATTCAACGTAAAGTTTTAAAATTCTTAATTTTATTAAAAGTTTTAAAGTTAGTAAATTTAATAATTTTTTTTAGTGTTAGTAATTTTTATTTTATAAATTTTTTTTTTGTGAGTGCCTAAATTTTTAAATTTTGATAATTGTTGTTTTGTGGTAACGGTGTGCAGGTCATACAAAGTGTTTTGATATAAACGTTAGTATTTGTGGACGCAAAGAAATAGTCCAAACAGCGACCTAAGTGAGCTCCCATAGGTAGGCATTTTTTTTCTTTTTTGGTTACGCGTTAGCAGACACACGAATGGTGTTCAATTAGCTTTGTAGGCGGCATATAAAGTTGCTATTTTATAGGTTACAAATTGTAACCATATTTAAAGTTTTTTTTTTATTAATTTTGGCACCAATATATTTGTTGGTATAGTTTTTTTTAGGATCCTTAAAAAGGACGCTAAATTTTCATATATTGTTTTTTGGTCTGTCGATTTTTGGCATTATTTTTCGTGGCGCAAAGAGCCGCCATTTTTTATTAATTAATTTTTTTTTATAAGTTTAAATTTCAATTTTTTTTAGTATAGTTTTTTATTATTCATATAAGTTAAGTTTTTTTTTATATATCATTTTTTAGTAGTTTTAGTTTTTGTCATAATAAATATGTAATTTGATTTTTATTTTATAAACATAAATATGTTGGCTTAATTTTTTTAACAGGGTAAGGTCAAAGTGAGGTAAGTGTGGGCAAATGTGTGTGGGATTTGGGGGCGCCAACATAGTTGTTGGATTTCTGGCGTCCATGGTTGGGAGGGCTACATAGGGGACCGAACACCAAGTCCTCCCTCTGAATATGTTCCCCGTCGAGTATAAAGTGTAAGATTTAGTTTTGTTTTTTTTGATAGTTCAAGTTTTATTATTTGTGCTTGTCCCTGGGCTGTAGTGGAGGGTTGGAACCGTCCCTGGAAGTGCCGTTGAGCTGGCTGGCCACTACCCTACAGCGCCTCTGGCGACACGTAACATGCCTACCCAATATGTCCAATGGTATCAGGTGAAAGAGGAATTCTAATGCAGCCGTAGGTGTTGTACGAAGAGCACCAGTGATGCTCATCGACGCCATTCTCTGTACCTTCGTGATAAAGACACAGTTCGCTTTTGTTTCTAAAGCAGGCCACCAGACAATGATTCCATACAGCAAAATTGGACGCACCACTGCTGTATAGATCCAATGAACGACTTGAGGGCTAAAACCCCATCGTTTTCCAATGGCCCATTTACAGGAATATAAAGCAATCGTTGCTTTTCTCACCAGTTCCTCAATATTACGCCTGAAATTCAACTTCCTACACTCAAAAAAAACTGTAAGGTTAGCAAAAAAAGCTTGTAAACCTACAAGAAAATTTGCTGATTTTGAACCCACAATTTTTTTGGTAAAGTTAGCAAAAACGTTTTGCTAAAAATTAGTTAACTGAAATTTTTTTTATTTCAACTTAGTTCATACACATTTGAGGACCCCATTGGGTTTGGACCCGATAGGTGCAGACCCCGATGGGGTGCCTTACCTGGGACCTACTTGGGTTCCTTAAAAATCGTCATAGTTTTTGATCCAAAATTAGTGTCCGTTTCGCTCTACCTTGCTTAGTTTTTGAGATACGTGATTTAAGGGGACCACCGGGGCAGTCAATCAAGCCGACCCAAAATTTCGGCGGCGGCGGCTCGACCAATTTTGTTCGGCGGCGGCTCAGTGTCGGTTGAACTTTTTTGTTCTAGTTTTGTTGTAAAATTTGTTTTTTGAACGGCGGCGGCGCGAAAAAAAGTTAAAAATTGTCCGGCGGCTGCGCGCAGCCGATTTTGAGCCGGTCGGCTTGATTCACTGCACCGGGGTTCTGAGAATTACAAAACTCGATAACTTCAAAAATTTTACTCGGAGAGCTTTTAATTATTTTGCGGTCTTGATCTACGTGTTGAGAGCTACAAAAATGCTTTTGGACTTTTTGTTGTGTCGGCAATATTTACCGATATATAAGCATTTTAAAATTTTCGGGAATTAGGGTCCACACATGTGAAGAGGACCGGCGATACTATGGAGAGCTCGAGAACCAAAAATGGCCTCCATTTTGCTCTATCTGGCTTAGTTTCCGAGTTAGCGCCATTTTAAGTTTTCTAAAAATAAAAAAAAATTTACCATTTATTTTTGCTAATATTAGCAAAAAATCTTGTAAAAATGTTGTCAACTCAATTTCAAATTTAGCAAAAGAAATTAGTTCAAAGTTTGTTTAAAATTGCTAATGTGCTAAATGAAGTTTACAAGAACTTTTTGCTAACACGCTAATCACATCTAAAAATTTGCTAAAAGTTAGCTAACCAGCGTTAGCAAAAAAAAAATAGTAAATCTACTAACGTATTGTTTTGAGTGTATCTAGAAATACTCCAACATATTTGGCTCCATCTGAGAAGGTGATTTCAGTGCCGTCAAGAGAAATAGGATCAAAAGCAGGAATCTTATTTTTCCTTGTAAACATATTAAGCTCTGTTTTACTTGGATTAACTCCTAGACCACAGTCTCTTGCCCATTTAGACAGATCTTTCAGAGAACCCTGAATAATGTCCCACAATGTTGGCAGATGCTTCCCCTTTACCGCTATCGCTACATCGTCAGCATATGCGACAACATGACAACCACGTGCTTCTAGAGATAGCAGCATTGAATTCAGTGCCTGGTTCCAAAGAAGCGGCGAAAGAACACCTCCTTGTGGTGTGCCCCTATAGACAAATCGAGATATGACTGACGCTCCCTATTCAGACATTATACGTCTATTGGCAAGTAGGGTTTCCACCATTAAAACGATCCCACGCTTTACTCCTAGACCAGACAATGCCAAAATTATCGAGTCTGGGATGACATTATTAAAAGCCCCCTCTATATCAAGAAAGGCCACCATAGTGTACTCCTTTACCGAAAGCGATCTGTCGATGGTACCAACGAGCTCATGCAGAGCTGTTTCCGTTGATCTACTTTTGCTGTATGCATGTTGCTTTGTCGAAAGCAACCTCTGGTCAATCTATCTACGCAAATATGAGTCTATCATTCGGTCCATTGTCTTTAACAAAAAAAGACAGCCTAATTGGTCTGAAATCCTTCGGAGCTGTGTGGGAACTTTTCCCAGCCTTCGGGATAAAGACGACTCTGGTATCCCTCCATTTTAAAGGAATATACGACCAGTTGATGCATGCTGTGTATATATTATACAGCAACGGGGCTATATAGTCCGACACTTGCTACAACTCCGCCGGGATTATACCATCAGGTCCCGGGGATTTATAGGGCCTGAAGCTTTTTATCGCCCAGATTAATGTTGGAATATTTATTATTTCCGAAGCAATTTCAGATGCTTGGGCGTCAGAACGTTCCAAAGCTTGAAACGGCGTCATGGAATTGCCCGGAAAATGCGTTTTTATAAGGAGATCCAGCGATTCTCCACTGGAGGAAGACCACACCCGATTAGGATCTTTCAGGTATCCCAGAGTGCAAGGTGAAGAAGCCAGAACCTTTCGCAGTCTGAATGCCTCAGAAACGTCTTCTATGTTTCCACAGAAGTTTTTCCAAGAATCACATTTTGCATTTCTGATCATCTTCTTATAACTCTTAAGTTGCAGCCTGTATGCAGACCAGTCCTCGTCCGCTCTTGAAAATTTAGCCTTATTAAAGAGCTTTCTGCAGGAATCTCTGCTCGTCTGCAACTCATTTGACCACCAAGGTGGCTTTTTTTCCCTCTAGGCTTTTCAGAAGGGCAAGACGCATCCAGGCACCTATTACAAACATTTGTAATGGGCAACTAGACAGTCAATTTCCGCCAAACTATGCGGTTCAGATAAGGGTACTTCACCCACAAGCAAAGAAAAAGTCTCCCTATATTTCACCCAGTTTGTTCTCCTCAGATTTCTAGAGACTGTCTCAACCGGGGCACGCTCCCTGAGTAAAAACTCAATGTAGCGATGATCTGAGAAAGAGTGGTCTTCCAACATTAACCAAGACCACTGCTTGACGACGAGCGCCCTTCATCTCTCCCAATCTGGCAATTTGCCAATTCTGTGTTGGAAGGTCAGGATTGCAGACTTTTATCATCTTTAGAATCACCGCAGTGTCACTTATAGCCATTGGAATCCATGCATGAGCTCTGGGTTGCGAGGGGATATCATGTTTTTCCACAACGTCTAATCTGGCTCCAGGCCATAACTCTCCCACTTAGCTAATGGCAACCCTAAATACGGCTGCGGATCTTTCGTTCCCAAAAGCAACGAGTTTTACTCGCCCCTGATACCAACTTGCGTCGACAGTAGTAGGGAAAAAATCAGGCATACTCTCAAGGAGCCTAAAGTAGATTTAATTTAGTTTCAACTAAACTGCACTTGTCCCTTGGAATACTACAATCCCCATTTTGCCTCTTGATCACAGCCCTGACGAAGTTACCTTTCACCACTTCACTAAAAGACTGAGTCCAGACGTTGCCGGTCACCTTAGATCTCTTAGGTAAAGGTTTCTCGTCGGGCGAGCGCAACCTTTTACCAGACTTCGATGACGAGTCCGAAACAGCGCTCTGTTGCGCGCATTGCCGAAAGTTTGTCCTGTTCTTCAATGACTCCTTTCGCCCATGATAGCGACGCCCTCTCACGTTCGGAGAGCTTCGTTCCATCGAGTTGGATTAGTCTGTTAATTATTTTCAAACAAAGCCTTCTCTGGTTGTGCCTGACCTTTGATGGCTTAAGTTTCTTTTTCTTTTTACCACCAACATTAGGCTGAGCACCCCTACCAGAATCAAGGCCGGACTTCAAGGTCGCAGCCCTAAGACCAGTGCTAGGACCAGCACCAGTCGGTGAGGCAGAGCCTCGAATTAAATCGGTATCATTTGTGTCCATATTTTCATTTTCCTTGATGTGGTAATGAAAATATCACAAAAATACCTATTACGAACAAACCTATTACGAACAATTTCAGTAATTCAATTAGGGATATAACTTTTGAACCGTTTTTGAAAATACAAAATAGGCCCTATGCGGGCGGTATAGAGCATGAAAAACTATGAAGAATGGCGGTCTTTCCTTTTCGCAGGCTTAAAAAAAGTTTCCGGATAAACCACTTTTTTGGCAAATTTTTTTGTAGGCCGAAATTTTCAACTGATTTAAAAAAAAAATTTTTTGCTGCTTTTAGTTGATTTTTTTAGCGTTTAATAGTGAAAAAAACTTAATATATTATACATTTTAATATTGTGCATAAACAAAAAAATTTATTTCAATTTTTTTTTCTCGATAGGGTTTTAGAAAAAGAGGTTTAAGCGGAAGGTTCAATTTCAATTTATTTTCTCGATAGGGTTTTAGAAAAAGAGGTTTAAGAGGTTAAGTTTTTAGTAAAGTGGTTTCGGTATCAGTACATCACCATTACGTAGAGATAGGGCCGAAGTTTGGTTATACATAACCTGACCAACTGTTTTTGTCTGAAAAGCGGGATGGAAAGGTTGAAAAAGCGGGATTTTGGTCTAAAAAGCGGGACTTTTTTATATCCTCCACTACATAGTGATGTCCGTCCGTCTCTCTGGCTGTCTGTTGAAAACACACTTACTTTCGAAAGAAAGTAGTTTGTATTTTTTCCAGTCAGGTTGGTCAGTGAAATCGGCCCAGTGGTTCAGAAGTTATGAGCAAAACAGTGAATTTTGGATTGGTTTCGCCTCCAATTCACGTGTTAAGTAAAACGTTGAACACGCTTTTAAAGACCAAAAAAACAGTTTTCAAAATATTTTTGTCCCTTCAAAAAAATTGTGCACTCAACAAAAGTTGAATAAAAAATCATTTACTCAAAAAAAATATTCCGAGTCAAAGTTTTCAAACAGGGTGGATTTTTTGAAAATTTTGGATTTGTGCTGCTCTTAACCCCGATTTGTTAAACGAGCTGAAATACCTGGTAATTTTGTTTGCGAAAATTTGAAGAAAAAAATATTTTGCAAAATTGAAAAATGTTTCAAATTCAAAAATTTTATTTTATACCAAACTTATATTGGTTACCGATGTCTCGAAAATTATATATTTCTTATTTGAGTACGTTTGGGGAACGTTAAACAAAAATTATTTTATTATTTTGTTTTGAGCATATTTATAAATTGTTAAAATAAAATTATTTTTCTTGAATTATGAGAATTTTTGCCCAAAACTCGAAACTTTGACTGATTTTCGCGGGGTCAAAAATTTAACCCATTCGGCTCAAAATTTTACTAGATATTTATTTCAGGTCATTTTAAAATAAGGACCACCCTATTGAACACGTCTCGAAAAAAAAAGATTTTAAAAAAAAAATTAAAATAAACTTTAAAATTTGTTTCTGAACTATAATTTTTTTTAATTTTCAAATTATAAAAACAGTTTAAAATAAAATCAAAATCAATTAAAATAAACGTTTAAAAAGTTATTGGAAATTTTGTCGAGCAATTTTAGGAGTATTTTTTTAAGCGCGGTAAGAAATACGAAAGTAACCATATTTATTTGCTAAAAAATCTAAATAAATCGCTTGAAATTACTTCAGAACAATCATACTCAAAATATTTTTTAAACAATTTTAAATTGTACTTTGCTATTCCAAAAGTCAAAAAGCGGGATAAAGCGGGATGAAGCGGGACTTTTGTTTAAAAAGCGGGATAGAAATTCAAGGCGGGATGAGACATCAAAAAGCGGGATAATCCCGCCAAAAGCGGGATGGTTGGTCAGGTTAGTTATACACCTACTGTTCATGTACATTAGCGTGTTCTGATTTTTTTTATTAACTTTTGAATTTCGTCCTGGATTAACCTACACTCAAAAAAACCCTTGTCAAATTACTAGAAAAAGTCTCGTAATCCCATTTTACCAATATTTGAAAGTTTTCCTTGTTCTTTTTCGATCGAAATTTTAATTTTTTTTTGTAATTTTACATTTTTTCTTGTAATTTTACAAATTTCCAAGATTTTTTTAAAAAACTTGTAAATTTACAATTTTATTGGTAAAAATCTTGTAAAATTACAAAAAAGTTTGAAATTTTTACTAGGAATCAGTGCCGAACTGTTCGGTCGGACACTAATCATTTTGATCATGTCTTTGTGTCGTTCATCTACACGCAGAGAAGAAATATGGTTGCGACATGATCACGGCAACTATACTATGATCTCTAAACCCAGTTATGATTGCAGCAATCAAGTTATTGTTTTTAAAATTGTATTTAAACATTTATATGGTTGTTTTAGACATTTAATAGTCGCTTCAACCATGATAAAATAATTGCTACATCCAAAAGTACAATACGGTTGTTGTAACAATGTTGTAGTTAATTATATTCTCGATACACCAAAAATTTGAACATAATATGGTTATAACAAGCATTAGATAATCACAACTTAATGAAAATTGATTTTGCAAACATTTTCAGATTTATTCATCAGTTTCGTGTTTTGGCAGCAAGCAGTAAGTCTCAAAGACGCCACTTACAATTAGTTCTTTAAAAAACTTAAGGCAATTTGAGTAACAACATTGGATCAACGCAGAAGGAAATGAAATACAAAAATCTACTTTATGTAATTTATTTATTGTGCGGTTCAAAAATAACTTTCCATTTTAAATAAAAACTTCATATCGAAAATATTAAAGTGTTTTTTGTGCATTTTTTGCTTACTGAATTTGTTATAATTGCTGAAAATAATTTTAATTTTGTAGCAAATATGTTATGATTGCAGCAAATATGTTATGATTTTGTCAATAACTTAATGGTTTATTCAATCATTTAATGTTAGCTGACAAAAATGTTATCGTTGATTAATTTTTTTAGAAAAATGCCATAAGTTTATTGCACATCATTGATGTAAAACGCAGGTTGCCACTAAATTGAACCAAAATTAATAAAAATGGTTACATATTTATAAAAACAACATTCAAAAACAAAAAAATAAATTATTGGTGTAAACTTTATCAAAAAAAAAGTAATGAATAATTTCTATAAACGTGTGGTATTAAAGCATAATTAATTTTCTCAATTTAAACAAAAAAAAAAATATTAAACTGGAATTATATTATGATAATTATATAACATTTAGGCCATTATTGCCTCAACCATATAATGATTAACATTCCTTGTCGCCTTCAATCATATTAACATTATTGTTACAATCATATTCCCAATCATAATATGACGCTCTTAAATCATGATCACCGCAACCATGTTTTTTTTCTGCGTGTAGTTATAATCGGTCAATTTTTGTTTTCGTTCAGGAATCATTTTAATCGGTTTTCGGTTTTAAATTAATCGGTTTTAAATTAAACCGAAAACCGGTTTAATCGAAAAATCTAAAATTTAAAACCCCGTTTTCGGTTTTTATACAACAAACTGGTCAACCGGTTTTTCCCGGTTTTTTGATAATTTTAGATTTTTATTTAAAAAAAAAAACGAAATTTTTTAATTAAACAGAAGAAAATAAGATAAAACAAGTGAGAGTGTTAAAGCCCCTGTCAATTTTTTTTTGTAAACAAACAAAAAAAAATTGGCAGGGGCGTTCCTTTATTTTGGGGGGGGGGTTGATAGGGTTAGTGAGGCACGTTGAGAGCACCTTCCCATCGCGATAAATATACCAAATGTTAAATTTACTTAACAAAAATACAAAAAAACATGTAAAAACGTGTATTTTTTAGAGGTTGGTTTAGTTCTTCAAGAGGGAACTTTTTTCCCCATGGTCCGATTTGGCCAATTTCTGAACTTAACCTGCCTAGGAACATAAGACATATTTACGCCAAATTTGAGGTTCCTAGCTCTTTTATATTGGACTGTATCGTGTTAACTACAGACGGACATCGCTATGTCTTAGAATCGATCACTGATCAATAATATATATACTTTATGGGGTCCCCGACCGATATTTCGATGCGTTACACACGGAATGACAAAGTGAGTATACCCCCATACTGTAGTTGGAGGGTATAAAAATATTTTATTAACTTCACTTAACTTAAAATATAAAAAACGTTTGGTTTTATATTCTAAAATAATGTTTTAGAAATAAAAATCAATTTTTGAGTTCTTGTTGCGTTTTTGATTATTTTCAATAAAATTTGACTTTTGTTGAAAATTCACGCTCGATTTTTGTTTTGCAAAATATCACTCAAAATTTTATACCAAAATCGCTGCTAAATTTTTCTATACATTCTGTGGCAAAAAGGAAGAAGTGCATAAGTCGAGTTATGTTAATCTTGTTTAGTTATTTTTATTTGATTACTCTTTACATATTAACCCCTATAATGATTGTAGAAATAATCTATACTCCTGGTAAAATCTATACTTTTGGTACTCCACAACTAGCGTCTGAAACAAGCCCAATATTCTTGGCATTGATGCCGATAAGATAATAACCAGTTATTACCTATAGGGGTTTTAGTTTTGAAATTTACCTTCATAATTATTTTAGTCTGCATCTTAAGTTTTATTGAAAATTTCAAAATTAAATGCCCTATAGGGCATGGTAATGGGTGCTAGGGAGTGACGGAGGGGTATTATACGTTTTTTGAAGTCATATTCGGTATTAGCGGCCCAAAAAATATAGAAATCCATATACATCTTGATTTTTTATGAACACTCAAATTTCATCACCTTTCAGGGGGTTTTAGCGGTGTGCTAGGGGTTGAGGGAAGGGTCACATGATTTTTTTGTTGTCATTTTATGGATTAGCTGCCATAAAATCATAAAAGTACACATTCATTTTATTTTCTTATGTGAATTAAAATTCTATCCTCCGGGGGGTTATGGGGGGGCGGTAGGGAAAAAACTGGCAATTGAAATAATTTTTTATGGACATATTCGGATTCAGCGACCCCAAAAAACCTAGAAATAACTGGGTCTACCCTCTGGGTCTGGGCACTTTTTTTTTGTGTGTGCCTGTGTAATTATCTTAAAGTTTTACATATCAGGCATTCCACACCAAATGTCCAGCAAAAAAAAAAAACACGTGTACCGTAAACTTCTGAATAGGTTGTATGGATAGCCCTATATGGAACTCAGAAATTTGACTAAAGTTTTTTTTTTTTTAAATTTTCAGAACCCGTTCTGAAATTTTCCATTTTTTAAAAAAGTCAATTTATCAAAAATCCGGCCACTTTTTTTATTAAAGTTTAGATGTTTGTCCATCCACACAAAAAAAATTAGACACGTGTTTTTAGTTTTTTTCGAGAAAATCGCATTTGAATTTTAAATTTCATAACAATTAAGTAATTTCCTTGTATTTTATTGTTTCAATTTTATACGCATAAAAACCTTTGGTAGTGCGAAGGTTAAATTGAAATTGTACTTCCAAAGAGTAAGAGAATATAAGCTCAACATGCCTCATTTGAAAGGTATCTCAAACACTTTTCAAACGATATCAATTTTGTCCTCATCGAATAACAAATACTGACGAAATAATCAATTTTGATTCCGAAATTTGACAAAAAATCCCGAAATCATGGGTTAAAAAAAAAAAATCCCGGGATTCGGAATTTGTCAACCCCGAAAAATCCCGGGATTTCGGAATTCCCCGTTTGGCATCCCTAGTACACAATAGAAGAGAGATAAACTTTATAGCAATTGATGCATATAGTTTATCTCGCTCATTTTTGTTTACGCGCCATTAATAAACAATACGCAAATCATCACATTGTTGAAATCATCGCTTCACAGTTGTGAAAAATATTTAACAAAAAACAAGTAAAAAAGTTAAATTCGGCCTTGCCGAATGTAGTGATACCCTCCACAATTTTAAAAAGATTATTGCAAAAAACTTTATTTAAAAGGAAATTACTTTTGAAAAAAAAAAAAATTTTTGAAAAAAAATTTTCGCGAAAAAAAATTTTGGTAAAAAAAATCCGCGATTTTTTTTTTTTTTTGTGTTCGTACTTGTTTAAATACCATTTGGTGTTCAATTATGTTCACATATGCCAACCAGAAGCCGAATTAAAGCATTTTGTATTTTTAGGTTATGTTGAATGTACTGAAATTTTTGAGGTGTGCTTACATTTTCGTTCATAACTTTTGAACCGCTGAACCGATATCGCTCAAATGCAATACCAAGCTTCTCGGGAGAACTTCCAATAAATATGTTAAGTTTCAGTCATCTCTGTGCAATATTTTGTCCGCGACAGCATTTTCCACAGACAGACGGACAGACGGACAGACGGACATCGCTAGAATGTCTTAAAATCGATCGGGCATCATGAATATATATACTTTATGGGGTCCCAGATCGATATTTCGATGAGTTACAAACAGAATGACAAACTTATATATACCCTCTATCACTAGAGTGGAGGGTATAAAAATTGTGCAAAAATAAAAAATTAAACGAAACAAATAATTTGCTTGTTGATCAAGCAACAATCAAATAAAGCGATCACAGGTAAATGTAACAGTGAGTACTTTGCAAAATAAATTATACATCCTGGTATAAAACATAATTTTCTATATAAATAACAAAAATTAGTCCAAGGAAAAAAAGTTTATATTTTATTGATAGTGATCGATTCTAAGACATTCTAGCGATGCCTACCGTCTAGATGATGCATTCCAAATCAAAAGAAGATCCCAGATGTTTGACACGAATTTTCCTTATGGTGACAGGCTGCTCAAGTTCGTAAATGGGCAAAACCGGACGAGGGGGAACAATCACAGTATGGGAGCACACTCACTTTGTCATTCTGCGTGTAACGCATGCAAATAATCGGTCTAGGACCGAATAAATTGTTTATAATATTGATCGATTCTGAGACATTCTAGCGATGTCTGTCTGTAGATAGATAACACGGTGCACTCCAAAATAAAGGATCTATCACGCTGAAATTCGCACGAATATGTATAATTGTCCTAGGCAGGCTACGTGCATAAATGGGCAAAATCGTACTAGGGGAAAAAAGTTTCACCTTGAAGAACTAAATCAACTACTGGAAAACACCATGTATTTTTTTGTAATTTTTATACCCTCCAACTACAGTATGGGGGTATACTCACTTTGTCATTCCGTTTGTAACACATCGAAATATCGGGATCCTATAAAGTATATACAGTCAAACCCGGTTATAACGAACTCCGAGGGACCAGTAAAAATAGTTCGTTATAAGCGAAGTTCGTTATAAGCGGGGTATATTTTTAATCAACCTAGTTTTATTTCCAAAAAAATAGATCCAATTTTGTTTTATTTAAAGTTTTTTTCGGTAATAAACTACTTATTGAGAAGAAACCATTAAAAATATTAAACATTTTTATCAAAATTATACGATAAACCAAAAATTTACAACCTTTTGTGAGTTTGATAAACATGATTGCCACAAATTAAAAAATATTTATGGGAGTTCGTTATAAAAAGGTAAATACACATGAAATTGTATGCGTGGGACCGTAATAAGCAGTTCGTTTTAACCGAGTTCGTTATAAAAGAAGTATTTTGTGTGAAAATTGATGCCAAAACGTCGGGGCTTTAGAACGTTATAACTCGGTTGTAACGAGAATTCGTTTTAACCGAGTTCGCTATAACCGAGTTTGACTGTATATTATTGATCTATGATCGATTCAAAGACATTCTATGAATGTCTGTCTGTCTGTCTGTAGATATAACGATGCAGTCCAAAATAAAACTGCTAGACTCCTGAAGTTTGGCACAAATATGTCTCACGGTCATATCCAGGTTAAGTTCGTAAATGGGCAAAATTAAACTGGGGGGAAAAAAGTCCTCCCTTGAAGAACTAAACCAACCTTTGAAAACCGATATTTCTTTTACATGTTTTTTTGTATTTTTGTTAAACAAATGAAATATTTTTCTGCAAGAAAATTTCAAATTCCTGCATTTGGACCCAGGGGATTAAAAAATTTCGGTTTTTATTTAGACCGACCACTTTTAGGCGTGGATTAAAAAAATAAAAAATAATAATAAAATTGTCTAATTTAAGGTGATATCTATGTATATCATAATAAATTACTGTGGTAATTTTTATAACGATAAGGAACCTGTACTCAACGTTCCCCACCGACCGACCCCCTGATATTTTTTTTACATTTTGGAGGGTATAAAGGACACCCTTACTTAATTTTTTTTGTCAAATTTCATTTTAAAACTTTTCAATTTTTTTTTTTTTTTTTTTTTATAAATTTTTTTGCTTTAATATTTTTTACAAGGCCGAATTAATCTTTTTTAATTGTTTCTGCTTCTTTCTACAATACTTTTCAACTTGAATTTTATAGAAATATTTTCTAATTTCAACCTTCTTAAAGATTTGCTATTTTTAATCATTGAATTGTTATCATTTTACTATGATTTGGAATTAGGTTTTTAATATCCAAGTATGGCGGAATGTTTTGTGTACACCAGAATCTTAAAAAATACAGATTTTTAGTTAGTTAGGGCCTTTTGCATTTTAAGTGACGATATGTATTGCTTGTAGTAATAAACCTTTTTCAACTATTAAAGCCTTTAGAAGGCATATGGTTCATTTTAGTTTAGTCGTCAACTAACAGAAGATCAGTTATTCTCGAGGTTCTTTGAATCTTACAATTTGAATAATTCTGAAACTTTATCCCCAAACAAATATTTAAGTGATACAGAATGTTTCCTAAGTTATTCCTGGTTCTTCGAAAAATGTTGAATATATCCCTGAAAACACTTTTTTCAATAATATAGAAGGTTCTCACCAAGAAACCTTAACTGAAAATTTGGGACCAGTATTCAAAATCTTAAAAGATTCTGCATTGAAGTTTGTGTTGTCTTTATTTTCAAAAAATAATATGAATCGAAAGGACGTGTTTGATGTTATATCTTTTGTAAAGGAGTTAATTATAATGGAAATTGTTAATTCTATAAAAAAAGTCATGTGTCCCTTAGTTGACGTTAAAACACAAATTCAATTATTAGATTTGCTTTTTAACATTTCTAATTTGTTTAAAGATATAGACACAGAATTTAAATTGATAGCAAAACTAAAGTCCCTTAATTTAATTGCTCCATTTCAAGAAGTAACACTTTCAAATGAAGTAAGACGCATCATCGTGGTGATATATGTCTTAGCAACCAAAAAAGCAAGTGTATAATTTTTCCTACATTTTTTTTTATTAAAACCATCTTTGATAAGGATAATTTAATGGAAAATAACCTTTATGAAATAAAAATCCTCTTCATACAAATACTTTTGAAAATTTTATTCAGGATAACATATGGCAAAAAAAAGTTCCAAATTTGTCACAAGGACCAAAAAGTTTTACCATGCTTTTTATATACGGATGATCTGCAAATTAACAATGCACTAGGCTCTCACACCTCATTGATCTGTGCTTTTTACATGTCATTTCCAACTGTACCTAACAGTCACAAAATTGACAACATTTTAATTGTAGCATTAATTGATAGTTCAGATTTTAAAAAGTATGGTAACGATATTAGTTTACATGAACTAATTAAAACTATAATTAGCTTGGAAAAGGATGATATTAATTTTATTATAAAGGGAGAAAATGTTAATGTCAAGTTTGTGTTAGCTCTTCTTCTTGGAGATAATTTAGATTTAAACTCGATATTTGAGTGTAATATAAATTTTATATCTTAATATTATTGTCGCTTCTGTAAAATGAAGAAATCTGATGCTGATTATCAATGTGTAGAAATTTCAGATACATTGCGTACACTTGAAAATTACAACACCGATGTCACTGAAAATGATTCCCAAAAAAACTGGACTAAAGGCGAAAAGAGTTTTCAATACGATACCATCTTTTCATTTTACAGATAACCACCCACCAAAAACTACTGCTTCGCCGTAAGCAGGTTTGTAAGGGAATGTTGAGTTGACATTCCCTTACAAACCTGCTTACGTATGGCATGATAGTTGGTCGCAATGTCCCACTTTAGAGCAATTCATCCGAGCGCTTATTTCAGCGCAACAAAAATGTAATGAAATCATACCTTCTTGGAAGCTTACTAGGTGCATTTTAGCAAGCATATTGGATGCTCAGAAATCATTGCTCCAATAAAGCACAAAAATAATGTATTACTTTCACTAAAGTTTGCATGCCTGAAAAGTTTGTATGAAGAAAGTGCTCCTCGTAAGCACACAAATAATACTACAGTTTTAATGTCTGAATAGTGTTTAGTCGAAACTTTTGTTTTCACTTTTGCACATGCGTACACGTCCGTTCACAAAAAAACAGAACATCAACTGAATTGAAAATATATTTTTTTATTGCGTCATCCAAATTTTCTTTTTTCTGTTTGATGCTCGTAAGTTGTTTGCCGTAAATGCGGTGGATCATAAAAATAAAAAGACAAAAGTTTAAATTGGTGAGAAAAAAGTCTCAAATTATTTATTTTCAATAAATTACCTTTTTTATATGTAAAAACGAAGAAGTGGCACGTAGTGCTTGTTAGAATATCCAAAACGAATGAGAGTAGGTTGTAAGTGGCTGCTGACGTTTTACGTCAACACACGTAGACTCTGAGGTCCATTGTTGTGAATGAGAGTAAAAAACTAGCTTAGAAGTAACTAGTGACGAGATGACAGACAATGTTTAAAAAATCCCGTTACCGGTTAACTAGTTAGAATTTATAGAAACTATTTTACATAGTTGTAATCCAACAGGAGTAGGATAAATTTTAACTAGTTTTAACCCAAAAAGGGGTAAGGGGACAAATAAGGAACAATTAAGAAATTTAAGAGTTTATGCTTAAACATTGCCGGCCACCTTGCAACACTATAAATGGTTGCAACAGAAATATAGGAAATATCTTAAAGTTAAGCTAAAAAGGTAATATGAAATTCATGTTTTAAATATTTTTTTTTTTTTTTTTTTATTATTTTTTCAAAAAACACTTAAAACCAGCATGTTTATTAAGAGGTCCATGCGACCTGACCAGCAAGCTGGAGTTTATTAGGAGGTCCAAGGGACCTGACTAGCAAGCTAGAGTTTATAAAGAGGTCCGAGGGACCTGACCAGCAAAGCCGGAGTTTATTAAGAGGTCCGAGGGACCTGACCAGCATAGCCGGAGTTTTTTAAGAGGTCCATTAGACCTGACCCCTATTGAGGGGATTGACCAGAAATGACCCAGCCAAAAAGTGTATACTGGGCCATTGGAAGACCCGGGCTCGAATATATTTTATTCCGCATTATCTGAGGCGCGATCTCTGGCCCCAAAACTAGCACGACTTTCCCAGATCGATTAAAGCTTGGGTCAGCCAGCTGAAACCCATCAAAGGCATCCTTTACGGTGTCCGGAACGGACTCCAAAGGAGTATTTATACCCCTCATCTTCGTAACCTTGGCAGTGAAAACTACCTTTTGATCGGGATGGTACGAAGACCCGAGAGTCAACCGACAATATCTGTCGTTATCCATTTTGGACATGGGCAACCGAAGTTGATGGACCAAGTTTTCACAAATGTAGCTGATGCTACAACACGGATCAATGGCTGCTCGTACCGGAATTGAAGATTTCGGCAGATAAAGTTTCCCTTGTATTGTGGGTGAAAAAGTAACAATATGCCGTATAGGCAGTGAACAGACTTGGGATACGGACGACATCGGACGGGGTTTATTAGCGGACTGTATTTTTTCGGACTTTGATGGTTTCGGACGAGAAAGCTTTTGTGCAGAAATTTGCTTTTTAGACGAGCCACGTGAATTGGCTGCTGATGGCTTTTTAGCCGAAGCAGGTTTCGCAGGCCCATGGGAGTGAAGCAATGTGTGATGATCACCTTTGCAGTGACGACACTTAAAAGTACTCCCACAATCTCTAACCATATGCGAAAACGCCAAACAGCGTGATGAGCAGTAGCGGTGAAGAACCACCATGCGTAGCTTCTGCTCGTGGCGCATTTTACGAAAAACAGGACAAAACCGCAATGGGTGTTTGTTGTTGCAAACTTTGCACAGTCGACTTTTATGATCGCCGATCGGAAGTGTCAGAGTGGCCGTAGTTGGGACAATATTCGAACCCGAGTTATCGATGGTCTCCGAGCTATGTTCGGGTGTCGATGTTGGTAATGTTGCTGCGTCTAAAGTAGGCGCAGATGACGACGGAGATACAGCCTCAGGAGCGGGTGCATCCTCCGAAACAATCGTCGTTGGTACGGGTGTCGAATTCGGGGTAGCCAAAGTGGCTACTGCAGAAGGGGAATCCATCACCTCCATTGCTTCCTCATAATCTTCAAGAAGAGCATCATCAAAGAAAGTTTTTAATGCGTCCATTATGCTAGGAAATAACAGAGATTAATGGAAAGGAAAATGTATGTAATTTAATTGGTCAGAAGGACCAGTTTTGCGATGTGTCGTCTTACAACCCCATTCGCGGTGCGTACGTCTACAACCCTTATATGACCGTCACTACCCGGATACAGTTTAACGACAATGCCTAACCTCCATGAAGTTGGAGGCAGTTGTTCGTGTCTAATTACCACCAAATCGTCAATTTGTACTTCCCGAGTGGGATTTTGCCATTTATATCGCTTTTGCAAGCCCATCAAATACTCATCTTTCCACCGTTGGCAGAAATGTTGAGTAAGAGCTTTCATTTTCCTAAATCGATTCACAATACTTATAGGAGACTCCTCTATTGTAGGCTCCGCTGGAGCCAGAATTGGAGAGCCAATTAAGAAATGTCCAGGAGTAAGTGCAACAGGTTCCAGCGGATTTTCCGTCATCGGACAAAGAGGTCGCGAATTAAGACAAGCTTCAATTCTCGCCAGAATGGTCGAGAATTCTTCAAATGTAAACTTAAAAGCTTGTGCCTCTTTCCGAAAGTGAAGCTTGAAACTCTTCACACCGGCTTCCCAAAGACCCCCCATATGAGGGGCGCCAGCTGGAATAAAACGCCATGAAAGTTCCTGAAAACTGGCGGAGGAACACACAGCAACCTGACATTCCTTAATAAAAGTTCTAAACTCCCTTTCTAACTCACGCGACGCGCCTACGAAATTAGTCCCGTTATCAGAAAACATCGTATGAGGACAACCTCGACGGGATATAAATCGTTGAAATGCGGCCAAGAAAGTAGCCGTGGATAAATCCGAAGCCGCCTCTAAGTGTATTGCTTTCGTAGAAAAACAAACAAAAATGCAAACGTACCCTTTGGTTATTTTACATGCTCTGCCGGTAAAACTCTTGATATCAAAGGGACCCGCAAAGTCCACACCAGTTGTAGAAAAAGGCCTATCAAGTCTAGTTCTTTCCGACGGAAGAGCAGCCATAATCTGACTACATGAACGTTTCCGATCAAGCAGACAGCGTTTACAACGGCCGATAACTCCACGAATTTTCGATTTCATTCGTGGGATCCAATACTCAATACGCAAAATCCGAAGCATCAACTGATTTCCACCATGGATGGAAATCAAATGAACAAACTCTACCAAAAGTTGAGTGAACCGATCTGAATAAGGTAAAATTACCGGGTGTTGTTCGGAGTAAGATAATGATGGACATTTAGCCAAACGTCCATTCAACCTCATAACACCATTTTCATCCAAAAAAGGGTTCAAAGAAAGCAAACAAGTTTTTGACGAAAGAGGTTTCTTCTCCAAGAGACATTTATATTCGTCTCCGAGATGACGTTTCTGAGCTACGATGGCCAAATGCATTTTCGCTCTTTTCACCTCCCAATTTTGAAGTCTTTTATCCGGATATAAACTTTTGTCAGATTTTCGAGCTTTACGACAATTGCATATGAATCTCAACACATATGAGATTACGCGAAGTGCTTTGTCCAGCTTCGAGTAGTGTTCCAGAATATCGTAATCCAAATATTTTCCTTTATTATCTGTAAAGAATGAAGCATGAGTCTTACCGACCTGAGCTTCTATATCCGTATGCAGACCGGAAATATCAGAGATACTCCAATGTGATTTGTCCTGACGAAGCCACTTTGGCCCATGCCACCAAAGGTCATTCCCCGTCAGTTCAGCAGGTGAGATACCACGGCTACCCAAATCGGCAGGATTGTCCTCAGACCTTACGTGGTACCAGTTGTGATTTCCAACATTTTGTTGGATTTGACAAACTCGGTTTCTGACAAAAGTAGCCTAGGTACAAGGGTCCTTTTTCAACCAAGCAAGGACGATCGTAGAATCAGTCCAACAATATACTTGGTGAATTCCAATATCAATCTCGCCAAGTACCGTCTGTAAAAGCTCGGAAGCTAAAACTGCTCCGCAAAGCTCTAGACGGGGAATCGATATTGATTTAATGGGAGCCACTCTCGTTTTACCAGATAAAAGATTTGTATAAATTTCACCGCTGGAGGTCTCAATTCGGATGTATATCACCCCCGCGTATGCCTTTTCCGAGGCATCAGAAAAAACATGAAGCTCGACAGCAGAATTGGGATCGTAATGAACCCATCTTGGAATTCGAATATCATTAACTTCATGATATGAAGTTACAAATCTTTGCCAATCATTTTCCGTTGAAAGAGGAAGATTTTCGTCCCAACCAATATGATCAAGCCAAATGCGTTGCATAATCATCTTAGCAACCACAATAACTGGACCCAGCCAACCCACGGGATCAAATAGTTTTGCTATAAGAGACAAAACTTCCCTCTTGGTATGACTCGACTTTGGCGTGATGGGGTTCACACTAAAGTAAAAAGAGTCCAATTTAGCATTCCATTGTACCCCCAAAGTCTTTGAGCTACTCGACTCAACAAAAGTCAAAAGTTTCGCATCGACCAAATGCTCAGGGGGAAACCCACTTAAAATGGAGCGTTCGTTGGAAGTCCATTTTCGAAGTTCAAATTTAGCAGAAGATAAAGCTGCTATAAGCTGATCACGAGCGATCAGAGCAGTCGAAACGTCATGAGACCCTGTTAAAACGTCATCGACGTACATACACTTCCGAAGAATGTGTGATGCCAGGGGGTATTCAGCTTCAGAATCGTCCGCTAATTGCAAAAGCGTCCGAATTGCCAAATAAGGGGCGCAATTTACGCTAAAAGTCACAGTCTGCAACTCATACTCCTTAACGTTCTCCGTCGGAGAATCTCTAAACAAGATCCGTTGAAATGGAGTATGAGAAGAATCAACCCTAATCTGTCTATACATTTGCGTAATATCGCAATTGAAAACAAATTTAAAAAGCCGCCATCTTAAAATTATGAGGACCAAATCTGACTGTAAAGTTGGTCCGACGTAAAGACAGTCGTTGAGACTATTCCCGTTCGAAGTTTTATTCGAGGCATTGAAAACGACTCTCAATTTTGTAGTCTTTCGCTCAGGTTTAACGACTGGGTGATGTGGCAAATAACACGAATATGTTACAGCCGGAGGGGAATATGAAACGAGTTTCATATGGTCAAGGTCCAGATATTCTTTTACGACGTTGTCGTACATTTCCTTTATCTCAGGTCTTCGTAGAAGCGAGGATTCTGTCCTAAAAAATTGTTTTAAGACATTTGACCTCGATATACCCAAGTTAAAAATTTTAGGAAATTCTGGCTTGAATGGGAGAGTCACAATGTATCGACCATCAGAAGCACGACGCGTTGTCGCCCTATAATTATCCTCACAAATTTTATCAAAAACAGATAAAATTTTCTTTTTAGGAGCCTCTTCAATTTCCCAAAATCTCAGAAGAGTTCTATTAAGAGAATCCTCTTCAGAAAAGTCCACCCTTGTTGAATACACAACCTCGTGTCCATACGAGGTTGTGAAATCGGACCAGTAATGATCCACCCGAATACTGTATTTTGAGCCAACAATGAACCCAAAATATCTCGGCGAATTTCTCCCAAAAGAATCTGAGGATACAAATCTGCTCCCAGTAAAAGATCGACAGGTCTACTCTCATAAAATCTAGAATCTGCCAGATGTAGATCTGATAGATTATCCCTTATAAACGAAGGAATGACAAAAGATGGTAAATTACCCGATATATTAGGCAAAACAAGTGCCATAGTTTCCAAGACAAGTGTACTGTCTAAAGGAGAGCCAATTTTCAAAGAACAAATTTTCTTTGAAGTAGCCGAGACCGCTTGATTCACACCTGAAACTTGAGCATTCGTGGAATGCGTTGAGAGTTTCAGGCGATTTTGCAATCGTTCACTAATGAACGAAGCCTCGGAAGCCGGATCTATAAGAGCCTTGGCGTAGTACCATGGTGAACGAGATTCACCATTGCTGTCCCTAGAAGTACAGTCCTATTCTGTGCCGCGTGGAACACCTGGCGATTTGCAGGAGCCGCGTGACTAATACCCGTTGATGTTGATGGAAGATGAGAATTATCAGGCAGGGAGTTAGACAACGCAGGGGCGGAAGGTGTACTCACAACTGCCGTCGAAGAATTATTCCCTCTTGCCGATCTATCAGCAGATTGTATTTCACGATGCAACATCGTTTGATGTCGCTTATTACAAATGGAGCAACTATTTTTGCTCTTACAACTTTTAGCTTCATGTGCCTTTGAAAAGCAATTGACACAATGGTGAAACTTTTTTACTGTGGAATATCTATCCGCAACCGAAAGTTTCTTAAACTTCGGACACATCCGTAAAAAGTGCCCCTGGTTTGGACACAAACCACAAAAAGTGACCGTAGAAGGTGTGGCATTAGTATGATGTGCCTTTACTTTCGGTTGGACAGCCTTCTTGGACACTCCAGATCCTTTAAGATCGCGTAGGCCATCTAAAGTTTGGATTCTCTCAGTAAGAAATTTGTCCAAGTCATTCCAAGGAGATATAGACTTCTTCGCCTTAACTGTTTGTTCAAACAGATGTACGGTGTGCGGAGGCAACCGTTTTACAGCATTATACACAATTATTGGATTCCAATTTTCAATAGGAATGTCATACGTAGACATTGCCGTAAGACATTTATTGACGCCGCGTTGAATCGTCTTAAGACCATCGCTCGTTTCCTCCTCAAAAGAAGGAATAGCATAAAAAGCGTCGAATTGGTTGAAAACCAGCATACGCTTATTGTCGTATGTTTCATCCAAATTCTTCCACTCGATATTAAAACCCTCATTCGTAAGTTGGCTTCTTGAAACGATTTCCCTTGCTTCCCCACTAGTTTTCCTAATGAGGTAACAAAGGCGCTCAACATTACTCAAGCGAGAATTATTAATATAAACCGCGGTAAAAAGGTCCCTAAACGTAGGCCACGACAAAAAATTTCCCTCAAAAACATCGATATCACATGGAGGTAGCGCCATACGATGAAACGAATCATCAACTTGAGGAGCTGTGACCGCCAAAGGCTGGGATTTCGGCCTCAATTCCTCCTTCGAAAACCTGTTTCGAAAACCTGTATTTTTCCTTTTATTTTGGAAGCACAGTTTACGTACGCGTCAAAAGCTATCTGATATTTTGATTCAATAGAGGTCAAATCCTTAACATCAGAATCTTCTAGCGATTTTATGTACTCCATGCCCTCTACAAAGGAGGATTCAACCTTCTCCCACAATGAATCCAATCGCTTACCCCTCATTTCCAACGAAAAAACGTTGTGCACCTCATCGTCAAGCTTAAAAAAGCCAGCGCCAAAGGTGACAACATCTTCCGAAGCTTTAATGAAGGTTTGAAGTGCCGTCATTTCCATTTAATTCGTGAAAAATTACAAAAAAGGTTTAAATTCCCAAAGAAATTAAAAAAAAAACCAAGAAAACTTGATAAAACCCGAAGTTTTTCAAAAATTTACGAAGATTTACGATGAAAATCCGAAAGTCTGAAAAAATTTTTCAGAAAAGTACAAAAATTTAAAAAAAAATCAAAATTTTCCCAAAATGTACAAAATTTTCACAAAATCTTTCGAAAAATACGAAGTATCACGAAAAACGACGAAAAAAAACTCGAAAATCTTACAAATCGATATAATTTTTCCAAAAAATTAAAAATGGTATAAGAATTTTCCAAAAAATTAAAAAAACGCTTGAAAAAATCAAAAAAATCAGCTCAAATTTTCAAAAAATACGATTACTCCCGAAAAAAGCCGAAGAACTTTCTTGTTCGTAAAAAATTTTCCAAGAAAATTTGTCTTTTGTTATTTAATCTTCAAAAAGTTAAGAATTTTGTTTAAACTCTGTAAAATATACCAAATTTTCCGAAAAAACACGATTGGTTCCGAAGAAAACCGAAGAGCTATCGAGTTCGTCAAAAAATTTCACGAAAATGGAATAAAAATTTTCCAAAAAAAATTTCAATAAAAAAACACACACTTGATATGTCGCGACTACGACGGACTGTAGGGTACACTTAATGCAGTTATAAAAAAACCACACACAAAAAAAAAAAAAACCAAAAAAATAGCAACAACACTAATGGCAAAAATTCCACACTGGGATTTGTGACGTATAATAAATGGTACGTAGCACAAAAGAAAATAAGAAAACGAAAAAATCAAAACAACTGATCTTGTTAAAATAAAAAAAACTTTTTTTATGTAAATTTGTATATATATGTAAGTATGTATGTATATTTATTTATTTTAAAATAATAAAAAATTTCACAAAACTAACACTTTTCTACAAAACCCGATGGTGTTTTGAAACAAAATTAAAGGAGATTAATTTTGTATTTATGTTGTAATTATTTCTTTATTGTTACCGAACGACACGAATTATTTTAACGTTTATAAACAAACAAAATTAAATAAAAATTTTTTAATAAAGAAAAATTAATGTCCGTCCGGTAAACAAACGCAATGTTGCTAAAAAGGGTATCGGTAGAAATTGACAAAGTGTCAAAAAAGGACTGTATAAAATAAAAAAACGCGAGGTTGTAACACGATCAATCACAATAGAGACAACAAAAAGTATTAAAAATGGAATTATTTAATACTTTTTTTTTCTCTATATTACAAGGAATAAAAATTTTTTTTGTGTTTAAATTAAATGTTTGTGTTTATGTTAGATGTTTTATGTAAAATTATTGTGACTTAATGTGAATAATTTTTATATTATTGTGAGTTAAAATTATTGAAAAGTTGAATTTATTTGTTATTAATGTATTGTTTTTTAATTTTAAATAGACGAAACCCTTGATAAAGTCAACAAAACATTGACGAAACGTTGGGTAAAAATGAAATAAAAGAATTTTATTTACATTAAAAACATTAGGCCTGATTAGCTTGAGGTAAAACCAAAACAAATTATAGAAAATAAACTTGGCCAAATTACAAATAAAAAAAAAAAAAAAAATTTGTAATTTAATTAATTTATTTTTTTTCCAATATTCGCGATTTTTTTTTCTGCTTTTCGACACTTTAAAATTCACTTTAGAAATGCAAATGCACGTACCTTTATTTCGAAGAAATTAAATAAACAATTTATTGAAATGGTTGTTTGTAGATTTTTTGGGGGATGAAAGCACCAATAAAGATGGAGGCTACAATTGAAAAAAATAATTAATCCAATTTTTTCCAAGACTTTTGCCAAGATCCGGTTCGAAGTGACCAAATGTTTGCCGTAAATGCGGTGGATCATAAAAATAAAAAGACAAAAGTTTAAATTGGTGAGAAAAAAGTCTCAAATTATTTATTTTCAATAAATTACCTTTTTTATATGTAAAAACGAAGAAGTGGCACGTAGTGCTTGTTAGAATATCCAAAACGAATGAGAGTAAAAAACTAGCTTAGAAGTAACTAGTGACGAGATGACAGACAATGTTTAAAAAATCCCGTTACCGGTTAACTAGTTAGAATTTATAGAAACTATTTTACATAGTTGTAATCCAACAGGAGTAGGATAAATTTTAACTAGTTTTAACCCAAAAAGGGGCAAGGGGACAAATAAGGAACAATTAAGAAATTTAAGAGTTTATGCTTAAACATAAGTCGTCGTATAATTTATAGTTTTTTCGCTCTGCCTTACGGTAGTGCATACTAGATGCACTACTGTAAGCGAATGTATTTAAAAATGTCTGTTTATATTCGTCATTTATCGCAAAATTTATATTTCTATCTCTGCCTTACAGTAGTGCATCTAGTATGCACTACTGTAAGGCAGAAATATCTACGCGCGGAAGACGAGGCGCTTGTGTATGCCAGAAAAATTATGAACTGCTTTCACAATTCGATTATTTTTTGCTGGGCATATAGTCGATATAATGCATGACCTATTAGAAGGTGTGTTTATTTACGATATATGCCCTTCAATTTTATTTTTATTTGACATATACAAAGAAATACGTTATCTTAAAGACAACGACAAATTTTCTTTGTTTATGCTGTTTTTTATGCGACAACTAACTACTGTAAAATATACAAACAACTAACATGTAGTAACCCGAGTAAAAATAATTTAATATGATCTTATATACTTTTATATAGTCATATTATTTCATATATGATCATGTGTGACATTATGTCTTGCGAGATAAATTTATATAATAAATTTTGATATGCGATTATTTTAAGATATCGCCATACATAACTATATGTTGTAAAATCTGGTCCCATGCATCATTGCAAATTTCTAAGTGTTTTATATAAAATTTTATATGCTTTTATAATTTTTTTAGTTTTTTCCAAGATCATATTTTTATCGCAAATATTTTCAAAGTGTTTTATATAAAATTTCATATGACTTCATATTTTTTTATTTTTCTAAGTTTTTTCCAAGCATTACTTTAATCACGAATATTTTCTAAGTGTTTTATATAAAATTTTATGTGACTCCATCTTTTAAATTTTTTCTAAGTTTTTTTCAAGGAACATTTTTTTATCGCAAATATTTTCTAATTGTAAGTGTTTTTTATAAATTTTTATATCACTCCATTTTTTTAAATTTTTCTAAGTTTTTCCAAGGACAAATTTTTTTTTAAATATTTTCTAAGTGTTTTATATAAAAAAATTTTATAAAAAACATGACTCCATTTTTTTAAATTTTTCTAAGTTTTTTTTAAGAAAAACTTTTTTTTGTTATTTTAATTTTTCAACTTTTTATTAAAAAATAAAAAAACATCCGATTTATAAAATTGTATAAATTTAAATATAATTGGATATAATTTTATATCATTGGATTAGACCAAAACTCGTATCAAAGTCGATATAAAGTTATATAAACTGATATTATTAGATAATTTTCGATCAAATCTTATGAAACCATTTTTCGTATAAGCTTATATCAAAATAGACACGCACCCATATTAAATTATATATTGTGTCATATCATTTTTTTTACTCGGGAACTTACATAATATTCTTAGTGTAGGTACTCTTAGACATTAGAATTTGTTAAACTTTGATGTCCACAAGATGAAATGCTAAAAATTTGTCTTTTCTTACAAAACATATTGTTAAGTCGTAAGTCAAGACATTTCATTACAATGTTAATTTTAATGAAGACAAATAACAACTTAAATAACACAATGTACATACCACTATATATGTATAGGTATATTTTGATTGTATTGAGATATCCTATTGTTGTCTTATATTGTGTTTGGAGGATATTTAACCCGAGTAAAAAAATTGATATGACACAATATATAATTTAATATGGGTTTGTGTCTATTTTGATATAAACTTATACGAAAAATGGTTTCATAAGATTTGATCGAACATTATATAATAATATCAGTTTATATTACTTTATATCGACTTTGATACGAGTTTTGGTCTAATCCAATGATATTAAATTATATCCAATTATATTAAAATTTATACAATTTTATAAAACGGATGTTTTTTTTAGTTTTTAATAAAAAGTTTAAAAATTAAAATAATAAAAATAAGTTGTTCTGAAAAAAACTAAGAAAAATTTCAAAAAATGGGGTCATGTTAAACTTTATATAAAACACTTACAAAATATTCTCACAAATATTTGTCCTTGGAAAAACTTAGAAAAATTTTAAAAAATGGAGTCATATAAAATTTTATATAAAACACTTAGAAAATATTCGTGATAAAATAGTTGTGCTTGGAAAAAACTTAGAAAAATAAAAAAATATGGAGTCATATGAAATTTTATATAAAACACTTTGAAAATATTCGCGATAAAAATATGTTCTTGGAAAAAACTTAGAATAATTAAAAAATAATGGAGGCATATAAAATTTTATATAAAACACTTAGAAATTTGGAATGATGCATGGGACCAGATGTTACAACATAAAGTTATGTATGACGATATCTTAAAAAAATCGCACATCAAAATTTATTATATAAATTTATCTCGCAAGATATAGTGTCACACATGATCATATATGAAATAATATGACTATATAAAAGTATATAAGATCATATTAAATTATTTTTACTCGGGAATACAAAATATATGAAATCAGCTCTTTATACATTGAAAAAAAGACATAACTAAAATTTATGAAAAAATTTATTTGATAATATTTCATAAATTTTCCTAAAAATTAGTTAAGTTTAACAAAAAAATGAGAAATATTTCTAAGTATGAGGAAAAAATTTTAGTTCATTTACTTATAAATAGTTCAAAGTTTTCTTGAAATAAAGTTCTTTAATTTAAGGAAAAAATGTTACTGCCAAAGAAATTTTTTCCAAATCTAAAAAACATATCTTTATTTTTATATATATTATTCTAATATGTGCACTAAAGGTGTCCTAACGACTAAGGTAATTTTTCAAAATCACTTTTTAATACGTGGTAGGATCCTAAATTGTAGTTTTGTATCTAAAAATGAGTGAGCCAAAATTTGGAGACAATCGGATAAAAATAACTCGTGCCGAAAATGGATTGAAGTTTTGGGACACTCTTATCTGATGAAAAAACACGTTTTTTCTAGTTTTTTGAAAAATATTGGTATATGCTATTTTTTGTTAATCTTTTTGTTAAGTAAAATGAAAATGGTAATAAATTACCTTTCCAAAAAGCTTAAAGAAATTCAAATCGGATGAAAAATAAGCATTTTACGCATACATGCCCCAGACCATTGCATGGTTTTTAAAGCCAAAATTTGAAAATTTTCAAAATTTTTAGGCAAAAAAACAAAAAAAATTAAATTTTACTTTATAATTATATTAAATACATGTTATAGATATAAACTAACAGATATGGTAGTCTAACTTTTTTTTCATTTGTCGTGGGTAGTGATATAATTTCCGCGGATTCCAAAGAAAATGAGTTTTTCTAAAATAATTTAGAAACAATGGGAAACAATTTTCTGTATTGTATTATACGAAGTGAAATACATAAATTCTGTAAATTTTTTGAGAATTCGGGCATCTTTAACTCCTTTTCGTCGAGGTGAAATGACAAATTTGAGACGTTATACATTTCTATAATACAAAATATCTGCATATATCCGATTTCTCAAAAGTTACAGAATTTACGTTTTACACTTCGATCCGCACAATAGAGCACAAATTTTCAAAAATTTGCTTAATTATTGTAGAAAAACGCATTTTATTTGAAATCCGCGGAAATTTTATCACTACCCGCGCCAAATAAAAAAAAAAAGCTCACTCAGAAAATTATGTAAGTTACTACATGTTAGTTATTTGTATATTTTACAGTAGTTAGTTGTTTTCAACTACAAAGTCAGTTGTTTTTGTATGAAAAATATCAAACAACTATTTCTGTTAGTTATTTTAAGTCGTTTTTTTGAACAACTAACAAAAAAGTACTGTGATGTAGTAACAGTTATTTAAAGCAGTTAATTTTATTTTTTTTATATCTGAAAATTTTTTTAAGTTTTTTTCCAAAAAATAAAAATTAATGTTTCGTTTTTTTTATTTTTCACAACTTTTTAAAAAAAAAAACTTGGAAAAAATTTGGTCTTCAATTTTTTTTTTGAAAAATTTTTTGAAAAAAAAAATTATATACTGATTATTTTATTTTTACTACATTTTAGTTGTTTTGACTACAAATGTAAGTTGTTTTTACTACATAAGTCAGTTGTTTTTTGTCAGTTAAAATAACTAACATTGTTAGTTGATTTAACTGAAAAAGTAGTTGACCCCAAAACAACTTACAAAGTAGTTATTTTAACTGACATTTTCAGTTGATTTTACTAACATAATTTTTTGAGTGCTTGACTACCATATCTGCTATTTTTAATCTTAAACATGTTTTCAATTTGATCATAAAGTAAAATTAAATTTTTACGATTTTTTTGCATAAAAATTTTGAAAATTTTGAAATTCTGGCTCTAAAAACCATACAATGGTCTGGGGCATGTATGCGTAAAATGCTTATTTTTCATCCGATTTTAATTTTATTAGTCGTTTTGAAAAGGTAATTTAGTACCATTTTCATATTATTTCACAAAAAATTTAACAAAAAATATCAAATACCAATGTTTTTCCAAAAACTAGAAAAAACGAGTTTTTCGTTCTTATAAGAATGTCCCAAAACTTCAATCCATTTTCGGCACGAGTTATTTTTAGCCGATTGTCCCCAAATTTTGGCTCACTCATTTTTAGATACTAAAGAACAATATAGGACCCTACCAGGTATAAAAAGGTGATTTTCGTTTTTAAGGACACCTCTAATGTGCACCCAATAAAAAAATATTAGGTTTTAAGAAGCACTAAAAATAGGAAGCGCATAAAAAAGCGCTTACATTTATAACATCTTACGAATGCAGCAGTAAAAGCTACTTCGCTGTAAGGTAGAACGGTTCAATGCTTCGGCTCTCACTTACAGCAAAGCAGAATGTAAGCACTCACAAATTTTGACAGACTTTTTTTTATTTTAAAAGCAGATAAGCTGCTTTGCTGTAAGGGAGAATGGTTTAATGCTTCGGCTCTCACTTACAGCGAAGCAGTATGTAAGTACTTACACATTTTATCAATTTTTTTTTTAAATTTCAAAGCAGTTGTGCTGCTTCGCTGTAGGGGAGAATGGTTTAATGCTTCGGCTCTCGCTTACAGCGAAGCAGCATATAAGCACTAAGAAGTTTTAACGAACTTTTAGACGAAATTATTAAAAAGTAACTAGTCAGTCTTATCGTTTATTGTGTTGTAAGCGGACGCAGTCGGAAGATAAAAAAAGAAAAAATATATAATTAATAATTAAACATATTAATTAAAAAAGAACGAATCAATGGTAGTAATTAAATAAACATTAAAAACCAAAACAAAAAAAAATTAACAACGAATACTTAAGTATTTATATTAAAAGCCCCTTGAATTGTATTTGTGTACGGTATTTTTTTTTTTTTTTCATTATTTGTGTTGTGTTTGTTTTTGCTTTGCGTAAAGTGGTGTACAGTTTTTTGTTGTGTTAAGTTTTGTTTGCGCAAAGTAATTGTGGTTTTTTGTACAACGCACTATAGGGAATTTTCTGGTATTTTCTGGCCAAAACTCCAAAAGTTGGGATATTACCTCAAAATTTGGCAAGTTTATTTGGCGGTAAGTCTTAAGGCTCTGTATAAAAAATTGGCATGATCTGGCCTAACAAATCGTGTTTTTAATGCAATTTTGTAATATAATTTTGTCAATACTTTTTACATCCACGCCCACAAAAGGGGGCGGGCAAAAAAATAATTTTCCTAGTGCCTTTGGTCCAAGTGCAGGGCTTTGAACTTCTTGTGGCGTATTTTTTTTTAATTTTTAAGCAAATGTACAAAAAAATGTAACATATGGGATTTTGCGTAGCTAGACTAAGTTATTTAAGGGGAAGCTTTTTTTCACATGTTCCAATTTTGCCCATTTACGAACTTGAACATCGTAAGACTATAAGACATATTCGTGCCAAACATCAGGTGGCTAGCTCTTTTGGTTTGGACAGCATCGTGCATTCCCAAGACAGTCAGACCGACAGACGGTCGGACGGACATCACTAAATATCTTTTCCCCATGGAGCCGCATGGCTTAGCGGATGAATACATCTTACTCATACAGAGTTTCCCAATACCTCATAGAGATATGGGAGTATGCAATTATATGCAAAAAAAGTAGCAGTCCACAAATATATTTGGTTTAAAAAAGAAAAAAATTATTTAAATAGAAAAATTAAAAAAATATATAAATCAACATTTAAACCTGTACTTTGTACAAAATATATTTATTTGCCCTATTGATAATTGAAAGTAATTTCAAAAGATTTTAATACAGGACTTTAAGTACGTTAATTTTGTAATAAGTTATGTTCTCCAAAATTAAAAAAAAAAATAATAAAAAATTAAATTTTGTTTTTGACGCCTCCGTACTAGCGGTAAAAAAGATTGGTGTACAAAAATATGTGTGCTAGCTTACTTTTATATAGTTTACTGTATAATGGCATCCGAAAAAAGTTTTTTTGAACACATCAAAAATGGACTTTTGGCCAACAATTCCTTATAAATTCCCTATAGTGCAACGTTGCAAATTGTTTTTTTAATATTTGGTAATTTGCTGTACATTTTTTTTAAATAATTTAAATTACATTGCATCTTTTTTTAAAGTTTGCAGGTTTGTAAGGGAAAATTCTTGATTCCTCCCTTATAAACCTGCTTCGCGAAGGCATGATTTTATAAATGCGATCTCCCACTTAAAACCACTTGTTTTTGATCCAAAAAGCGCATTATATGGTTGGTAAAAAACTTTTCAGGCATAAAATTATAAAATATTGTGCTTAAATAGGACAAAAGTTTTGAATCAAAATCTATCGCGACCCAAAAAAACCCCAATGGGGTCCGAACCCAATGGGGCTAGATCCAATAAATAAGTAATACAGTTTTTAACGATTTCTAGTTAAAATTGGCATAAAATTAAATTGTTTTTTACCCTATTTTTGGGAAAAATATGAACTAAACCGAATAAAAACATCTTTGGAGCCAAGTTATTCCCGTTTTTTTTTCTCAAAATTTAGTTAATTTTCCTATATTTTAGTTAACTTTTTTTTGAGTGTACCCTCCGCTCTGGTGATAGAGTGAATATAAAAGTTTGACAGTACATTTGTAACACATCGAAATATTGGTCTAGGACCCCATAAAGTACATAAATATATTCGTGATTCTTGATCGATTTTAAGTCGATCTTGTGATTTCCGTCTGTCAGTATGTTGGTATGGGATTTTAAGAAAAATTGCGATGTCTTGAGTACGGATATTTGGTCTTGATGTTATTTTCCTCCTATTTAGTTTGTATGTAAAAATAGGCGAAATGCATAAATGCAACCCAAAGTTTCAATATGCTTTATCTTGCCCAATGGTAAACATCTTTGAACAAATTCAAAAAAGGTTCTTATTTTACATATTTTTATGAACATATTTCTGATCAGTTTGGTATTAAGTATGCAAAAATCTTTCCAGGTGTTAAGAAGTTATGAACAAATCAAGATGAGTTTTAATATATTTCACGTTGTTTTTTTATGCCCTCCACTCTAGTGATAGAGGGTATATACATAAATGTAAGTTTGTCATTCGTTTATAACACCTCGAAATATTGGTCTAGGATCCATAAAGTACATATGTTCATGATCCTCGATCGATTTTAAGACGATCCAGCGATGTCGTCCGTCTGTCTGTCTGTTGAAAACACGCTAACTTTTGAAAGACTTTACGGAGGCTCCTGAAGTTTGGCACATATTTTGGGCATTTACCTGGTCAAGTTGGTTTTTGCAATCCAGCGAAATCGGTCCAGTGGTTCAAAGTTATGAGAAAAGACTGAATTTCGACAAGGGGTTTCACCTTAAATTCACGTTTTGAAAACCCGTTAAACATGTTTTAAAAACATTGGTAAGTCACAAAAATATTTTACAACGTATTTTTGTCACTCAAAAATATTTTTACACTCAAAAATATTTTTACTAAAAAAAATACACTCGGAAAAAATTTTACACTCAAAAAAAATTTACACTCAAAAAAAATTTACACTCAAAAAAAATTTAGTAATTTTTTTTTGCAAAACTTTTTTTACATTGTAGAGGGTATCAATACATTCGACAAGGTCTAATTTTTTACTTGTTTTGTAGATGGTTGCATTTTTGTTGTAGTTGTTATTGTAGTGTAGTGCAAAAACAAAAAAGTTCGTTTGTTTTGTATGTCAACATATTGAGGTGAGTTTCAATATTTGTGTACATGCGTGCATTTTGTAGTTGGTGTGGTTTTCTTGTGTCTACCCGAGTAAAAATTAACATATATAACAATATATAACTTGATACAAACATAATAAATTATATATGATTATTCATCCCGTGAGGTATTTTCTAATTTTTTTAAATGCAGTCATATGTTGTAATATATAATTTAATCATGATTGGGATTAAAAGGTATACGGTTGATATAAATATATGAAATAATATTAGGGCCAATACAAAATTTGTTTTTCTGTATAATCTATATATGGACATTTCCATTTAACTTTTCATTTCTTTGAAATTTTTGTTTTTTGGCAAAAACTTTTTTTATTTGCATTCAAATGGCTATCTACTGATAGAAATGCATAAAAGACTTCGAATGCAATTAGCTTACAAACACTTAAGGCGAAAAATCTTAATTTGCGGTAGTTAGCGACAATCAAACTTCCGAAATGTGGAAAAGTCGATTGAAATTTCATAAAAATTATTTACTCTTTGGCCTATTGTACTTGCGCCGTCCAACGTATTTTCCGAAAATTTAAAATATATGGTCCATACACTTGTTCAAAAAAGATGTATTTATGAATTTGATGTGCCATCAGTAATAAAAAAGTTATTTGGTGGTAACGGTTTGAAGTTAAAATTTCTTCATTTACAATTTTTCTTCGTTTTTTGATCAAGAAATTTGCGCCGCTTCATACTTTTCAAAAGCTGATACGAAGAATCATAGCTGTCGTAATTCTCTACAGCTTAAAACCGGTCTCATGAATGTGCCCTCAATAGGAGCAGAGAACTAGCTAGACAAAGGTTGAGAGACAAAACGTGAAAGTTATCAAAAATCCATTTTTTTGCCAGGCACATTCGCAATATTTCTTAAAAATGGCCAGCACATTGCGTGATCCAAATATTTTTTGATTTTTTATAATAAAATCGATATAGCGTGTTCAAATTTTGATTAGCAAAAATTTTGCAAAAATCTGACATTTCACGATTTTAAACTTTTGCTTGTATTTTTACGCGAAAAGAATTTAGATTTAAAATATACCCGTCAGACGATTGCTTGTAATGCGTATTATAGATCATGTGCAAAAATTGGAGCTTAATGTAACTGTACGCTGAAAACGCGCCAATTTTGTCTCCAGATAAACCGCCAGGGCACACCCAAAACGCTAATAGAAATTAATTTCTATAAATGGTAATTGCTGCTACTCATAAAGCTTTATCCCAAAACTGAGCGGCATTAATGAATTTTGAAGATTGTGGATTTTATGCATCTTTCAAAATTTCATTAATCAGAAATTGCATCACTTTTACAAATTCACAATTTAGCATTATGCACAAGTTTCTTAACTAATTTGAGGGTGCTAAATCCGAATATGACCTTTAATTTGGTCCATCGTCATTAGATTTCGCGTAAATTGCATATCAAGCATTCAGAAAGCAACTTTTTAAAACAAACGTTTAACGTAAAAATCTGATTGTATATCCACGTTAATGGACGTAATTTATCCGGATATTATTGGGGATAGTATGAAACGTTAATTAACGTTGATTTTGTTAAATTCTAATAATTATTGTAATTTTGAGAGATTTTGTTTTCAATTAAAATCTTTAAACCGCCATAACTTTCGCGCCGTCAGCTGAAACTTCTTCACGCGAATGGATTTGAACTTATTAAATGCATGTTTATACGCGTACTAAACGATTTTGATGTGCCTTAAAAAAAATTTTAATATTTTTTAAATCTTAAAATCAAAAGTTAAATGGAAATGTTCATATATAAAAATGGATGTGTGTATGTATGTGGGTATGTATGTATGTATGTTCCGTATGGACTCGAAAACGGCTTGACCGATCTTGATAAAACTTTCAGGGAATATTCAGAATAGCCTGGCGAGTAACACTGTCAAGTCGGATTTTTTATTTTCCGTCTGTGGGCGGAGGGGCGTGGCAAAATCCAATTTTTGCATTCCACCACTAATGACATCTATATATAAAAAACGGGTAGACCGATTTTGATGAAATTTATATCAAAGATAGTACTAACTGAGTACTCACTCTGTGCCAAATTTGAGCGTCGGACAAAGAAGCGTAAAATGCCATGCAACTTTGTATTGAATTGAAAGTTATTTCAATAATGCAAAAAACGGCTATATGTATGTTTCTTATGGACGCGAAAATGGCTGCACCGATCTTGATGAAATTTTCAGGGAATATTCAGAATAGCCTAGGGAGTAACACTGTGCAGTCAGATTTTTAATTTTTTGCGTGTGGGCGGAGGGGCGTGGCAAAATCGAATTTTTACATTGCACCACTAAAGACATCTATATATAAAAAACGGATGGACCGATTTTGATGAAATTTAAACCAACGATAGTACTAACCAAGTACTAACTGTGTGCCAAATAAGAGCGTGATGGGACAAATAGGCGTATTGAATTGAATTTTATTTCCGCAATAACGCAAAAACTGTTGATTTGATTTTAATTAAATTTTCAGCACTGATAGTATTAACCGAATGCGGAACTATAGGCCATGTTATACTACGATTGGAAAAAGGGGCGTAAAATGCCACGCCCCTTTGTACTATACTGGACATTGTCTGCCTGTTTCGCAATCACACAAAAACAGCTGAACCGATTCTCTTGACATTTTCACTACATACAGTGCTAACCAAGTGCATATGTAGGCCATATAAGATCGTTATTGGAAAAAGGGATCAAAATTGCAACGCCCTTAGTGCTATACTGACCACGATTGAATAAAGAGGCGTAGATTGACAAGCCCCTTTGTTTTATACTGAACGTTATATCTGCCTGTTGTGAAATCTCGCAAAAACGGATAAGCCGAATCTGTCACTACTGATAGAACTTATCGAGCGGGAATATGTATAGAGCGATTCGGCAAAAGAGTTTACAATATCACTCCCGTTTTTCATAAATAAAAAATTATTTCCTCCTCTTTCGCAATCACACAAAAACGACAAAACTGATGTCAATGAAATTTGCAGCACAGATAGTACTAATCGAGGATGCAGCATGGAACTTTAGACTATCACGATTGGATAAAAATGCATTAAATTGCATGCTCCTTTGTACTATACTTAAGGTTATGTCCTTATGTTTCGAAATCACGGCTGAACCGATTTTGTTGAGATTTCTCTATAGATAGTGCTAACTGAGGGTAGAACCAAAGATACTAGCTGGGCCCGGACCCGTGCTTTAATATTGTCCGACACTATATTTAAATTAAGATGCAATATAAAAAAATTTTTTCTTAGGGCCAGCAACGCGGACCGGGTATAGCTAGTTTAATATAAAATCATATATATAGCTTATTCTGTTCCATATATAAATGTTTCCAATTAAATGTTTCCAATTAACCAAAAATGTTCTAAGTTTTTTTAAGCAAAGTATAAGAAACTTTTAAAATGTTCCTAAACATTTCCTTGTTAGGGTTATGTATATCACCTATCTGGTTCGAAGCGTACCCAAACATTTTTTTTTGTTTTTGAAAATTATATGTTTGGTGAATGTATCGTTGACCTGTGGTGTAACTCACCCTAACCAAAACACACCAAGACTTTTTTATGTTTTTATGCAATTAGATCTAATTGGATCCAATGAAATATGGCAATGTCTGGTCAAAACTCGGATGAAATCGAATCATATTTTATACAAGTTGATCTTTTTTAATGCAAAAACATCCACCATTATTCGGATTAAATTGCGTATAAATATATATTGTGTTATATATCATTACTAGCTGTTTTGCACCCGGCGTTGCCCGGGTTAAAAAAAATATTATGTAATGAATGAGTTTTTTAATAGTCAATTTATTTACTTCTTCGTGATTTTTTACTGGTGAATATAAACCTACCCAGGTAGAAAAATACAAACGGGCCAACGTTGGAATGAAGTTGGCGGCGACGGTACCAACGTTGGCGAATCATACCCGTTTCTAAGTCTACGACGTCATTCCGAGGTTGAAATGATAACAGTGGCCAACGATCGCTCGACTTTTGTTTTAACGTTGGGTTAACATTGATTTTACAAATTTACGACATTGGATATAACTTTTGCTTAGGGATGTATTAAAAATCTCGATGTAGTGCTTTTTAGTACAAATTGGTTGAAAAAGCAACTACTTATGAATTCACTTAGATTAAAGAGTTGAGGTTTATGTAAATCGAAAACTTTTTAAAAAAATAAAAATGTTAAACTTTTAAATTATAATCTATAGTGTAGTGTTTTATGTAAACACAAAGTTGTGCCAACACAATATTTTTAGTAAAACTGTTTTACACTATACAATGTTGTATTTTTGGCTAGCCCGATATTGTACCAACACAAAATTTTTGGTACGGTTGGCAATTTCTGACTGGGTATTCATGAGGTTTGGTCGATTTTTTTCGATTTTGCTTAGCGTCGGGAACATGGTGTGTAAGTGTTCCTCCGTCATGGGAACAAACCTAATATTAATGTATTTAATTAATGGCTTTTAAAAGGAACCTATAGTTCCCTCCGCGGTTAGAACTGTATGTAGTGAAAACATCAATAAAGGCAAAACTTTCACTGTAGTTGAAGTGGGTGTGGCATTTAACGCATTTAGTTCAATTTTGGTCTCATGTGACCTATAGTTAGCACGTGAAGAAAATTGCAACTAAATTTTCTCAGCAGACATAACTCTCACTAAAGTACAAAGATGCGTGCCATTATATGCCTTTTTATCAATCGCTGTTTAATATTGGCTATATCATTATTTGTGTTGGAAATTTCATTAAAATCGGCTCAACTGTTTTCAGGTTCTGATATAGCAAATAGTTCGCGTTCAGTTAGTTCTAACAGTATTGTTTAAAGCCGTTTTTGCATGATAGCAAATAAGCGTTCTGCATATTACAAATTGACGTGGCAATTTACTCTCATTTGTCTAATCGCGGGCTAATATGGCAGGAAAAAATATTTTTTAATTTAATACAAAGGGGTGCGGCATTTTAAGCCCCTTTTCCCGATCGCCACGGTAAATACCATCTGTGGTGAAAATTTAATTATAATTGGTTTCACCTTCAACGCGTGTGTACAGATTGGGCCGAAATAAATTTCAATGCATTGCAAAGGGACGTGGCAATTCACGCCTCTGTCTGGTCGTGTCTATAGTTTCCGCCTCAATAAGTACTAACTTACTGTCGTGAAAATTATAATAACCGTTTAAACGTGATTATGGAAAGGCAGAATAAACTTTCAGTACATTGCAAAAGGCGTGGCAGTTGATACATACTAAAGTGTCCGCCTCTGTTAGTACTATCTATGGAAAAATGTTGTTAAAATCGGTTTAGTCGTTTAAGCGTTATTAAGGAACAGGCAGAAACTCTTCCAGTATAGTACAAAGGCGCGTGTCAATTTACGCCCCTTTGCCCAAACGCGCTCTATTTTAATCTATAGTTCCCGCCTCGGTAAGTACTTACTATCTGTAGTAAAAATTTCATTCTATCGGTTTAGCAGTTTATGCTAGATTACGGAACAGGCAGAAATACCGTTTAATTAAATAAAAAGGGGCGTGATATTTTATTTATTTTTTTAAATCGGTATAGTTGTTTAAGCATGATTACGGAACATGCAGAAAAAACTTTCAGTATAGTAAAAAGGGCGTGACATTATTTCTATTATAATTTCTAGTTTCCGGCTCGGTTAGTACTATCTTTGGTAAAAACTTCATTAAAATTGGTTCCGCCGTTTATGCGTGATTGCGAAACAGGAAGAAATAACTTTCAATGTAATACAAAGGGGCGTGGAATTTTACGCCCCCTTTCTTTGATCGCCCTCTATTGTGGATCATGCTTTTCGCTTCGGTTAATACTATCTGTGGTCATAAAAATCAAGTTAGCTGTTTAAGAGTAATTGCGGAAAAGGCAGAAATAGCTTTCAGTGTAACAAAAAGGGACGTGGCATTTTACGAACCTTTTTTCGATCGCCCTCTATTGTGGCTCATAGTTTTCGCCTCGGTTAGTAGTATCTGTGGTAAAAATTTCAGTGAAATCGGTTAAATCACTTTTCAGTGATTGCGGAACAGGCAGACATAGTTTCTGTTTAGTACAACGGGGCGTGGCATTTTACGCCCATTTTTCCGATCGCGGATTTTTCTGACCTATAGTGCCCGCTTCGGTTTGTACTATCGATGGTGAAAATTTCAGGAAAATCGGTTCAGCCGTTTTTCCGTTATTGCCGGACAGTCAGATAAAGCTTTAGCATGGTACAAAGGGGCGTGGCATTTTACACCCCTTTTTCCGATCGCGGTCGCTTATGGCCTATAGTTCCCGCCTCGGTTAGTACTATCTGTGGTAAAAATTCCGTGAAAATCGGTTCAGCAGTTTTTCCGTTATTGCCGGACAGGCAGATATAGATTTAGCATGGTACAAAGGGGCGTGGCATTTTACGCCCCTTTTTTCGATCGCGGTCGCTTATGGCCTTTAGTTCCCGCCTCGGTTAGTACTATCTGTGGTGAAAATTTCATGAAAATCGGTTCAGCCGTTTTTCCATTATTGTCTGACAGGCAGATATAGCTTTAGCATGGTAGAAAGGGGCGTGGCATTTTACGCCCCTTTGTCCAATCGCGTTCGCTTACGGCCTATAGTTCCCGCCTCGGTTAGTACTATCTGTGGTGAAAATTCCATGAAAATCGGTTCAGCCGTTTTTCCGTTATTGCCGGACAGGCAGATGTAGCTTTAGCATGGTACAAAGGGGCGTGGCATTTTACGCCCCTTTTTCCGATCGCGGTCGCTTATGGCATATAGTTCCCGCCTCGATTAGTACTATCTGTGGTGAAAATTTCATGAAAATCGGTTCAGCCGTTTTTCCGTTATTGTCTAACAGGCAGATATAGCTTTAGCATGGTACAAAGGGGCGTGGCATTTTACGCCCCTTTGTCCGATCGTGTTCGCTTATGGCCTATAGTTCCCGCCTCGGTTAGTACTATCTGTGGTGAAAATTTCATGAAAATCGGCTAAGCCGTTCTGTACTTATTGCGGAACAGACAGACAGACAGACAGAAGGACAGACAGACAGACAAACCAACAATCAGATTTATAATATTAATAGGGATGTATTGCATCATATAAAAATTTTTACTCGGGTATGCTTTTATTCTGTAATTATTGTTGTTTAACTAGATTTTTGGGTATGTTGTAGTCCATATTAAATTCAACTTGCATACCAATTTTCAGCCTTTTATTCCAAGTCAGTGTATTGAGTATTAAATTTTTCAAAATGGCGATTTTTTCAAAAAAAAAAATTAAGAATTAAAATTTTCAATCAATTTTGGCCAGAAAAAAAAAATGATATCTTAAAAAAAAGTTAGACAACTATCAAATGAAGTTCTACAAAAATAAATTTTTGAAAAAGTCCGAAACTTTAGATTTTTTAATCTAAAAATTCTACTATAAATCCATATAGTTCCGCTAGGGAACTATATGAAGCAGAAGATTTTTATTTCGTCCCGAACAAATACAATATTTACCATATAATATTAAGAAATCGTTCTAATTCGTAAATTTTAAACATATCGTAACAATAAATTCGTTTGCGTTAAATTATATTTTTCTATATATTTTTACATTATTTGAAGAAGACCTGACAGGCTCTAAAGAATTTTGTTACTAAAAAAATATATTTTTTTAACTTATTTACCAAATGAAAATTCTGTACGAAAACGTTTCCGTTTCGTATCACGCGATAAGCCGCCAGATGCGGGGACGATTGAGGAGTATACCAAGATATTTCAAATAATTTTGCTTCGGGATATCGATATTATTTTGGACAGTTTCCCTGCATAAGGTAATAATATGTACCTACTAACTTACTCGACCGGTTCTTCATTACTGGTTAGCTATTCAACATGTATAGAAAACTAATTTATTACTTTTTAAAGAAAAAAATATAATAACTCTAGTTTACAAATAAAAACAAGTAAGAAAATTATAGTCGGTCAAGACCATACAAATATAATACCCTACACCAGAGTTTCCCGGAAAATGGGACCCAAGTTCAAACATGGACTGATTAGATCTATATTTTGTCAAATCTTTAATAAGTGTAAAAAACACTCTTAAATCAAATTTGAGTGAAATAGGTTCTTTCTGTTGACAATATACCGCTTTAACTGAATATCGGGCAAAATTTTCAAATGGGGCGGGCCCGAGTCCAAAAATGGTCCGATAATAATCAGATTTCTAAGGTTGTTAATGTATGCGTTTAACATACACAAACAGAATTTTAATTAAATATTTTCTGTATTCATGAAATTTGAGAGATTTATATGAAAATCGGGAAGGTGATTTGTATGGGGGCTACAAGAAGAACCGGTCCGATTTCTTTAAAATTCGGAATGGTGATTTGTGTAGATAAAAAATCGCCCAAAGAAAAATGGCCCATAAAAGAAAACGAAAATTCGCCCAAAAATTTTTCATACAAAATTTGGGTAATATTTCATATGAAAAGTTACCCAACATTTTTGGGCAAATTTTCATTGTTTTTGGGCAAAATTTCGAAATTAAAAATTGGGAGATTTTTCATTACGAAAAATTACCCAAAAATTATGTATGAAAAATTGCCCAATTTTATTTTGGTTTTATTTTTTGTCAAAATCTTAAAATGTCAAAACTGAAATATGTTTGTCACAATAAATCAGTATATTATTATTTTTAGAAACAGTAAACGCATATCGTGTTTTTATTTATGAATTTAGCAAACCGTTCCGTTGTTGCAAACATGCAAAGGCTCTGGTGGGATCGAACACAAAAAAAATGTTTTGGAAAAAATCTTTTTTTATTTTGTTTTGGGCCATTTTTCATTTCTTTTTTGGGCTTTTTTTCTTTAATTTTGGGCGAAGTTTCGTATTTTTCTTTTTGGGTCATTTTTCATATTTTTTGGGCGATTTTGCATTTGGGCGATTTTTCATAAAACTTTTTGGGCGATTTTTCTTTGGGCGATTTTGCCTACAGCCTATTAGAGTCATTTGAGCCAAAATTAAAGAGGACCTTTGTATGGGGGCTAGGTCTAAATATGGACCGATTTTTTCCAATTTAGGGCCAAAAGAGCCTTAAGTTTTAAATTTCAAGTCAATTGATTAAAAATTGCGACCTGTATCGTGTTTACAACATTTGCATGGACAGACGGACGGACGAACGGATAGACGGACGGATATCGCTAAATCGACTCAAAAAGTGATTCTGAGTCGATCGGTATACTTAAAAGTGGGTATGGGACCAATATTTCGGGTAGTTACAAACATCAGCACAAACTCATGGTACCCTGTACCACAGTGTGGTTTAGGGTATAAAAATCTTGTGATCCACCATTTTTCATTTGGATATCAAATCAGTGGATATATTTTTTTAGTTTTAAATTAAAGGTAATTCCATGCTTTATCAATTCTACATACACCATTTTTCGATCTGATTATCGCCTTGGAAGCTATTAATCAATATATTGACAATTTGCCTTAATTTTTTTCCGAAATTTGGAGAAAAAACAAGTAAATTCTATTGCAAAAAAAAAAAATTATTCTGATTCGAGGTTTTCTCATTGTACCCTTTATGAACACAACAAGTTCTTATGTACGTTAACTCTACTTTCTTTATTATGATATTCTCCCATTAAATACTCACAAAGACAATCGAAGAGTGCTGACGAAGGGTGGCTTTTTCCGAAAGCTGTCGACATCTCCCCTTAGCCTGTTGTTGTCAATTAATTTTTTCAGATTTTCTCATTGTTCAACAAAAATAATTATTTCTCAAAAAGAATTAATATGGACTCAAACCGAAATAAATAAAAACTTCAGTTATACTCGTAAAGTTTCATGCTTTCAAAAAAATTTTCAAATAATTGGCGATTGTTTCGGGGATTTTCCAATTTCCCATTATCAGAATTCGTGGATTTAGGGGTTCAAAAAATTATTTAAAAATGTCAAAGAAATTGTTTTTTTTTTTGGGATAAGCCGAGTCACCCAACCTTAAAATCGTCTCTTTTAAATATATTTTAAATTTCAGGCAAATCGGTACAAAACTGTTGGATTACTTTCCTTTAAGGATGTCGCGAATATTCGTCACTATTCGGTATTTGGCATGTTTTTTTAATATTCGGTTAAATAAATATTCGTCAATAGGTTAGGTTAGGTTGTAAGTGGCTGCTGACATTCCACGTCAACACACGTAGACTCTGAGGTCCATTGTGATACCACGGGACCGTAATAGGTTTCCCTACTAGGCCCTGTCGTTAAACCAGTTTGAGCTTCTTATGAAACTCCTTAGTTGTTGAATTTTGAGATCCGACAAATCAGAAAGATCGTACAGCTCCCTAGATCCCAGTGAAGCAATGGCAAATAAAGTGTTCGATAGTCTCCAACTCCTCTTCATCTATGCAACTTCGGCAAAAGTCATTCGACGGCACATTTAACCGCTCTGCGTGCTTCCCTATAAGACAGTGTTCGGTAATTATAGAAACCACCGTCGAAATCTCTCTTCTTGGAAGCGATATCAGCTCACTTGTGCGCCCCTGATTAAGAGAATGCCAAATCAGTCGTGTTGTCTCACACGTCCATCCATTTGCCCATCTTTGATTGGTCTTCGTAGCAGAACAAAGCCGTAGGTTTTGCTTGCAAGTTTCTAGAGGCATACCAACACATTCCAATTCTGTTGGAACCTGTAAGGTAGTTAATAGTCTTGCAAGCTCATCGGCTTTGCAATTCCCTGGAATGTCTCTGTGCCCTGGGACCCATATGAGTCGTATGTTAAACTGCTTGGCCATCTCATTTAAAGACGTGCGGCAGTTAAGGGCAGATCTTGTTTTCAGAAACATTGAATCCAGGGACTTCACCGCGGCTTGACTGTCAGTATAGATGTTGACTGCGGTTGTAGACAAGACATTGCAGCTCAACCAGTCAGCCACTTCCTTTATTGCCAGCATCTCTGCCTGGTAAACACTGCAATGATCTGGCAATCTTCGAGCCAGGCTCAATCCAAGCTCTTCCGAATAGACTCCAAAGCCCACTTGTTCGTGCAGCCTCGATCCATTTGTGTAAAAATTTATGGTGGCTCCACTACCCGGAATGTCCCTCATCCAAGACTCCATGGATGGTATCATAGTGGTAAAGTGGCGCTCAAAGACGGAGCCCAGTCCACATTTTGTGGTATTGTTATCTTCTTTAAGATCGCGCTATGGCCACAATCGCTGCTCCTCCATTGCAGCGTGCTATTAAGTCGAATTGCCGACGCAGCCGCATACTGCCTACCCAATATGTCCAGGTATCAGGTGAAGGAGGATTTCTAATGCAGCCGTAGGTGTAGTACGAAGAGCACCAGTGATGCATATCGACGCCATTCTCTGTACCTTCGTGATAAAGACACAGTTCGCTTTTGTTTCTAAAGCAGGCCACCAGTCAATGATTCCATACAGCAAAATTGGACGCACCACTGTTGTATAGATCCAATGAACGACTTGAGGGCTAAACCCCCATCTTTTTCCAATTCCCTTTTTACAGGAATATAAAGCAATCGTTGCTTTTCTCACCCGTTCCTCAATATTACGCCTGAAATTTAACTTCCTATCTAGAAATACTCCAAGATACTTGGCTCCATCTGAGATGGTGATTTCAGTGCCGTCCAGAGAAATAGGATCAAAAGCAGGAATCTTATTTTTCCTTGTAAACAAATTAAGCTCTGTTTTACTTGGATTAACTCCTAGACCACAGTCTCTTGCCCATTTAGACAGATCTTTCAGAGAACCCTGAAGAATGTCCCTCAATGTTGGCAGATGCTTCCCCCTTACCGCTATCGCGACATCGCATATGCGACAACATGACAACCACGTGCTTCTAGAGATAGCAGCATTGAATTCAGTGCCAGGTTCCAAAGAAGCGGCGAAAGAACACCTCCTTGTGGTGTGCCCTATTGACAAATTGAGATATGACGGACGCTCCCAATTCAGACGTTATACGTCTATTGGCAAGTAGGTTTTCCACCATTAAAACGATCCCACGCTTTACTCCCAGACCAGACAATGCCAAAATTATCGAGTCTGGGATGACATTATTAAAAGCCCCCTCTAAGTCAAGAAAGGCCACCATAGTGTACTCCTTTACCGAAAGCGATCTCTCGATGGTACCAACGAGCTCATGCAGAGCTGTTTCCGTTGATCTACCCTTGCTGTATGCATGTTGCTTTGTCGAAAGCAACCTCGGGTCAATCTATCTACGCAAATATGAGTCTATCATTCGTTCCATTGTCTTTAACAAAAAAGAAGACAGACTAATTGGTCTGAAATCCTTCGGAGCTGTGTGGGAACTTTTCCCAGCCTTCGGGATAAAGACGACTCTGGTATCCCTCCATTTTAAAGGAATATACGACCAGTTGATGCATGCTGTGTATAGATTATACAGCAACGGGGCTATACAGTCCGACACTTGCTGCAACTCAGCCGGGATTATACCATCAGGTCCCGGGGATTTATAGCATGCCTCAGAAACGTCTTCTATGTTTCCACAGAAGTTTTTCCTAGAATCACATTTTGCATTTCTGATAATCTTCTAAAAACTCTAAAGTTGCAGCCTGTATGCAGACCAATCCTCGTCCGCTCTTGAAAATTTAGCCTTATTAAAGAGCTTTCTGAAGGAATCTCTGCTCGTCTGCAACTCATTTGACCACCAAGGTTTTTTTTTTTCCCTCTAGGCTTTGCAGAAGGGCGAGACGCATCCAGGCACCTATTACAAACATTTGTTATATGGTCTACCAGACAGTCAATTTCCGCCAAACTATGCGGTTCAGATAAGGGAACTACACCCAAAAGCAAAGAAAAAGTCTCCCTATATTTCACCCAGTTTGTTCTCCTCAGATTTCTAGAGACTGTCTCAACCGGGGCACGCTTCCTGAGTAAAAACTCAATGTAGCGATGATCTGAGAAAGAATGGTCTTCCAAAACTCTCCAGTCATCAATTCTATCAGACAATGTATCTGATAAAAGTGTTACGTCAAGAACTTCTTGCCGCGTACTTGTAACGAAAGTTGGTTCAGTACCCTTGTTACAAATATACAGGTTAGTGCTCAACAAAAACTCCAAAAGTGATTCGCCTCTATCATTTGTGTCTGTACTTCCCCATATCGAATGATGTGCATTAGCATCACAGCACACTAGTAACTGGTGTCCCCTAGATTAGAGATGGGCGCGTGAGTGGATTTTGACTCACACTCACTCACGCTCACGCAAAAAATAATCGAATCACTCACTAATCACTCACGCAATTTTTTATTTTACTCACGCTCACTCACATTCACGTGAGTAATAAAAAATTTACTCACGCTCACGGGTGACTCACGCCAGATTCAATCACGCTCACGCGTGAGTCACGCAAAATCTACTCACGCAATAAAATTTTCTTACCAAAAAGAAAAAAAATCCAAAAAAATTTTTTTTACAAAAAAAATTAAAAAAAAATTTGGCAAATCAAAAAATCTAATCACGCAAACTCACGCAAAAAATAAATGACTCACTCACTAATCACTCACTCAGATTTTTTTTCAACTCACACTCACTCACAATCACGTGATTGAAATGAAAATCACTCACACTCACGCGTGATTCACGCGTGATTCACGTGAATCACGCAAATCACGTGACCAGCGCCCATCTCTACCCTAGATTCAGACTCCCGAATCAGACCGGCAAACTTCTCCGGGGGTATTGGCCCCGGATTAGGAAAATACGCAGAGGCGAGCCAAATAGACTTCCCATGAAGCTCTAAGCTAGCCGCTGTAACATCCATATCACTAAAAGTTGATAAAAAGAATATATTTAAGCCATTTTTCGCCAAGATGCAGGCTCTTGGTGAGCCCTCACCTTTGGCAACCATCAACTTAAACCCAGGGGTCTTCAACCCGCAAACCCTGCCACACCGCACCCAGGGCTCTTGGATAAAAACCAAGTCAACTGCTCCTGTCGTCAGGCGCAGCAAGAGTGCAACTGAGGCTGCCTTACTGTGATGGAGGTTTATTTGTAGGAACCGCAACATCTTGCTTTTTTTCCACCATCCTTTCCACCACCGTGTTATTGGCTTCAGATTCGGTTTCGAATAAGCCATATGTGTGTCTTATCTGTTCTGAATCGGAGGCAACAGAACTCTCCGAATTCCTCACTGCATGGGACTCGTCCTGAATGTCACCCATCGTGGCATCAGCTTTATACTCCGTGCCATCACAGAGGTCGCATTCGTTACCAGATTCGGTTTCGAAAATGCCAGATGCATCTCCCATCAGCCTAGAATCGGTCAGCTGTATATTAGGGGTGGGATAGTGCACGAGTTTTCGATTTCGACACGCTAGAACCGCTTATTTTGTGAGGTTCGTAAAAAAAATGCATGAGCCAAAAAATGGGACAGGTCGGATAGGATCTAGGGGTCGCTCATCGGGGTTAAAGTTGGGCATAGAGGGGAAAAAATCCACAAAAAGCCCTACAGCTCTCCTGGATTTGCCCCAAGAGGGGTCAAATGTGAGACCGACCCCCATTATTTTTCCCCCCCCCAAACACTTTTCCCAAACATACCTAAGCCCTATCTCTACTCCCTAAGGGGGCTCCCATACAAAGGTTCAATTTTTAAAAATATTTGCTCCTACCTCTTTAGCGGTCTCAGAAGTGACCCTACAGGAATCAAATGTATGACCGACCCCCAATATTTTTTCAACCCCAACATTTTCTTAGAACATACCTACCCTCTATCTTCAACCCTTAGGGTGGTCCCCATACATTTTTTTTATTTTTTATTAATTTGTTTTATTACAATAGCTCCTACTGGTCCATTGGTGCTTCCTAGAGGGGTCATCATCAAGACCGACCCCCATTTATTTTTCACCCGCAACATTTCTTCTGAATATACCACTTCCCTATCTCTAATTCCTAAGGGGTCTCCCACACAAAATGACATTTTTAAAAAATTTGCTCCTACCGCTCTAACTGGCGCAGGGGTGACCCTAGAGAAGTTATATGTATTAGTGACCCCCAATATTTTTTCAGCCCCAACATTTTCCCCAAACAAACCTACCCTCTATTTTTAAGCCTTAAGGGGGTTCCCACACATTTTTTTATATTTTTTATAAAATCAGATGTTATCGCTCCCATGGTGCCTCTTAGGGATATGGAATGCAGGCTTACCCCCATAAGTTTTTGCCCCCCACATTTTTTCCGAACATTCCTACGGCGTATTTCCACTTTGTAAGCGTGATCTCCTTAGAAAAACCAAATTCGTAATGGTACTGGAACCCAACGTTGGAGTATTTTGAATTTACAAAAGTACAACAATTAGCAACACTTTTATTTATAAATTCAGCTCTTACCGCTCCCATAGTGCCTCTTAGGGACGGGAAATGCAGACTGACCCCCTATATCTGCCATGCAAACATCATATTAATGAACTTCAATATTTGAGCGTTTTAAAGAGTAATGGGAAAATATAAAAGACAAACCATACAGTCCTGGTATAGAAGATAAGAAAGTGGCAGGCAACATACCAGCTCTAGTCCAACCTGCATCAAGTTATTTTGTTGGGCTCAAATAAAGAAAAAGCGACCCAGAGACGACTTCAAGTAGTTTCTTGAAATTGTTGTATTATACCTTGGTGAAAATATTCCTAATAATCATTTTAGCCCACCAGGACATCATGCTCGATGGATGGCAAAAGGCATATATTGCCTAAAAATGTTTTAGATTTGACCAAAAACAATTTACGTGAAATTTTGGTTTAGCGCCACTAAAGCAATAGAACCTCCAAATAATGATTTGAATTTTTTTAAAGCGATTGCTAATTATGCTTCAATTAATAAGATGTCTCAACGGTTGGAGAAGAGATTCTCTGACATCTTTGGTATCTCAGTGGTGAAGCTGTTGCAATATTGGATCCGAATATCTCTTGTGAAATAAAATGAAAAATGGCAAATGCATTGATGAAGAGTTATCTGACAGCGAAGAAAAATAAGACGATGATATCGGGGAAGATTATGACTCAGGGGATAGCGGCGAAGGTGGCAACAAAGATCGTGATCATCCAGTACACGTGGTTGGAGTCGAAGGTGTGAAAATAATTAACATGGAATCGAAACAAGTAAATCCAGAACTCATAATATAAAGAATGATTTAAGCCACTACGTCACAGCTGAAACACTAACATTTTTTTCACGCTTCGGATTAACAACAAATTTCATTGGTTCCGGTCCAAACACTTGGGAAAATTGTGAGGACTACCAGCAAGCGCTGCAAATATTACTTCAATAACATGTTTTTAACGACGCTGCCGAAAGAGGCATAAAATCAACAGAGGACTATAACAACGTGTTGTGCCGTAATGGAGAGGAAAAAATATTACCCTAACAAAGTGGAAATACGGCGTAGGTATGTTGGGACAAAAAGTAGGGGGCAAATATTATTGGGATCAGTCTGCATTTCCCGTTCCTAAAAGCCACCATGGGAGCGGTAAGAGCTGATTTTATAAATAAAAATTATAAAAAATGTGTGGGAACCCCCTAAGACTTAAAAATAAGGAGTAGGTTTGTTTGGGGAAAATTTTGGGCCTTAAAAAATATTGGGGGTTAGTACAAGATCTGATTTTATAAAAAATATAAAAAAATGTGTGGAGACCCCCTTAAGGCTTAAAAATAGAGGGTAGGTTTGTTTTGGGAAAATGTTGGGGCTGAAAAAATATTGGGGGTCAGTCATATATTTAAATTCTCTAGGGTCATCCCTGCGTCAGTTAAAGCGATGGGAGCAAATTTTATAAAAATGTCATTTTGTGTGGGAGACCCCTTAGGAATTGGAGATAAGGAGCTAGTATGTTCAGATGAAATGTTGGGGGCTAAAAATAAATGGGGGTCGGTCTTGCTAATGACCCCTCTAGGAAGCACCGTTGGACCGGTAGGATGTGATTTAATAAAACAAATTAAGGAAAAATAAAAAAAATGTATGGGGACCACCCTAACGGTTGAAGATAGAGGGTAGGTATGTTATAAGAAAATGTTGGAAATGAAAAAATATTGGGGGTCGGTCATATATTTGATTCCTCTAGGGTCACTTCTAGGACAGCTAGAGAGGTAGGAGCAAATATGTTTTAACATTCAACCTTTGTATGGGAGCCCCCATAAGGAGAGGAGATAGGGCTTAGGTATATTTGGCAAAAGTGTTTGGGGCGAAAAAATAATGGGGGCCGGTCTTACATTTGACCCCTCCAGGGGCAAAACCAGGGGAGTTGTGGGGCTTTTTGTGGATTTTTTCCCATGTACGCCCAACTTTGACCCCGATGAGCGACCCCTAGATCCTATCCGACCTCCCCCATTTTTTGGCTCATACACTTTTTTTACGAACCTCACAAAATGAGGGGTTCTAGCGATTCCAAATACTGCTGCTTAAAATCTCACACAACACTATCCCACCCTTACTGTATATCAACCTTTTCCTGCGTCCAAAATAGGCTTCTGGTCGCCTTGTAAACATTGACTCTTATTTGAAAAAAGCCAAATCTAATAATGCCGTCAGTCCTGGCTAAAAGCGGAAGCGGTTCCTCATTAACCAAGACCACTGCTTGACGACGAGCGCCCTCCATCTCACCCAATCTGGCAATTTGCCAATTCTGAGTTGGAAGGTCAGGATTGCAGACTTTTATCATCTTTAGGATCACCTCAGTGTCACTTGTAGCCATTGGAATCCATGCATGAGCTCTGGGTTGCGAGGGGATATCATGTTTTTCCACAACGTCCAGTCGGGCTCCAGGCCATAACTCTCCCACTTGGCTAACGGCAACCTTAAACACGGCTGCGGATCTTTCGTTCCCAAAAGCAATGAGTTTTACTCGCCCCTGATACCAACCTGCGTTGACAGTAGTAGGGAGAAAATCAGGCATACTCTCAAGGAGCCTAAAGTAGATTTCATTTAATTTAGTTTCAACTTAACTCACCTTGTCCCTTGGAATACTACAATCCCCATTTTGCCTGTTTATCACAGCCCTAACGAAGTTACCTTTCACCACCTCACTAAAAGACTGAGTCCAGACGTTGCCGGTCACCTTAGATCTCTTAGGTAAAGGATTCTTGTCGTGCGAGCGCAACCTTTTACCAGACTTCGATGACGAGGCCGAAACAGCGCTCTGTTTATCAGATGCGCGCATTGCCGAAAGTTTGTCCTGTTCTTCAATGACTCCTTTCGCCCGTGATAACGATGCCCTCTCACGTTCGGAGAGCTTCGTTCCATCGAGTTGGATTAGTCTGTTAATTATTTTCAAACAAAACCTTCTTTGGTTGTGCCTGACCTTTGATGGCTTAAGTTTCTTTTTCTTTTTACCACCAATATTAGGCTGAACACCCTTACCAGAATCAAGGCCGGACTTCAAGGTCGCAGCCCTAAGACCAGTGCTAGGACCAGCACCAGTCGGTGAGGCAGAGCCTCGAATTAAATCGGTATCATTTGTGTCCATATTTTAATTTTCCTTGATGTGGTAATGAAAATATCACAAAAATACCTATTACGAACAATTTCAGTAATTCAATTAATAGCACGGAGTTAAATTAAAACACGTCCACACTTGTCAACAGTTGAACGAGAAAACACGTCAATAGTTTGATGAATACTCGGCAAAATTTAAATTAGTTAAAAAACGGGTTTTATTAACGTTTGACTCTTTTTTGTAGTCATTTTAGTTTGTTTTTTATACAAAAAAACTTGATCACTTGATTAAAATTCGAATTGTTAAGGTTCCAGAAAAAATAGTGTCAACAACAGCGTTTTTATCTTTTAGTCTGGTACTTTTTTTTTTAAATCTTTTACATGTAAAATACAGTCGTTTGAATACTTAAATTATTCGGCAAATATTCGTATTCGGTTCAAACCGAATACCGAATAGTAAATATTCGGTAAAATGCCGAATACACTATTCGCGACATCCCTACTCTCCTTGTTAGAATCTGGAGCGATTTTTCAAAAAAAAAATTATATAAAATGTTAAATGCAATCAATTTCATTGTATAATATTTTCATAATAAATAATTTCTATCATTGTCCAAAGTTTGTACCTAATGTTCTTATTGTTAGTCTAACAAATCAAATACATATTTATACTTTGAGTAATACAATAAATAAAAACAATTTACAAATTGTTAGTTATACAACAACAATATTTAACATGCAACAATAATTTCATAACTAACAACAAGTACTAACTCACTCACTTGCATTTCAAATGTCTGTACAATTATTTAAATTTTAACCCTTTACAAAAAGTTTTCAAGTATTTATTATTTCTACATCATAATGGAAATTTAAATAGATTTAAGGAAAACTTTCATTTCAACATATTGCATGTTTGTATGTATTTATGTTTTGTTGACATACGCAACCAGACAACACCAGTCCAGTTCAGGCAAACGCTCATACAGTAAACAGCATCTCATAAATCTTAAAGTAAAGGTGACATCTTGGTGACTAAAGTAGTTGCAGGCTAATAAATTGCAAATGTCCTGATATAAATATGTACGCACTCATATGTACATTAGACTGGCATTTTTTTTTGTGTGGCAAAAAATTGTATCTTGCGATTTTCAACGTCCGGACAAATTCTTATTTAACTAGGCCTAAAACATATGTGGTACAAATAAGAGGCCAATCGAATTTAATTACCTCGTAGCGTCTGGGATTTAAAGTTTAGGATTTTTGAAAATTAAAAAAAAATAAATATATATCTTGGGATACAATTTTAAATATTGATGTGTTGAACACTTCTTGGCTTCTCTTCTTGTTGGCTTCTCTTCATATTAACCTAATTTCACTTCTGACTTCCTGGCCAATAGCATATTTATATATGTCCCCACATATGTTTCATCGAGTATACTCAGTTTTATATATTTAAGCATCTTCCATGGGTTGACATCTCTAAGTTCCCCCAGTGCCTGAATAAAGTAAGAGCCAAAACAATTAAATCTAGACAGTGCAGGGTCATGACAAAGATAATAGAATGAATCTTCCACTATCTCTTCGTCCCCACACCATCTGCACAAGTTATTTCTGATAAATTTTAACCTTTATAAGTAAGCTCTACATCCACTGTGGCATGTAATTAAACCTACATACTTCCTGAGATCTTCCAAATTTTGGACACTTTTTCCTACGCGAGCTTACAAGGCCTTCATCTGGATACAGTGTTGGCTGGTTTCATATTTCCAAGTTCCTGTCGTTCAAATGTTCTCTTTATTTCGAAATAAATCGCATCTAGGCCCGGATGTACGACGGTCGGAATTGCACTTAATGGTAAAAATGCGCCCATACGAGCTAACTCGTCAGCTTTCTCGTTTCCTGAAATATTTAGATGACCTGGAACCCAGCACAGTCTTAAAGAGTTTCATTCGATAAGAGCTTGAAGCTCTTGGCGACAACGGCTGACTACCTTTGATCGAATATTGACATTATATAGTGCCTTTAAAGCCGCTTGACTATCAATAATAAACAATGATCTCACTAGAGTAGATCGGCCTCATTGAAATTAGCCTGGCTGCCTCTGCCACTGCACACAACTCCGCCTAAAAAATATTGCTGCTTTTCTGTATCTATAACCTGTCTTCAATTCGCAGTTTTGCAGAGTAGATACCCCCACCTGGTCCCTGTAGCATCTTTGATCCATCCCGCATCCCATACGATATGTGGAGTCATATAATTATTCACACAGTCCTCATATCGATGATCTCGTATGAGTTTTGTGTGTTCATAGTCCCGAAATTTTAGTACACATTTTTCACCTAGTCTCAGCTGTATCCTTAGTGCATATTCCTGGATGTACAGATACAAAGATGGCTAGTTCAGAATCCTACATAAAGCATGTTGTACTTCGTGTTCCAGTGATACTTAAGGCACATACTTTATTAACCCTTTCTAAAAGCTCGAAAAAAACTTTTGTTTGAACCTAATTTGAGCTAAATAAGATAATTTCAGCCGTGAAGCTCTTCTATCAAAGTTTTAAACTTTCCAAAAGTTTTTCAAAAATGGAGGGATATCAGAGTCGTTGCTCCACAGCTCCGAAGGATTTAAGACAAGTCTGTCTTCTGTTTTGTTTAAAACAATGGAAGGAATGATATACTCATATATTCGTAGAGTGATTGACACGAGGTTCGACTAAGCAACATGTATACAGCTAGGGTAGATCAACGGGAACTGCTCTTCACGAGCTCGTCGGTACCATAGAGAGATCGTTTTCGGTTTAGGAGTACACTTTGGTGGCCTTCCCAGATATAGGGGGGGATTTAATAATGTCATTCCGGACTCGATAATTGTGGCATTGTTTGGTCTGAGGTTGCTTCAGCTAGGCAACATGTAAGCAGCAAGGGAAGATCAACGAAAACTGCTCATCATCAGGTTATTGGTACCATCATGGGATCCTTTTCGGTTTAGGAGAACACTATCGTGGACTTTCTTAATATAGGGGGCATTTCAATTATGTCGTCCCGCACTCAATAATTGTTGCATTGTCTGGTCTGGGAGTTAAGCGTGGGATCGTTTTAGTGGTGGACAGTCTACTTGCCAATAGACGTATAACGTCTGAATTGGGAGAGGCTGTCATATCGCGATTTGTCAATGGGGCACATTTCCTGTCACTGAATTCAATGGTGGTCACTCAAGAATCACGTGGTTGTCATGTTGTCGCATATGTTGACGATGTCGCTACAGCGCTAACAGTGCTAACATTGAGGAACATTCTTCAGGGTCCTCTAAAGGTTCTGTCTAATGAGCATGTGGTCTATGAGTTAATTCAAGTAAAACACAACTTTCCACTTTTAATCCAATTTATCTGGATAGCACTGCAATTTCCTTCCCAGATGGAGCAAAGAATCTTGAAGTATTTCTAGATGGGAAGTTGAATTTTAGGCGTAATATTGAGGAACGGTTGAGAAAGGCAACGATTGCTTCATATTCCTGTAAGAGGGCCATTGGAAAATAGATAGGGCTTTAACCCTAAAGTCATACATTGGATTTTTACAGCAGTGCACAGTGGTAAATTCCGGCCAAAACCCTATAACTTCTTTAATTTTTTATGTAAACCTATAAAATGTTGTATGTAGGTTAAGAATATAATAATAAACCAATTTCGCGAAAAAAAAAAATTCCGCGGAATTTTTTTTTCCGCGAAAAATTTTTTTTTTGTCCGCGAAAAATATTTTTTTGAAGGTGTTTTAAGATGTTGTGTCTTAATCGACAGTATTTCATCCATCTTCTTTTTTTATGTGTTTTCCACAGCTCAAAAAGCTATTTTTTTTATATAAATGACCCAACTTTAAAAGGCTCTAACTGAAAGACTTGGTTAAACTTGGTACTGATGTTAATTAGTACTTACTTGGGAACCCTTATACTAATTTGTGGTATAGCGACTTAAGAGCAATTTTGAGCAAAAAGTATTTTTTTGGACTTTCCAAAGTTTGTATTTTTTATAATTTTTTTATTTTTTTAGATTTATTTTCACCACCACTGTTTAAATTGATCCACGCACTCGAAATTACCGAAATGCATATGACATGTAAAAATAATGCTAAGTTTTCAAAATATATCAATTTCAAGACAACATTTTTTTTTTTTTTAATTTACAGCCTACTTGGATTTCAAAGTTGCAAATCACAACTTTTAAATTTAAAAAATAATAAATACAATTACTCAACTTTGCTTCGTTATAAAACCTAAACTATTCAAGGGATTGGCACAAAACTTTGTAATCACATGTTTTAAAGTGTTAGCTCTCATTTGGCATCAATTTGGAAAAAAATAAAAAAAATTTTTTTTTTAGTTTTGGCCGGTTTTTACCTCTGTGCAGTGGTGCGTCCAATTCTGCTGTATGGAATCATTGTCTGATGGCCAGCTTTAGAGACAAAAGGGAATTGTGGCTTTATCACGAAGGTACAGAAAATGGCGTCGATGTGTATCACTTGTGCTCTTTGTACTACACCTACGGCTGCATTAGAAATCCTCCTCCACCTAATTCCATTGGACATATTGGGTAGGCAGTATGCAGCTAAGTCTAAAATTCGACTGAATATCAAACTGCAATATAAGATCAGCGATTGTGGCCATAGCGCGATCTTGAAGAAGATAGCTATATCACAAAATGTGGACTGTGTTTCTTCAATGATCCTTTTTAAGTGCCAATTTAACTATATGATACCATTCAGGGAGACTTGGATGAGAGGCATTCCGGGTAGTGGAGCATCCAAAAATTTTTACACAGATGCATCGAACAGGAACAAGTGGTCTTTAGAGTCTATTCGAAAGAGATTGTGTTAAGCCTGGCACGAAGATTGCCAGATCATTGCAGCATTTACCAGGCAGAGATGCTGCCAATAAAGGAAGTGGCTGACTGGTTAAATTGCAATGTTTTGTCTAAAACCGCAGTCAACATCTATTCTGACAGTCAAGCCGCGGTCAATTTCCTGTAGTCAATATTTATGAAAACTAGATCTGCCCTTAACTGCTGCACGTCTTTTAATAGGATGGACAAGCAGTTTAACATACGACTCATATGGGTCCCAGGGCACAGAGCCATTCCAGGGAATTGCAAAGCCTGCAAGACTGGAAACTACCCAACAGGTTCCAACAGAATTGGAATGTGTTGGCATGTCTCTAGAAATTTGCAAGCAAATTCTTAGGCTGTGGTTTGCGACGATGGCTAATCTGAGATGGACACATGGATTGTCGTGTGAGACTTCACGACATATTTGGCCTTCTCTTATTCCGAAGCGCGCAAGTAAGCTGATATTGCTTCCAAGAGTGGAGATTTCGACAGTGGTTGCTGGTGGTTCTAATTGGAAAGCACGTAGAGCGGTTAAATTTGCCGTTAAATGACTTTTGCCAGAGTTACATGGATGAGGAGGAGTTGGAAATTATCGAACACTTTTTATGCCATTGTCCGGCACTTTCTGATCAGAGACTTGTTTCACTGGGATCTAGGGAGCTACACGATCTTTTTGATTTGTCGGATGTCAAAATTCAATATTTCATAATTAGTTCAAATTGGTTTAACGGCAGAGTAGGTGAATCTATTAGGGTCCCGTGGTATCACAACGTACCTCCAAGTCTATGTCTGCTGACGTAAAACTTCTGCAGCCACTTATAACCTCACCTAACGTTTCCAAAAATCCCAAATTGTATTTGAAGGGAGCCACGTGTTAAAATAATCGGATTTTGGCTCAAATTAAGTTTAAATGAAAGTTCGTCTAAAGGGGTAAAGATAAAAAAATTTTAAGATTTTTTTTCAAATTTCAAATATAGATATCTCGGAAACCGTTAGAACGATTTAAACAAATTTTTGGTATTCCTGTTAAGTTTATTCGTTAGACTTAGAACAATAAAAATTTTCCCAAACACTTAGTAAAATCCAATAATAAAAAATAAATGCCGCACTGCTGTACAAACATAATCTAAGTACAGCCCAAACCAAAAGTAGACTAAATGTTCATGTAGTAGAAACTGTAGTGGTAGTAGTTGTAGTAAGAATTAGAAGGACATTACTGATGATAAGAATCTTTAACAGTTTTGCACATGACCAATGTTTTTTTTTTTTGGGTTATTTGTACAATATGTGAGTACTTGTACACATAAAGGTAATACAAGTGAGTCACTCAACATACGAACTCAAGTATTTATGCATGTAAGTTTGAGAATACAGTTACTTGATTATTTCTTCGTACGTTTTATGTGTGGATAAGTTTTATATTCCAAAAATAAATGTGTTCAGGTCAGAATATTGTGTAACTGGCACGTATGTATATCTGTTTACTAGCTGTTTTGCACCCGGCGTTGCCCGGGTTGAAAAAATATTATACAATGAATGATAGTTAGTAATGCCCTATGGTTCCATCCTCGGTTAGCACTGCATCTGGTGAAAATTTAAATTTCGCATCATTTTACAACACCTCTGTCCGATCGCGCGCTGATATGGCCCATTGTTCCCGGTTACTACTCGACTTTTAAGCGTGATTACCCAATAGGCAGAAATAACTATCAATATATTACAGAGGCGTGTGGTAATTTACGTCCCTTTGTTCAATCGCATGCTGATATGGCCCCGCATCGGTTAGTCAGTTGTAAAAATCGGCTTAGCCATTTTTGCGTGATTGCGGAACTGTCAAAAATAATTTTCAAATAGTGCAAGGGGTGCAGCATTCTACAACGCCTTTGCCCAATCACGCGCTAATATGGCATACTGTTACCGCCTCGGTTAGTACTATATGTTGTGGAAGTTTTGTTTAAATCAGTTTAGGCCAAGGTTGGTTACCGAAACGAATAACGGTAAGGGTAACGGTAACGGTATCTAATTTTTATTTATTTCGGTAAAGGTAACGGTAAGTGTTTTCAAATCGTTTCGGTAACGGTATGTACCGGTACCGAACCAACCAAACCGGTACGTACCGGTATTATTAATTAAGTTAAAAATTTGAAAAAAGATAGAACTGAAAGCTAAAAATATTTTATAGACCCAAAAACCAGTATAGATTTAATATGATTATTATTTTTGTCATTTATTTTATGATAATTTGCAAATTATAAATTTAAAATTATGTTAGCAATTTGATTTTATTTTTTTGTTCGTTAAAATCCCTTAAAACAGGTAAAATTTTGAATACTGGTACAATACCGGTAACTTCTAATAATTATAACGGTAACGGTATTTTAAAAATATTTTTAGCGGTATCGGTAACGGTATTCGATTTGAAAGGGTTTTGAATCGGTAACGGTATAATAAGGGTAACGGTAACCAACCATGGTTTAGGCGCTTAAGAGTTATTACGGAACAGACAGAAAAAACTTTTAGTGTGGTGCAAATAGGCGTGGCAACTTACGCCTCGCGATCTATTATGGTTTATAGTTCCCGCTTCTGAAGAACTATATGTGATGAATATTCCATTAAAATCGGTTAAGGCGTTTAAGCATGATTATGGAACAGGCAGAAATAACTTTCAATGTAATACAAAAGAGCGTGGGATTTTACTCCCCTTTGTCAAATCGCACTCATTTACGGCCTATAGTTTCCGCCTCGGTTAGTACTATCTGTGTGTGGAAATTTCTTCTAAACCAGTTTAGCCGAAAAAGCGTGATTGTGAAAAAGGCGAAAAGAACGTGCAATAAGATTAACAGGGGTGTCATTTTATGCCTCTTTGTCTGATCGCTTATTTTATATCCTATAGTTCCCGCCTCGTTTACTATTAGTTGCAAAAATTTTGTGTTAATTGGTTCAGCCGTTGATGCGTCATTGCGGAACTGACAGAAACAACTTTTAGTATAGTACAAAGAAGCGTTGCAACTAATTCCTCTTTGTCCAAACGCGCTTTATTATAGCAGCAATAGTAATTTTGAATTAGTACAACGCCTTTGCCCAATCACGTGCTGAAATGGCATATTGCTCCCGCTTCGGTTAGTGCTATCTGTGTTAAAAATTTCAATAAAATCTGTTCAGACGTTTAAGAGAGATTACGGAATATGCAGAAATAACTTCCAATGTAGAACAAAGGGGAGTGGACTTATACGCCCATCCGTCAGAGCGCAATCCTATTATACCCTATAGTGCCCGCCTGGGTTAGTACTATGTGTGGTGAAATTTTCATTAAAAACGGTTCAGACGTTTAAGCGTGATTACGGAACAGGTAGAAATAACTTTCCATTTAATACAAATGGGCGTGGCATTTCCACCCCTTTGTCTGTCCCCGTCCTATTATGAACTTTATTTCCCGTTTGTATTAGTACTATATGTGGTGAAAATTTCTTTAAAATAGGTTCAGCCGTTTAAACGTAATTGCTGAAAAGGCGGAAATAACGTTCAATGTAATACAAAGGGGCGTGGCATTTTACGCCCACTTGGCCGATCGTTCTCTCTTTTGACCTATAGTTCCCGCCTCAGTTAGTACTATCTGTGGTTAAAATTTCATGTAAATCGGTTTAGCCGTTTATCAGTGGTTGTGAACCAGATAGAAAGAAAACCCAAAGGATGCCACGCCCCTTTGTGAGGATATTATATTTACAAAAGGTGGGCGTAAAAGGAGGCGTGGCTTCCAATCAAGATGCGGGATTTCCTTGCAAAAAGCACCATATTAATATGCCAAATTTCATGCTAACCTGTAACAAACATACAAATACAGTAACAAACAACCAAATATATTGAAAAATCTGAAATTCACAAAAAGTGGGCGTAAAAGGGGGCGGGGCATCAAATCGAGATGCCATTGGTCGCATTTTTTATTCCAGAAAAATCTCTATCTACATGCCAAATTTCATTTCAATCGGTTCAGTAGTTTTCTTCTGAAAGCGACACAAACAAACAAACAAACTAACATGTCATTTTTATATAAGGATAAGGATAATTCAAGAAAGATATTTTAAATATATAAAGTGGAATGTTAAAGAAAACAAACAACCAATATATTGTAAAATGTCGAATTTATAAAAAAGGTGGGCGTAAAGCCACTATTGCATTCCAGAAAACTCACTGTATGCCAAATTCCTTTTGAATTCGTTACATCGTTTTGGCGTGAAATCGGCATAAACTAACAAAAAGTGGGCGTAAAAAAGGCGGGGCATCGAATCCGAATGCGGTAAGGCCTATAATCACTTCCACAAAAATTGCTATATGTATCCCATGTGAATTGGTAACAATCAACCAAATATTGTAACAAACAGGCAAATGTATTGAAAAGCCTTGAATTTACAAAAGTGGGCGTAAAAGAGGCGTGGCTTCCAATCAAGATGCGGGATGGCAAATTTCATGGTAATCGGTAAGAAACATTCAAATATAGTAACAAACATCCAAATACAGTAACAAACATCCAAATATATTAAAAAATCTGAAATTCACAAAAAGTGGGCGTAAAAGGGGGCGGGGCATCCAATCGAGATGCCATTGGTCGCAGTTTTCATTCCAGAAAATTCTCTATCTACATGCCAAATTTCATTTGAATCGGTTCAGTAGTTTTTTTCTGAAAGCGACACAAACAAACAAACATACAAACAAACAAACAAACTAACATGTCATTTTTATATATATATAAGGATTTTGAAATTTGATAACATGCCAAATTATTAGTGTTTTAAAAGTGCATTTTTCATACAAATGCATTCCAAAGTGCATTTTTTAAATCGTTTATCCCAGTTTTTGCACGTATGTAAAATTGAGCTTAAGTAACACTCACGCGTGATCACGCATGAATCACGCTCTAATCTGCTCATGTGCCCATCTCTACAATAAGCATTCATTTATAAAAAAAAAAAGACTAAGGGGCATGTCACAGACTCAATTCCGTTCGGATTTGAAAAAAGTGGTTTACTCGTAAAACGCAAAACGAAATCTTTTTTTTTCGGAATGAAATCACTTTTAAAAATCAAAGTTGAAAGAATATCATAAAAGTGGTTTCATTCCAAAAAAAAATATTCGCTTTGCGTTTTACGATTAAACCACTTATTTCACTTCGGAATTAAGTCTATGACATGCCCCTAAATATGATTGTATGCGTTTGCTGCGCACTTAAAAAAAAATGCTGTGTAGATCATTTGTGGTTTTAACTGTACATTTAAAGGTGTGTTGAATTTGTGTTTTTTGGTGTTGCAACATACACACATTTGCATAATTTTATAAATGTACTATTCTGCTTTTTTTACAAATATGTTGAGGTTTCTGGTAAGTTGTTATTATGGGTGTAAGTTTGCACAAACAAATATTTTAAAAAAATCTTCGTGTAACAATGTTGACGAAAACTTTAACGGAAGTGACTATTGCGGTATGTTGATATACTGATATACAAATACAAAAATATTAGACTAGTCCATAGTTGATAGAATTTTAAGACATATGGGGTTTTTCTATCTCCACAAGGTTTCTCCTGTTTATTTTATAAAAAGAAGTGCGTGCACCAAAAATAGGACCACTTGGTCTTTTAACCGCTTTGCGTGCTTTCATCAAAAATATTTTGTAGGTAAAAATTTGAAACAAGTTATTAAAAAATTGAAAACCATCCTAGTAACTATACATTTTTTTTCATATTTTATTTATTGAATCTTCACTTTAATTCCGTGAACTAACAATAAGTGTTCATATCTTATATCTAAATATTCTTAATATTAAATCCAGCCAGTGCCAGACAAAATTTCATTTTCTCATATATTCATTAAATTTAAAATTATACATTTGTTTTAACAAACGTCAACATTTATTTTGTACTTAAAAAAAAATTTATTTTCAAAAAAAAAAAAAAAATATTTAAAAATAACGTCTCTTTCATTTTTTTACCAAAAAATTTCAAGAAAATAACCAACGAAAACATTAAAAATTAAATGATTGATCTGTTATTTTTACCAACAAATTCCAAAAAAATTACCTACGAAAACATTAAAAATTAAAGATTTCGTAGGTTATTTTTAACTACTTATTTTCTATTGAAATATTTTTTTAAAAATTGTCCCGCCATCAACAACATTTTGGCCACACACTCTACCCGTTGTGGCAAAGTCACTTGATATAAACATGTTTTAATATTTCTAGATATAATTTTTTAAGTTAATAACCTACACTTATTTTTATGAATTTATTTTTGAAACAACGCACAGAAGTAGTCACTAAAAAAAACTGAACATTAAACAAATGTTTTTTCATTAAAAAACAACTAAACGTAAAACTTTTTAAATGACCCAACCAAAAATTGACGACGGTTCTAAAAAAAGCGTTCTGAAAGCACTGTAACAAAAAAAAAAACATTCTCAAAACGCTATTTTCAAACGCTTTGCGAGCGTTTTTGAAAAGTGTTCTGAAAGCACTATAACAAAAAAATCAATCTCAAAATATTTTTTTGGAACGCTTTTCGAACGTATTCGAAAAGCGTTTTAAGAGTTTTTTTTCTAAAAATTTCTAAGTCTCAAAACTATTTTTGAATAACATTTTTTTGTCAATTTTAGTTTTTTAAGTAAAAAAAATCATCAAAAATGCTGTTAGATTTTTTTTTTTTTTTTATTTTTTAAGTTTCGAAAATTTTTTTGAAAAAGTTTCTTGGAGTACAAAAATTTTTTTTTCGGATTTCACTTTGTATCAAATAAATTATTATAACCGAGCTAAAACAGAAATTCTTCACTTTGGGGTTTTAAAGCGATTTGATGACTTTAAAAAAACGTTCTCAAAGAACTTTTTTACATCGCTTTTAAAACGCTTTAAACCTAGCGTAGATCGATGTTATCGTTCGGATCATTTGAAGGCACTTTGAAGTTGGTATACAGAACACTCGTACAACCGTCCACAACGCTTTTGCGATTGTATTTTTCTGACTGGGGAACTACAAACAGTTAATGACATAATCATAATTACATCTTTCCTCTTACAAGCGAGAAGGCCACATCTGTCGTATAGTCTCCCACGTCCATCCAAGTGCCCATCTATGATTGCTCTCTGTCGCGAGACAAAGCCCTAGATTTTGCTTGCAAGTTTCTAGATGTATGCCAACACATTTCAATTCTGTTGGAACCTGTAAGGTAGTTCCCAGTATTGCAAGATCATCGGCTTTGTAATTCCCTGGAATGTCTCTATGCCATGGGACCCATAAGAGTCGTATGTAAAAGTATGTAAAGACGTGCTTTCAGAAAAGATGTTGACCGCGGTTGTAGACAACACTTTTGCAACTCAACCTACTTTATTGCCAGCATCTTGCCTGGTAAACACTGCAATGATGTGGCAATCTTCAAGCCAGGCTCAACCCAATCTCTTCCGAATTGACTCCAAACAACACTTGTTTCTGTAGCTTCGATCCATCCAAGCCTCCCTGGATTGTGGTGAAGTGACTTTTAAAAAGGCTCAAAGCGTAAGCACAGTCCACATTTTGTGGTATTGTTATCTTTTTCAAGATCGCGCTATGGCCACAATCGCTGCTGTTACATTGCATTGTGCTATAGAATTTGGGACGAGCCGCATACTGCCCACACAATATGTCCAATGATATTAAGTGAAGAAGGATTTTTAAAGCAGACGTAGGTGTAGTACGAAGAGCACCAGTGATACACATTGACGTGATTCTCTGTACCTTAGTGATAAAGACACAGTTTATTTTTGTCTTTAAAGTATGCCACAAGACAATGATTCCATATAGCATAATTGGACGCACCACTGCTGTATAAATCCAATGAATGACTTTTGGGCTAAATCCCATCGTTCTCCAATGACCTTTTTAGAGGAATATAAAGCAATCGTTGCTTTTCTCACCCTTTCCTCAATATAACGCTTGAAATTTCTTCCTTCTTCCTATCCAGAAAAATTCTATGATACTTAGCTCCATCTGAGAAGGCGATTTCAGTTCCGTCCAGAGAACTAGGATCAAAAGCAGGAATCTTAGTTTTCCTTGTAAACAAGACAAGCTCTGTTTTACTACACAGAAAAAAATATTCGATGGAAAAAAACAATTAAATATTTGCCCAGCTTAAAATTTGACATTCAATTAAATTTTACTTGAATCAATTAACCATTTGCTCAAATCTGAAAAATTCACAAAAAAAATTCACAAAAACAAAAAAAACTCATTATAGTAGGCTTTGAGTAACAAAAACAAGGCTTCTTAAAACGTAGTAGAAAGTACTTTTCTCCATCTGATCTTTTGTGTATATACACCACATATATCCGACCAAAAATGGAATACAACTCTCATGTCTGGGCAGGGGCCTCAAAAAGTGCTTTGGAGCTTCTCGACCGGGTTCAACGCAGGGCACAGGTCCTTATAGGCGATGACAACTTGTCTAATTCCATGGACTCCTTGGAACACCGTCGAACTGTTGGCAGTGTGTCCCTGTTTTATCGATATTTTCACGGTAAATGTTCCGCTGAAATAAGTAACCTTATCCCTGAAATTCGTGTATTCCGGCGCAATACACGTCTCTCTGGTAGAGTCCATCCGTTTGTTTTGGAATGGGCTACTGAGCGTACTACGCATTACAGAGAAAACTCATTTTTCGGCCGAACTTTACGTTTATGGAACGAATTACCTCCACACGTTTTTCCTGCTACATACGATATCATCAAATTTAAATCTAATATCCACAAACACTACTACTCCCTCTTTCCTCCTTCTCCTACCTTTATTTCCTAATATCAGCACAATGCAATGCATATATAGGGAGCATCCCCTGAGTGTTGGTTATTAAAAAAAAAATAAAAAAATAAAAAATAATATAAAGCGCAAAAAAAAAACAATTTAAACAAAAGACTGAAAAAAAACACTACAACCGTAAAATATTGATTAACCATTCACTCAGATCAAGCATTGGATTAATCAAAAATAACGAAAAATTATTGATTAACCGCTCACTCAAATCAAGCATTGGTTTAATCAAAAATAACAGAAAAATAACAATTAACAAATTACTCAAATCAAGCATTTGTTTAATCAAGGACCAGTCCTACCTACAACTTTCGTGCTTGATTCAACATTTTTCTTCATTAGCTGACTTTGAATTAAAATAATGCTCAAACTGGTGTATTTCGTGCATGATCTAACAACTCATTTTTATCTGTGTACCAGACTACAGCATCTTGCCCATTTAGACGGATCTATGAGATAACCCTAAATAATGTCCTTTAATGTTGTCAGTGCTTTTTTATTACCGCTATCGCGACATCGCCAGCATTACGACTTCATGACAACCACTTGCTTCTACAGAGAGTTGCATTGAATTCAGTGTCAGGTTCCAAAAAAGTGTTATTAAGTCTGGGATGATTACTCGAAAATATGAGTCTATTATTTAAATTATGCAGCCATGATCATAATTTCCAAATGTAGGATACTTTAGGTATTCCAGTGTGCAAGAAGAAGAATCCAGAACTTTGCGCAGCCTGGATGCCTCAGAAACGTCTTCTATGTTTTCACAGAAGTTTTTCCATGAATAACGTTTGGCAATTCTGATCATATTCTAATAACTCTTGAAGTTGAAGCTAATGTGCAGACCAGTCCTTGTGCACTCTTGAAAATTTTGCCTTATTAAACAGCTTTCTGTAGGAAAATCTACTCATTTGCTAATTATTTGACCACGAAGGTGTCTTTTTTTACCCTAGGCTTTGCAGAAGAGCAAGACGCATCCAGCGACCTATTACAAACAATTGTATGGTCAACCAGACAGTCAATTTCCTCCAAACTATGTGGTTCTGATAAAAGTACTTCATCCAAAAGCCCAGAAAAAGTCTCCCTAATTTCACCCAGTTTATTCTCTTCAGGTTTCTTGAGACTGTCTCAACCGGACCTCGCTCCCTGAGTTAAAACTCAATGTACCGATGAGCTGAGAAAGAATGCTCTTCTAAAACTCTGCAGTCATAAACTCCATCAATGTATCTGATACAAGTGTTACATCACGAACCTCTTGCCGCCTACTTGTACAGGTAAGTACCTAATAAAAAGTCCAAAAATTACTCTCCTCTATCGTTTGTACTTTGCCATATCAAAGATGTGCGTTATAATCACAACACACTACTAACTGGTATCCCCTATATGCAGACTTCCGAATCAAAGCGCTCATCTTCTCCCGGGGGGTTGTTTTCAATCCGCTATCCTTACCACATCGCACCCAGAGCCCTTGGATAAAATCCAGGTCAACTGCGCCTGACGACAGGAGCGTTTGTGAGCACCCAGTTGTGGGTGCTCACCTGAATATCACCTTCTTCCGGACTCCCCTCTCCAGACGACTCAGAACCTGGTCGTTCTTGTATAAAATGAGACTTATACGAAAAAAGCTAAATCTAATAATACCATCAATCCTTGCAAAAAGCGGAAACGATTCCTCATTAACCAAGTTCACTGCTTGACAAAAAGCGCCCTCCATCTCACCCAATCTGACAATTTGCGAATTCTGAGTTTGAAGGTCAGAATTGCAGACCCTGTTCATCTTCAGAATGACTTCAGTGTCACATGTAGCCATCAGAATCCATGCATAAGCTCTGAGCTGCGACGGGATATCATGTTTGTTCGCGACCTGCAATCTGGCTCCATGCTAAATTTCTACCACTTCGCTAACGGCAACCTCAAAAACGACTTCTCATCTTTCGTTCCAAAAGCAACTAAATTTTATGTTAGTCACTTTTGTCAGCGTTGGAATTCTTAAATCCTAGATAACTTTTAATAGTGTCCGATATAACTGACAAGGAAGGTCTTTTACAGTATGGGCATGAGGGGGAAACAATTTTTTTTTACAATATGGGCATGAGGGGAAAAAAATAAGAGCTACCTGTTTTTTTTAGCTGCCTAATCTCAAATTAAAAAAAAGGGTTGCCACCTTATGAAAAAATAAGGGCTTTCGGGAAAATCCGTATAAATGTCGAACTAGCAGGAATTACGCCAAACGAAAAAACAAAGGTCAGCTTAATTTTGATAGAGATTATTAGATATGATTTTGACGGTCGTACATATTTTCATCTCCATATAAGCTACCCCAACGATTATACATTTTTGACAATAACGACCTTAACGAAGCAGAATTTGTACAAGACCGATACAACATTGGATATGACTTCAAAAAACCTTTCGATCTATATAAAATGTTCATATAGTTTATTTTAAAGAAATGGGAAAAATCCTCAAAAAACGAAAAAATCCCGTTTTCCCCCTCCCCTTTGACCCGCTAAATGTGAGATTGGGCAGCTATAAAAAAAACAGATAACTCATATTTTGCTCTCCTCTTTCATATATGCAAGTTTCCTTGTGAGTTTTGAAATATTTTTTACTTCTTGTAATTTGGAAGCTCATGAGTTCAACACTTTCTATTTTGGACTAGTATAATATATAGTGGCGTTGCGCTGATGAAAACACCTATATGTTTTTTTTTAAATGGGAATAGAAAATTTGCAATATGGTTTAAATGTTTAAAAAGAATACAGTTTTTAAGACTGCTGTGGGTTAATGCCCTGCAATGGGTCAATTCCCAGCAGACATTTTGCTGAACTGAAAACAGCTTTTGAAAAGGAATTACGAGTCAAAGTGCGCATCCAAACCACCTGAGTTCATGCAGAATTCCTGTTGGTGATGTCACAGTTTAGACCATTATTTGGTAGCACTGATAGAATGCTACTAAGGTGCAGTAAAGTCATGTGTCTTTTCAGCGATGATTGAATCATTATTTCGTTGTAATAGCATAATGGTATCAATTAACCTTATCTAAGGATCTAGCTATGTAAAAATTAAAGGTCCCTTCAAAAGAAAATTTCTAGTCTGGGACCGGTGCTTGTCACTTTAGACCAGTTTAGAACCGGTTCTCTTCCTCGCAGGGTGATAAGGGCTTTGGACTACTTTCCAGCATGTAAGGTCTCGATATTAGACTTGTGCTTAATCATTCAATTGAGTGAGCGCTCATTCTCGTTCATTTCTGATAAAAGACCTAGTTCGTTCATCTAGTTCAATCGCTCTTTTGGCTTTTTCGTTTAACAGTTTGTAAACGAATCATTTTGATCATGTCTGTTGGTCGTTCATCTAGTTCAAATCGGTCAATTTTGGTTTTCGTTCAACAGTTCGTGATCGAATCATTTCGATCATGTCTGTTGTTTTGGTTTTCGTTAAAAAAATACAAAAATGTTGAATAAATACATTAAAAAAAGAAAACAAAAATAAATATGTAAATTAAAAAAAAAAAACACATAAATGATGAGAAAGGGTGCCAAAAGAGGAGAAAAAACTAACGCCTAATGACAAAATTAACAAAAAAAAAATTGAACGACCGAACTGAAAGATCAAAATGAAGTAATGACCAATTAAGCTGAATGAACGAAAAGACCTAAAAGAGCTGAAATGAACGAACTACACTCAGAAAATTATGTAAGTTACTACATGTTAGTTGTTTGTATATTTTACAGTAGTTAGTTATTTTCAACTCCAAAATCAGTTGTTTTTGTATGAAAAATATCAAACAACTATTTCTGTTAGTTATTTTAAGTACTTTTTTTGAATAACTAACTAAAAAGTACTGTGATGTAGTAACAGTTATTTAAAGTAGTTAATTTTATTTTTTTATCTCTGAAAAATTTTCAAAGTTTTTGTCCAAAAAATAAAAATAAATTTTCGTTTTTTTTTTTATCTTTCAAAACTTTTTTTCAAAAAAAAAAAAATTTAAAAATTTTGGTCTTCAATTTTTTTTCTGAAAAATTTTTTTGAAAAAAAAAATATTTATATATTTTTTTTATTTTTACTACATTTTAGTTGTTTTGACTATAAATGTAAGTTGTTTTTACTACATAAGTCAGTTGTTTTTTGTTAGTTAAAATAACTAACATTGTTAGTTGATTTAACTGAAAAAGTAGTTGACCCCAAAACAACTTACAAAGTAGTTATTTTAACTGACATTTTCAGTTGATTTTACTAACATAATTTTTTGAGTGTAGATAAACCGCTCAGTTAAGTGAATAGTTCAATTGAACTAGTTCGTTCGTGAACGACACAACTCTACTCGATATCCAGCTTAGAAACAAACATGTTTATTTTAGATATTAACAATATCTATTGCAACATCCTTCGTCATTGACAACTTAAAAAATATAATAAAATAATAAAATAACGTTAATTACTCGAGTAGTTTCAGCCTTTCTTAAAAAAAACTTTCTAAAGCACATAGGCTATTTTGTCGACTCATCAGCGATATGTAAGTTTTTTTTACAAAAATGTGTCCTGTGTTTGTCAACTATAGGTGAGTTTTGTTTCCTTTATATACCGGTCGTTTTTTTTTATACTTTCGGTATGTGGCACTGGTGACATTCACATTAAATATGAGTGCAGTTGAACTCCTCACCAAAAATTCCTTCAAAACATTTCACGACAATAAATTAATACGATTTATTGCTGACGATAAGAGTGCGCTTGTATATACTAAAATATATGAATAGGGACTTGTAGACGTTGCTGTACTGTGTTGCAAGTTTTCATATACAATATACCAAGTACATACATACTTTCTAATCTATTTACCTACGAAGAGTTGTCTGTCAAAATTAGATTTATAGCTACCAAAGGACTTTTTTTAACTTTGAAGTATTAAAATTATTTCTAAATACATATGCACATATATTTGTGTGCACTTTGTTATAACTTTGATATGTATGTCCAGAATATTATCGAATTTAATATTATGTAGTTTAAATTATAATTTAAATAAGTCAAGACGATACATTCTTTAAGTTCAAATTTGACTGATTGCACCGTCCGATAAAAAGAAAAAAAGTCGTTGAACACGTACCGTATAATATGCGTTTGAAACTAGAGACTAAATGTAGTAAAACTGCATTTACAGTTTTCCATTTCGTGATCCTGTTTCCTTTTTAAAGGACTTTCATTTTTAAAGGACAAACTTTTACAGGATTACATTTTTCAAAAATATTTTTTAAAATACACGAATGCTTTCGTACAATGTACGAAAACATTCGCGATTTCGCACAACGAAAGACTTTCGTAAAATGCACGAAATTTTTCGTACATTGTACGAAAAATATTTTTAATTTTAAATTTAATGCAGAATTTCGTAAAATACACCAAATTTATCTGTAATTAAAATAAACAATTTCGTAAAAAGCAAAAATTTGTTTGTATACTTACGAAAATATTTCGTGACCTTAAAGAAAATTTTTCGTAGTTTTACATGAAAATTTCGTAGAATGCACGAAAATAGGAAAGTTTCGTACAAAAGGATACAAGTTATGAAATGAAAATTTTTTATAATAAAAAAGAAATACTACTAACATTTTTTTTAATTCGTTTTTTTTATAATTTAACGTTTGCCAGAGAACAAACATACTCTATTTTGATTCCAAAATCATTAAATTGCGACTCCAAATATTAAATTTTATGTATGGCTTCATTTAAACGAGCCCTCTTTAATAAAACCAAAAATGAAGTCTTTATCGACAAATTTTCAAACAAAATACTTATAGCTTTGTGAAGTGTTTTTGGCAGGCCCTTTTTTAGCTCCAAAAAATGTGATTTTTGACAAACAGTTTTTGATAATAAAAATATAAGGTCTGTTTGTTTATCCAAATTTCTTACTATTTTTACTACAACTGGCAAGTTTTGTTTACATTTTGTATTGAAAATTTCCAGCTGTAGTAAAATGAGTAAAAAATAGTAGATTGTAGTAAGGTAATCGAATAGACCTATTGTTTCATATTTGAATCATTTTGGACTCTCGAAGAAGTGCTCCCAAAAAAACATTTTTTCTGAGTTTTAAGAGTTTTTTTTAAGTATCTCATTCATCAAACGTTGGAGTGCTCCAAAATAAGAAAATTTGGGTTTTATGAGAGCACTTTTTTTAGAGTCCAAAATGATTCAAATATGAAAAACAAGTAAGAAAGCTATATTCGGCTGTGCCGAATCTTTAAATACCCTCCACAATGTTAACCAATGCACTATGGTTTCGCAGACGACCTTTCTTGGTCAAAATTAAATTTTTTTAAAATTGATTTTATAGGAAATCTTAAACACTTACAAACAACAGAAAATATGTTTTGTTTTTGTATACACTCATTTACCGTTCAAAAACAAATTTAGCTAAAAAAAAAACTTAATTTTTTTGAGTTTAATACAAAAAATTTCTTATAATATTATACAGGAAAACAAAAAAAAATATAACAATTTTTTAATAATAAATGCGTTATTTGAGCTCGAGGCCAATATTGAAATAAATTTTCCTTTATTAACTGCCGATATTTCGACACTCTTTGAGTGTCATCATCTGGGCTTATCTATAATATAAATATAAGAACAATTTTATACAAGACTTTTTACTGTGTGAATATAAGTACAATTTTAGAAAAAACACAAGAAACAATAGAATACAAACAACAATAAAATACAAGTAAACATTAATACGAAAACTTACAAAAAAGAATTTATATTTAATACCGACTTAAAAAATACTGCTGCTTCTATTTCATCGTCTGTTATTGCACTGAAACTTAAAACTAAAAATTGCACACACTCTTCCCCTTGTTAATTAAATGTTTGTAGTTTTGAGAACAGTTCTCAATTTTTTAATAATATTTTTTTTATTTTATATATTGTTGGACTTTATATTTTATAACTGAAGTTCTTTATTTATTTCGGTTTGAGTCCATATTAATTATTTCTGAGAAATAATTGTTTTTGTTGTACAATTTTCTCATTGTAAAACAAAAATAATTATTTCTCAGAAATAATTAATATGTACTCAAACCGAAATAAATAAAAAAATCAGTTATTTTAAAAATTTTTAACACAAAACCTATTTCAAACCAAAAACTTTTCCATTTTCGTAATTTAGGCCAAGAAAATGTATGATCGGAACCATAGTGCAATGTAAATATTTAAAAAAACAATAAAAAAATATTTTATAAGTATGTATGAAAATTACATAAAAATTATGAAAATTATATAAAAGCAACCACGTGTATGACACATACTACGTTTTATTTATTTCTATTGATACAAACAGGCGCGGATCCAGGAATTTTATTTGGGGGGGGAATTTTTTTTTTTTACCAAAAAAATCGGAAGCAATAAAGTTTTGTTTGAAGGGGGGGGGTGGGTATTGTGTTAATTTTTTTGTTAATATTTTTAATATTGCGTAACAAAACAAGAAAAATATTTTTTTCGAGCATTTGGATTTGGAGGGAACTTTTTTTACTCCAAAAAAATTTTCACAAGGGGACCCTGTCAGACCCATTTACTTCCAAAATAGGACCATTTATAGACTTGCAAACGTGCTTATTCACAGTTATGACAGACTATGACTGCCATAAGCCAATGTTTATGATTGAACAGCCATAACATCAAATATTTTTCTATACAAACCAACAAAAAAATTAAAACATTTTAAATTTAATTTGTAAATTTTAAGATTGATATTATGACTTTTTAGTCATAAAATGTGAATAGACACGCAAAATTGTATATAAAAATTCTTAGTTTTCGAAAACTTTTTTTATACTAAAAGTCTTATATTCCGAAAAAAAAATAATAAAGTATTAGATTTTCACAAAATTTCTCAGATGTTGAAACAATTTTACTACAGAAAAACTCTTAGATTCTAAAATATTTTTCATATAAAAAAAAAACCTGTCAGAAAAGGTTCAGATTCTGAAACCCTTTCTTATAGAAAATGTCTCAGATTTTTAATATTTTCTTTAAAAAATTTTTCCAAATTCTGATATATTTTTCTTATAAAAAACCTCTAAAATAATTCTCACATTTCAAAGTTATTCTCAGATTCTAAGAACTTTTTCGTATAAAAAAATTCTCAGATCCTGAAACATAATTCGTAAAAGAAAATTATCAGATACTATAAAATTATCAGTTTTTAAAACATTTTATGAAGAAATTTTGAAACAATTTTCTAAAAATACGATAATGTTAATATAGAAAAAATTTTATTATTAGACACATTTCAAAAGAAAAATTTACATATTCCGAGCCACATATCCTGTAGAAATATTCTTAGAACCTTCCAACAGACAAATTTTCAGATCTTGAGAGACTTATCATACAAAAAAATCGTAATTTCTAATATAGTTTTCTATCGAAAAGTTCTAAAAAGTCCTTTAAAAAAATCATTAATTTTGATTTACTTTTCCTACAGAAAAATCGCAGACGCTAAAAGATTTTTCAAACAGAGAAATTCTCATGTTCTTAAAAATTTTTCCATAAAAAAAATCTAAGATTCGGAAATATATTTCCTCATAGAAAAACTCAGATTCTAAGATGTTTTTCCTTTAGAAATGTTATTCGATTCTAAGGTATTTTTTGCAGAAAAATCTTGGTATATTCTGAAAAATTCTAAGTTTCTGTGGGATTTTTTTCTATAGAAAAGTTTTAAGAAATTTTTTCTAAAATTTAAGATAATTTGTCAATAAAAAAATTCTTACATTTAGAGCCAAATAAGTATCAAAACGGTTTCTAAAAATAAAGTCTGGAATTTCGAAACATTTTTCTATAAAAATATTTGAGACAATACTTTTTTCTTAGAGAATAATAAGGAAAGTTATTCGGTTAGGAAATGTCTACGACTCTATTGCCATTTAAGTTTTTCATATGCAATTTCTTTAATTCTGAAACATTTTAAGGATGTAAAAAAAAATTTACGTCAGTATAAATAGCCTCTATTTGTTTACATAATGGTCAGTTCCCTTCTATCTTTGTTCCTCTCCCTTTTTCCTTTTCCTTTCTTTTTTTTCTTTTTTTCCTTTCCTTCCTTTTCCTTTCTTTTTTTTCCTTTCCTTTGTTTTCCTTTCTTTTTTTTTCTGAAATCATTTTGGGGGGGGGGGGGAGAAATCCCATTCTCCCCCCCCCCCTGGATCCGCGCCTGGATACAAACAACAACTAACAAGCAAAAAAAACATCAACAACTACAAAATGGCGCGCTGCCACGCCATTTCATGGAGGTTTATATTAAACGTATCTCAATTGCTCATAGCTTCGTAACCCCTGAACCGATTTTGCCATAATTGGTACCAAAATAACCAGAAAAACGTTGAGAACAATAAAATATAAACCTATTTAAAATTTTATTTGAATATGTCAACCATGAGCCAAGATAAATCATTTTAAAATTTTGGGTTAAATTTCTGGTGCCTCGCCCCATTTGTGAGTGTAAGGAATGATAAAATTACATTAAATTACAAGTTTGTCAAGTTATAGCATTTTTTTGTGTAAAATTCACCATAATTTTAGAGGTACCTTTACATTTTCACTCATAACTTTTAAAATACTTACCGATTAAAAAAAATACATCATGTTCTGCCTAGAAGAATTACGCAACTTTTGGTACCCCAAACGTTTAAATCGGTTCTGGTTTGTGTGTTCCTCTTTTTTTGTCTATCCAGAGCTTTTTGAAGCCCACTGATGAGCTACAAAGCTGAAAATTGGCATGCTTATAGCAAAACACCTGGGGCAGATCCTAACGTAGCCGGATTTTCGATTTTTTGCCTGTGGGCGGAGATATAAGCGGAAAAGTGGGCGTGGCAAAATGCAATTTTTTGACGTTTTTGCTTAATTTAAAGCCCCCAAAAGACTTAGGAATCTGAAAATTTCCTAAATATAGTCCTAACGATGCCGCATATCCCCAAGTAGTTGGATTTGAAATTTTCGCAATGTGGGCGGAGAATTGAGGGGAAAAGTGGAGTGGCAAAATTTAGATTTTTTTAAAATTTTTACTTCTTTTGAAGCCCCTAAATGACTTAGGAAGCTGAAAATTTCCTAGAATATAGTCCTAACGATGGCGCATATCCCCAAGTAGTCGGATTCAAAATTTTCGTAATGTAGGCGGAGAATTGAGGGAAGTGGCGTGGAAAAATTGGGATTTTTTAAAATTTTTACTTCTTTTGAAACCCCAAATGACTTAGGAAGCGGAAAATTGCATAGCATTTAGTTCTAACAATGAAGCATATCCTGAAGTAATTGGATTTAAATTTTTTAAACTGTGGAAGGAGAATTAAGAGAAAAATGGGGCGTGGCAAAATTGTGTTTTTTAATATTTAATTTGAAGACCCCAAATGATATATGAAGATGAAAATTGGTATTTTTGCTTATTTTAAAGTCCTCTAATGACTTAGGAAGCTGAAAATTTTCTAGCGTATAGTCCTATCGATGAAGCATATCCTGAAGTAGTCAAATTTTAAATTTTTGGACTGTGGGCGGAGAATTGAAAGGAAAATGGGGAGTGACAAAATTGAGATTTTTAACATTTTAACTTCTTTTGAAGCCCCAAAGGAAGCGGAAAATGCACAGAATTGGCATGTATATAGAAGGTTTCATGTGGAAGATCAACACGAGCCTGGATTTTTGATATCCAGTGTATGGGTGGAGAATACGAAAGGCAAAGGGCGTGGTAAATTTATTTCCATCTATTTTCTGAATATATATTTTATTTTTTTGTGTTTCTCTTATTTTTTGTGTATCCACCGCCTTTTGAATCTCATTGATGGACTTAAAAGCTTAAAATTGGCGTGTATACAATAAAACACCAGGGACAGATTCTTACGAAGTCGGATTTTTTGCCTGTGGGCGGCGAATTACGAGAAAAAAGGGACTTGGCAAAAAATTTTTTTTTTAACATTTAAGAGTATTTTTAAGCTCAGCCCCAATAAATACGGAAGCTGAAAATCCCTAACATGTAGTCCTTACTATGAAGTATATTCTAAAGTAGTCCGATTTAACATTTTTGGAATGTAGATGGAGAGTTGAGAGGAAAAAGGGGCAAGGCAATATTGTGTTTTATTTTTTTTATTTGACTAACTTTAAAGCCCTAATGACCTACGCAGCCGAAAATTGCAAGCATATTGTCCTGACACTGGAGCATATCCTTAAGTAGTCAGACTTAAAATTTTTGGACTGTGGACGGAGAATTGAGAGGGAAAAGGGGCGTGGATACGAGTATAGTACTAACGATGGAGCTTATCATAAAGTAGTCAGATTTAAACATTTTGGAATACACAGAAAAAACAGTTTAATTGTGCCAGCCGAATTAAGAGCCAAGTGCATGGTTTAATTACAACAACTGAAATTTTCGGTTGCGATTACCGAAATTTATTTGGACCAACAGAAGATAAATTTTCAAAACAAATTTTGGTTATGGCAACCGAAAATTTCGGTTGTTGTTATTAAACTATGCAGTTGGCTCTAAATTCGGCTGGCACAACTAAACTGTTCTCTCTGTGTAGGGACGGAGAATTAAGAGAAGAAATGGGCGTGGAAAAATTATGTTTTTACATCTAACCTAATTTTGAAGACAAAAGCAACACTCACATAAAAAATCGGTTGGAATGAGGTTGCCACAACCGCAATACGGTTGTCGTAACCGGCTTGCGGTTGTCCCAACCGTACGCGGTTGCAGCAACCGTAAATTGAGGTTGTTATAACTTTTTTAAAATATTTTTGTGCCAGTTGCCACAAAATTAAAAAAAAAAGTTGCTACAACTGCAAACCCCGGTTGTAGCAACCGTAAATAACGGCATTTGCCGGTTGCCACAAACTCATATTACCGGTTCCCTCTACTGATAATTCAAATAACAAAACTTCAAAAATTTTTGTTTTGTCATTAAATAAAACAAAATATTTAAAAATAAATTTTATATTTTTTGTGAAATTTGAAAAATACAGCATAATTGAGGTAAGTTTTTTTAAAATAAAGGCTACAACAGTTTAAAAAATATCCCTTTTTTTTTAAATTTATAGATATAAAGGAATATGTTTCCGTATCATCAAAAATGATTTCCACATTGCGGAAAATGCCTCCCTGAAGCTGCTATATATTTTTGCAAGCAAAGATGGATCATGTGCAGGAAGTTCGAAATCTTCGAAATTTAGTCTTAAAGTTTATGGAACTCGAGGACTTCAAATAATAAAGGCACTTGCTTTGGAACAATTTTCTCAGAAAACATTCTCAAAATCTGTGACTCCTTTTGTAAGAAAAATGCCTTACAGGCAAAAAAGTTTAATTTCCAAGAATCAGAAGCTTTCGATGGTAAGCTGTCTCAAAATCTGCAAATTTTTCTTTACAAAAAGTTTCTCAGACTCTTGAGACTTTTTCTATAGAAAAACTGTCTCAGATTCTGAGACTTTTTCTATAGAAAAACTGTTTTTTTTTTCAATAGAAAAACTGTCTCAGATTCTGAGACTTTTTCTATAGAAAAACTGTCTCAGATTCTGAGACTTCTTCTATAGAAAAACGGTCTCAGATTCTGAGACTTTTTCTATAGAAAAACTGTCTCAGATTCTGAGACTTTTTCTATAGAAAAACTGTCTCAGATTCTGAGACTTTTTCTATAGAAAAACTGTCTCAGATTCTGAGACTTTTTCTATAGAAAAACTGTCTCAGATTCTGAGACTTTTTCTATAGAAAAACTGTCTCAGATTCTGAGACTTTTTCTATAGAAAAACTGTCTCAGATTCTGAGACTTTTTCTATAGAAAAACTGTCTCAGATTCTGAAACATTTCTATAGAAAAACTGTCTCAGATTCTGAGACTTTTTCTATAGAAAAACTGTCTCAGATTCTGAGACTTTTTCTATAGAAAAACTGTCTCAGATTCTGAGACTTTTTCTATAGAAAAACTGTCTCAGATTCTGATACTTTTTCTATAGAAAAAATGTCTCAGAATCTGATACTTTTTCTATAGAAAAAATGTCTCAGAATCTGATACTTTTTCTATAGAAAAAATGTCTCAGAATCTGAGACTTTTCTATAAAAAAAAAGTCAGAATCTGAGACTTTTTCTATAGAAAAACTGTCTCAGAATCTCACACTTTTTCTATAGAAAAAATATCTCAGAATCTGAGACTTTTTCTCAGACTCTGAGACTTTTTCTATAAAAAAATGTCTCAGAATCTGAGACTTTTTCTATAGAAAAAATGTCTAAGAATCTGAGACTTTTCCTATAAAAGAAAAATGTCTCAGAATCTGAAATATATAGGAAAAAGTGTAAGATTCTTTAAAATTTTTCCTATACAAAAAGTCTCAGATCCTGAGACAGTTTTCCCGTAGAAAAAGTCTCAGATTCTGAAACATTCTCCTATAGAAAAAGTCTCAGATTTTGAGGAGAATAATTCGTTGTATGGGATCTTAATCATACGTATTAAAACAACTTAAAAATGTAATATTTATTAAATATTTTTAGTATTTAGACGTTTAAATTACAATATTTTTTTACAAACAATAAAAAAAAAACAAAAAAATTAAGAAAAACGTGTTTTTTTAGTTGGGATTTCTTTGTAATTTGGTATAATGTTGAAAATTTATTAAACACAGCTACGGTTGGGACAACCGGCAATACGGTCGCCATAACCGGCAAATGCCGTTATTTGAGGTTGCTGCAACCGGCATTTGTCGGTTGCCACAACTGTAAATTGTCGGTTGCAACAACCGTATATTTTCCGGTTGCCGCAACCTCAATCTGAGGTTGGAACCTTTTACGGTTGAGACAACCGTATTTTGCTGTGAGTGAAGCACAAACATAATTTTTTTTAAAGTTTGGTAAAATATTAGAACTATTGAGAAAAGTGATTTGGTGTTCCGCCTGGCAGGGACAGGCTATTCGACTAGTTTACCAAATAAACACAAAACGGATTTTATAAATGTCTTGTTTTTATTTTTTTTTTTTTGAATTTTAAAATTTATAAATATATATGTACCTTAGGGTGGGTCGATGAAATGCATATTTGCGAATCTCGGTTACTAATAGCAAAAACTCGACGCGCATTTTCGAGCTGATAACGGGAAAAATAATGAAAAAATTTTAGGAGGGTACTTTTAGGCCTCTACAAGCGGTTTTAGTTCGCGGTTTTCGGAAAAAAAATATTTTTTTTAATTTTTTAAAAATATTTTAAAAATTAAGTAAAATAATGCTTATTACGAAACAAGTTCCAAAAAAAATTTATCTCGCCAATTTTAGCCCGTGGATGCATTTTTATACCCACGAAATTTCGATTTATATATATAAAAAAAAATATTTTTTATTTCTTAATAGCACTCAAATGGTGCATAATGCCGATTTAAGAACATCAATGATAAAAATTAAAAAATTGCAGGTATTTATAGCAATCCACAAGTGCAAAAAATTCGCAAATTCAAAAAAAAAAATTAAAATGGGTATCAAAATTTTGGTAAAATAAAGCGATTTAAGAAAATGATAAAAAAACAAAACAAATTGGCGGCTATTTATAACAATTCGCAAGTACCAAAAAAAAATTAAAAAAAGGAAAAATGGGTATCAAATTTTTGGTAAAAAAAAGCGTTTTCAAAAACCCATTTTTCCAATTTTTAATTTTTTTGGTACTTGCGAATTTTTTGCACTTGCGGATTGTTAAAAATAGCCGCCAATTTGTTTTGTTTTTTTATCATTTTCTTAAAACGCTTTGTTTTACCAAAATTTTGATACCCATTTTTAATTTTTTTTTGAATTTGCGAATTTTTTGCACTTGTGGATTGCTATAAATACCCTAAATTTTTTAATTTTTATCACTCATGTTCTTAAATCGGCCTTATGCACCATTTGAGTGCTATTATTGTCCAAAACTTTTTTTATTTGCATTCAAATGGCTATCTTCTGATAGAAATGCATAAAGGACTTCTAATGCAATAAGCTTACAAACACTACGGGCCAAAAATCTTAATTTGCGGTAGTTAGCGACAATCAAACTTCCGAAATGTGGAAAAGTCGATTGAAATTTCATAAAAATAATGTACTCTTTGGCCTATTGTACTTGCGCCGTCCAGCGTATTCTTCGAAGATTTAAAATATATGGTCCCTATACTTGTTCAAAATACACCAATACCCTGGTTTGCGTCGCTTCGGTTTGCGTCGTTTCGAAGTTGCGTCGTTTTCAAATTTCTGTGATCTCGAGTTGCGTTGTTTTGGTTTCAGTTTGCGTCGCATGGCTTCGAAGTTGCGTCGCCAGTGCTTCGATTTGCGTCGTTGATATAAAAATGTGTGTACAAAGCTAAAACAAAAAAACGGGATTTCCCGTTTATATTTCGGTTTGCGTAGCATGACTTCGAAGTTGCGTCGTTAGTGCTTCGATTTGCGTCGTTAATATGAAAATGTTTATACAATGCTTGCTTTTATACTTGCTTTTGTACCACGAATTTTTTATTTTTATCCTAATATTTTTATGTTTTTGTTATGTTTTTTTACGTTTTTCTCATGAATTGATATATTTTTATTTAAATTAAAACTGTTGTCAAAAAAAAAAAATACAAAAAAATTGCATTTTTTTTGAAAAATCTAATTTTTCTGCTAAAATTATGAATCTTGGAACCAATTATCAATACAAATGTATGGAAAATCGTGCTTCGGTTTGCGTCGTTTCGGTTTGCGTCGCGTTTCTCCGGTCCCAATTAACGACGCAAACCGGGGTATTGGTGTAGATGTATTTATGAATTTGATGTGCCATCAATAATAAAAAAAGTTATTTGGTGGTAACGGTTTGAAATTAAAATTTCTTCATTTTCAATTTTTCGTCGCTTTTTGATCAGGAAATTTGCGTTGCTTCATACTTTTCAAAAGCTAATACGAAAAATGACAGCTGTAGTAATTCCATACAGTTTGAAACCGGTCTCATGAATGTGCCCTCAATAGGAGCGGAGTACTAGCTAGACAAAGGTTGAGAGACAAAACGTGAAAGTCATCAAAAATCTGACATTTCACGATTTTAAACTTTTGCTTGTATTTTCACGCGAAAAGAATTTAGATTTAAAATATACCCGTCAGACGATTGCTTGTAATGCGTATTATGGATCGTGTGCAAAAATTGGGACTTAATGTAACTGTACGCTGAAAACGCGCCAATTTTGTCCTCAGATAAACCGCTAGAGCACACCCAAACCGCTAATAGAAATTAATTTCTATAAATGGCAATTGCTGGCACTTATAAAGCATTATTCCAAAACTGAGCGGCATTAATAAATTTTGAAGATTGTGGATTTTATGCATCTTTCAAAATTGGGTTAATCAGAAATTGCATCACTTTTAAAATTCACAATTTTGCATAATGCACAAGTTTCTTAACTAATTTGAGGGTGCTTAATCCGAATATGACCATTAATTTGGTCCATCGTCATTAGATTTCGCGTAAATTGCATATTAAGTATTAAGAGAGCAACTTTTTAAAACAAACTTTCAACGTAAAAATCTGATTGTATATCCACGTTAATGGACGTAATTTATCCGGTTGATATTGGGGATAGTATGAAACATTAATTAACGTTGATTTTGTCAATTTCTAATAATAATTGTAATTTTGAGATTTTTTGTTTTCAATTAAAATCTTTAAACCGCCATAACTTTCGCGCCGTCAGCTGAAAGTTATTCACGCGAACGGATTTGAACTTACTAAATGCATGTTTATACGCGTACTAAACGATTTTGATGTGCCTTCAAAAAAAATTTGAATATTTTTTAAACCTTAAAATCAAAAGTTAAATGGAAATGTTTATATAAATCGAACTTTTCTGGGTATAAAAATGCATCCACGGTCTAAAATTGGCGAGATAATTTTTTTTTGGATATTGTTTCGTAATAAGCATTATTTTACTTAATTTTTAAAATATTTTTAAAAAATTAAAAAAAATATTTTTTTTTCCAAAAACCGCGAACTAAAACCGCTTGTAGAGGCCTAAAAGTAAACTCCTAAAATTTTTTCATGATTTTTCCCGTTATCAGCTCGAAAATGCGCGTCGAGTTTTTGCTATTAGTTAACGAGATTCGCAAATATGCATTTCATCGACCCACCCTATTACATACCTACACTAACTGAAATTAAAAAATAAAAGTAGTTTATCTCCGCGAGACACTGTATCCCAGCAAAACTTTGGTAATGGGTAGTGATTATATGACACATTACCAGGTAATGCATATAACTTATTTGTAGCATTATTTTGTGATGTCTTACCAAACATTTGTTCCACAACGTATTATTTTCAAGTGAAAAATCATGCATTACTAATAATTTGCTACTTAATGCATGATTATTGGAAAAAATATATTTCATATTTATTATTTCTAAACATTAAATCGTGGATGACTTATATTTGGTTACATTATGTATTATTTGAAAGTTTGAAATAATGTATTATTTATAATTGGATACATAATGCATTACAATTACATAAAAAATAATTATTTTATAAAAAAATGCATAAGTTTAAACTAGAGATGGGCTCACGACAGGAAATTTCTTACGACACACACTCACGAGCATATTTTATCTACTTACACTCACTTACAATCACGTGAGTAAATTTAATACAAAATTACTTTTTCACTACTCGTAACACCTTATATATTATCTTCTGGTATGCTATATTATTTCATTTCTCGTAACCTATAAAATATCATATATTTTACACCTTACTCGTATTCTTCGTTATAAATTTATGACTTATTTTATACCTTACTGGTATTCTTTGTGATAATGTGGATGCATTATTTTAAGTCTCATCGCCTGTTAAAATCATCAATGCTGCAATGTATAAAATAAGAGATCCTATACCTTATTTTATACCTTATTTGGTAATCTAAGTTTTGCTGGGTAGCTTAGAAAATTTTAAACAAAATTCCGGAAGACGCGACTCAGAAAATTTTAAAATTTTTTTTTTTCCTGAAAACAGTTTTTAATTATTTTTTATTACAAACCGTAAAAAAGTTGCAAAAAAAAATTTTTTGGCAATAAATTCCATAAATTCACCAATTCTCGTAAATTTACTAAATTCTTGTCTGTAAAAAAAGGTGGAAATATGTAAAATAAAAAAAAATTGTAAAATTACAAAAAGAATTGTAAATTTGATAAAAAATGTTTTGTTAAAAAACAAGGAAAACTGCCAAATATTGGTGAAATGGGATAACGAGACTTTTACTAGTAATTTAACAGTGTTTTTTTTTGGGTGTATGCCTCCGAATAGTGGTTAAATTTATTAAGTGATACACGCGATTCATTTTATTCGTAAATATATTGTAAAAATCAAATAACAAATTTTGTATACTTTATATATTTTTTTATTTGATGAATCGTTGTACTTGTTATATGCTATTATTTGTATTATTGACATGACAACAATATCCTCCCACAGGATAAAAGTAAAAGGGGGAATTTGAATTGTAAAATTGTTGCACGTGTTTCGTAAAAAATGTAAATTTCTATTATTGTTGCCATCTTCAGCGGATGAGTCTTTGTAATTTCTCTTTCATTTATTGAAAATTGAATTGTTCGTTAAATCAGCATTCATTTTTAAGAGTAAAACAAGGATAATAAGCGCATCCTTGCTACTTTTAAAATGTACAATTATTATAAAAATAAAGAACTGTTGTTTTTATTTGCTGTAACATGAAATGATGGCAAGAACATACAATTGTTGCTGAGAACATCCTTGTTTCCCTCGTAAATCAAACATAGTTTAAATATATGCACCCTTCATGCTGCAAAATTCTTTGAAAGTGAATAAGTGTATGTACTGTCGAAACGTAGTACGTATGAGCAGCATGTAATTAAATTTATATTCGTTTTCCCTCTTCTTCTGTTTTATTTGAACCCCTTTTGCATTTCTTCCGCTTGTGCTACGTAAAGATTTTAATGGAACTTTCTGCTTGTTTCCCCACATGTCTGCCACCCATTGTGCGTATTACAACTACTGCGTAATTGCAACAATTTCGAGTACACAGTGCATTAAAAAAAATCTTCAAATAGAATGGAATTGAATTTTGCACATAGTTTCATCTTTTGAAATGCGGAACTAATAAAATTTCTTGAAAGCGTCTGAATTGTTAAAATGCTTGTGTAAGGTAGGAAGGGAATTATTATGCACGTGCGTGTATTGTTATATTTTCTATATGCACAATGTAGGTATTTTGATGTATTTTAAAGTTAAAGAGTCATTACCCAATTGGTAAAGTAATCAATTCGCAAGTAAGATCCTATATGGCAATCAAAATGCATTAGATTTTTACGTAAGATGTTAGGTTAGGGTGGTCATGTCCTATAGACTTCTCGTATAGACCTCCTGGTCCATAGCGATACCACAAAACTTATTCCGCTAGCGGTGCAAGTTAAACACGTTTAAAGTCATTGTGAATCTTTTCAATATCCTAATATCCATTCGCGTTTATTCTCAAAGGTAGCTAAGGTTGTAAGTGGCTACTGACGTTTTACGTCAGCACACATAGACTCTGAGGTTAATTGTGATACCACGGGACTGTAATAGGTTTCCCTACTGATCCTTGCCGTTAAACCAATTTGAGCTTCAAATGAAACTTCTAGATATTCAATTTGACATCTGACAAATCAGAAAGATCGTGCAGCTCCCTAGATAGTGGTGAAGCAAGTTTCTGACCAGAAAGTGCCGGGCAATGGCAGATGAAATGTTCGACAGTTCACATTTAACCGATCTGCGTGCTTCTTTAGAAGATATTGTCCGGTAATTACAGCAACCACTGTTGAAATCTCTCCTCTTGGAAGCGATATCAGCTCACTTGTGCGCCTCTGATTAAGAGAATGCGAAATCTGTCGTACTGTCTTACACGTCAATCCATTTGCCCATCTCTTATTAGTCTTCGTCACGGAACAAAGCCGTAGACTTTGCTTGCAAGTTTCTAGAGGCATACCAACACATTTCAATTCTGTTGGAACCTGTAATTTATTTCCCAGTTTTGCAAGCTCATCGGATTTTCATTTCCCTGGAATGTATCTGTGCCCTGGGACTTATATGAGCCATATATCAAACTGCAGTAGTTAAGGGCAGATCTTGTTTTTAGAATATTGGACTTCAGAGACTTGACCGCGGCTTGACTGTCAGAATAGATGTTGACTGCGGTTGTAGACAAGACATTGCAACTCAACCAGTCAGCAACTTCCTTTATTGCCAGCATCTCTGCCTGGTAAACTCTGCAATGATCTGGCAATCATCGAGTGTAACGAAACTTTCCGAAGACCTGAAACATGCTCGACCGTGCTCAGGGCTAATGGGAGGGTAATTGGTCTTACCGTTACACAATAATAAAGAGAAGAGAATAAGAAGAAAGAAAGTTGCAATAGTTTGAGAAGATCACTTTGTTTGTTTACCCGCCATCCTGTTCGTTTCGTCAAATAATGCGCGTTTAGAATTTCATATTTAATCAATTAACAAATTTATTTAAAAATTAAACAACAGGTCATTATATGACAGGTTTTAAAATAAAAATAAAATTTTAACGATAAAAAAAAAATAAAAATATTGCAAGTTAAAAATTATTTATAAATAAAATCTGTATCCAATAATTTAAAGATTTTAATTATCCTTTCAAAATGCCAAAACAAAATAATAGTTTCAGTACTTACATATAATTGAATTTCAGCAACGAAGTGATATCACTGCATTGGATTTGAACGTAGATCGGATTTCAAATTATTCGGATGCTACTAAAAATTATTAGATAAAGTTTATACGTTTAAAATTTCAGTTCAATATTTAAATTAGATAAAGTTAGAAAAAAGTTACATTAGATGAAAAAGAAAAATTAACGATAAGTTAAATCAAAAAAAAAAAAAACACTGACTTAAAAATAAAAAAAATTAAATACCGAATTAAAAAATGTTACAAATTAGCGAATTAAATTAGATAAATTTAATTGATGAATTTAAATAAGATGATAATCAACCGAATCGAATTTAACAGCAAGTTAAGGAAATAAATTAGATAAAAAAAAAATACCGAGTAGAAACTTAGATATAATAGATGCAACTCAACGTATGTATTTTTTTTTTTTTTTTTTTTTTTACACAACGGCATCCAAATCAGTAAACTAAATCTTTTAAGATTGCGTAGCCAATATTAACGTAACGCAAATGTTCAAATCAGGTAAGTAGAATCAAGTAGGTAAATCTCTTAAATACGAGAAACAAAAAAATCTTCAGATCAGGTAAGTTAACTCCGGTAAATAACGTCAAATCAGGTAAGGTAAGTATATATTCCAATCAGGTAATTTCAATCACGTTGAATCCGTATCACTTTCGCAACCAATAAATTCTTTAATCTCTTCGATAAATCTAGGGTATAAATCGACGCAATTAGAATGTAGATCAGTGATGATCTTAGGACTGCACTCATACAGGACGTACTCCTTGACACCTCAGTTGTTTCCCTCAGGGAATTAGCCCTTTTCTCTAAATCTAAACAAAAAAAATCATGAAATAAGTTGCTAGATTTCACGTCCAAATGATCCTTTACCATTACCTTGATCTACACAAACAATCCGTTTATACCACAAGTGAATTGCAAGACGACCCACAGACTTTAGTTTTTCCAACCAACTTTAACGCAGAGTTCCAAGATACGACTCCAATTTCACGGTTAATCAACAATCACAGTCTGTATCCGCCTATATTCCACGGTTAATCAACACTCACAGCCTCTATTTGTACAAATTTTGTCTCCGACACGTGACACGTTTCTTTTTTAAAATTTTCCAGAATAATGAAAATTTTTGGACAAATAAATTTTCAAATTAAATAATTTTCAAAGGTATCTTTTCCTTTTTTCCTTTTCCATTTCAAAACAACAAATAATTTTCAACAACCTTTAACCCTTTTCGGCCTAACAAAACCATTTGAGTCCTCCGTACGTCACAAATTACACCACGTTTACAAAAAAAAAAAAAAAAAAAAAAAAAAAAAAAAAAAAAAAAAAAACCCTACCATATATCCTTGGCATGATATGTAGCCACACTCTTTGTTTCCAAATCTTCCAATGTATAATTACAGCTTCCAACTTTAGCCACAACTCGTGCCTTAACTCCAACTGGTGCCAATTTAGCATTAAAATGATTTATCTTACTACTTTGTGCAAAATTCCTCCGAGTCACTATTTGTCCAATATTAAATGTTCTATTCCGACTTCTTAAATTATAGTAACGTACATTTCTATTATATGATTCCTTCATTTTGTCTCCAATCTCCTCGCGAATAATTTTAAATTTATCTTCTCTATTTAGCTCCACTGGTCCTTCTCCTAATAAATTCAGATTCTTTAGAAGTTTATAATCCTCTCCATGCGTCACCATGTGCTGGCCAAAAACAATAAAATATGGAGATTTTCCAATGGTCTGATGAAGGTAATTACGCAAAGAACTATTAATACTGCTTAAATACACATCCCAATTTCTCTGATCCTTGTCTATATAAGCTCTTAACGCCTCATTAATACTACGATTCACCCTCTCACTCGCGTTTGCCTGCGGTGCATACAATGCAGTATAGATGTGTTTTACTCCAAATTCGTCCAAAAATTTATTAAACTCCTTACACTTAAATTGGCTACCATTATCTGAAATTATCACCTCAGGCACTCCAAAGCAGTGAAATATCTCATCTCTTAAAAAATTTACAATCTGCTTCGAGCAAAATTTCCTAAGAGGCTTAAGGAACGTAAATTTCGAAAAATGATCTAATACTATGCATATTCCTATATTTCCTTGCTTGCTTCTGGGAAAAGGTCCTATCAAATCTATATATAATTTCTGAAATGGTCGTTCCGACTCCGCCCTATTTCCCATCAACGGTCTTAAATTTTGATTCGGGGTTTTCGAAATACAGCAGCTCTCACAATTTTGAATATATTTTTTTACGTCCACTACCATACCAGGCCAATAAAAATATCTACGTATTCGTTCTAATGTCTTAGCTATTCCTACATGGGCTGCCGTTGGAGGGTTATGGCAAGTGTATATGACATCTCTTCTTAATTCTTGCGGAACAAAAAGTTTCCATTGTGAAGATCCGTCAAAATCAGTTCTGCGGTAAATATACTTATCTTCTATAATAAAATCTGGAGAATTTAATCGTTTAAATTCTTCACCTAAGCTTTTATATTCTTCTGTCTCAAACGCATTTGAAGATAAATCAATTACGGGTAATTTTTCCAACTCCAGTTCAGCTATTTCATCAAGTTCAAAGCTCCTAGACAATGCATCCGGCACAACATTTTCTCTACCTTTTCTATGCTCAATATTGAAATTAAACCCTTGTAGCTTCAAGGACCATCGTGCTAACCTACCGCTTAAATCTTTTTGGTTCATCAACCATTTAAGACTTGAGTGATCTGTCACTACTGTAAAATTGTAACCTTCTATATAATTTCTAAATTTCTTTACAGCTAGCACCACCGCAAAGCATTCTAACTCTGTCACCGTATAATTACGCTGAGATTTACTTAATTTTTGTGACATGAATGCGATAGGCCTTTCTACGCCATTTCCATCTTCTTGGGCCAAAACTGCACCTACCCCAACCATACTCGCATCGCATTGCACTATAAACTTTTTATTATAATCGGGATGGATAAGAAATGGCGCTTGTGTCAACATCCCTTTTAATTTTTCAAAAGCTTCCTGAGCCGATGAATTCCAATTAAATTTTCTCTTCTTAGATAAAAGTTCCGTTAAAGGGTATGTTACTGTTGCATAATTCTCGACAAATCGTCTATACCATCCCGTCATTCCGAGGAAACGCCGAAGTTGCTTCACCGTCTTTGGCACCGGATAATCCGTGATAGCCTTCACCTTTTCAGGGTCAGTCATCAGCGTACCATTCCCCACAATATATCCTAAGTATTGCACCTGGTTCAGCCCAAAACTGCTCTTCTTTACATTTATTGTAAGTCCAGCTTTCTTCATCAGATCAGCCACTTGCAAAAGGTGTCGTAGATGTTCCTCAAAAGAGTTTGAAACGATTAGCAAATCATCTAAATAGACGAACACGTGGCTCTTCAAGTCATACGTTATCACCTTATCCATCAACCTGCACATTGTCTGAGGCGCGTTACAGAGGCCAAATGGCATGCGGCAGAACTGATATAAAGGTCGATTCGGGATTGAAAATGCAGTTTTCGGTCTGGATTCCTTTGACAAATTGATTTGCCAAAAGGCGTCTTTTAAATCAATTTTCGAAATTATGTTCACAGGTGGTAAGCGAGATATTAAGCCGTCAATATTGGGCATCGGATATGCATCCTTGATGGTAACTTCATTCAATTTCCTTGAGTCCAAGCAAAATCGTACTTTATTTGGTTTTACTATCAGCACTCCTGGTGACGACCAAGGGGAACTATCGGACTCCTCAATGACTCCTAAGCTTAACATTCTGTCAATTTCCTCACATAGGATTTTCTCTCTCGCTGGTGAAATTGGGTAAAACTTTTGTTTAATTGGCTTTGCCTCTCCAGTATCAATCACGTGTTCTATCAAGGAAGTTTTCCCTAAACCTTCCTGTTCCGACGATGGAAATAATGCTATTACTGCCTCCAGCTGTTGACGTTGTATGGGTGTGCATGGATATTTATCATCCGACTCCGTTGAAGTGATTTCCGATAACGCTGTCAATATTTTGAGATCAAATAACCTCCAAAAATCCATTCCTAATGTCACATTTTGCTTTAAGCTTGGAATAACTAACAACTCCAATGTCTTAATTTGTCCTTCAAACGTAATATCCACCGTGATCGAACCCACGACCTGTTGATGCTGACCATCCGCCGTTCTGACATTCCCATTAAATTTTGTCATGTGCGTCGTATTTTCAGAAATAATTTGATTAGCTAAACAACTTCCTATGCAGCTAATTGTGGCACCACTGTCTAATAGCGATAAAAAGGATTTGCCCAATACAGTTATGCTAACATATGGTCTAGTGTCAATACCGGTTTGAATTATAGAAGCTATTTTATGTTTCCTAAGTCTTCGACGTTGTTTCCAAAAATTATTCATCCTAACGGCTGAACGTGATTTTATCCCCTTTGTAAACGTCTCTAACAAATTAAGTTGTTGTTCTTCTCCGTGATTCTTTATACGAATATGATATAATGTTTGTAAGTCCGGGTTTAACGTTGTTACTAAAGTTGTAGAATCTAGTTTCGAGGCTTTTTCTGTGGATGTGATCTCATTTTTGGTCTCACATCCCCCTTGGAGTTTAAAGACTTATTCTTAGTCAAACATTTAGGACACGACGGTAGGTAGGTATCTACTGTGCCACATCCATAACAAAACACTCGACGTTCTGCCAGACATTGTTGGTATGTATGCCCTAACGACTCACAATTCCAACATTTTACCTTAGACAAATCTAATGCATCAATTTCATTATCCGGTTCCTCATCCAACACGTCTTCGTCAGGAAATTCGTAGGTTAGTTCAGAAACCTGACGACGCCCACCGAAACTTGGTCTGTTTGATGTCAACTCTTCCGTGTCCTTCAGAAATTTCTCCTGCTTATGTGCTTCGCATCGTAAAACTGCTAAGTCCGGAATATTAACATGAAGTAATTCCCGCCTTAAATCAATTCTCAAATTCCTAATGATCATCTCGATTAGTTCTTCTTCAGTCAACGGTTTCCTTAGCCTATCAGTCATACACATTAACACATCCAAAAACTCATCGAAACTTTCATTTACTCGTTGTTTTCTTCTTCGCATGTCATCTTTGATATCGTAATCTGTTGTGGTATCCTTGAATTGAAGCCTCATTGCTGTGCATAATTCCGGCCATGTAAATTCAACATTTTTACGATCAAAGCGCCAGTACCACTGTTTTGCTTTTCCTTCAAAAATAATATGAGCGTGTTGGCACAATAAGTCGAAATCTGCATCTAGATGTCTAATTGTCAAAGTTTTAATGCGACTGATAAATTCATCAATAGATATTTCATCCAGCGAGCCCTTGTATGTCACATGCCAGTTATAAATTATATTAGAAGGTTTTTCCCTAGAAACATTAACCCGTTCCACCCGATATGGTGGATCTGGTTCCTGATGTACGCGATTCTGTCGCCTTGGACTCCGTGTAACCTGCTGTTCCTGATTTGCTCCTGGAATATTGTCATGGCTCTGAGATATACGCGATTGTCTATCCGGACTGGTTTCGTTGTTTCGTCTATGAGTTTCCCTATTCAAGTTCTCAAAATTAATATTTAAAGTAGCAATTGCATTTTGCAATTCGTTTGTCATAATTTCCGACATTTCCGTTCGAAAGTTATTTAGATTTTCAGATATCATATCATGAATTTGTTGTTCCGATACCGCGTTTACTCTCTGTGGAGTGTGAAAACCCGCCGCACCCGAATTCATTTCTGCCTCTAACCGAGTCTGTTGTCGCGTTTGAATTCGAGGTCGAACTGTATTTTCTACGTTTGTATCGCTACTACCTACAACAATACTATCACTTTGAGTGGTTGCAATATTAGGGACACTAGGGCTACGAGTCAATGGCATTTAAAAAACAAAAATAATATATTTTTAGAACAAAAAAAAAAAATTTACAATTTTCAAAGTTTTTAACAATATCTTAGAATTTTGACTACTCCGAAACAAGTTGACAGGTAAACAAAGAAAAAAAAAAATGTACATTATTGTGATCAGGTGTTAATGATCCATTTTAATCAATTCTCTCAAACTGCTACAAAATAAAATAATAACCCTAACTGAAAAATATAAATAGTTCTCTGAGCAATTTTCCTAAAAATCAAATCTTCGAAATTTAATACTCTCAAGAGATACAAAATTAAGTAACCGATATTGTAATAGTTTGAAGTCCCTAACGAACTATTCAAACTCTACCACAAAAGTAGATATACTTATGAAAAGAAAATTAAACTGGATAGAAAGAATATTTAAATATGGTAATCTGTTTTGTCATAGTTTGAAGTCCATTTAGAACCAATCAAATTCTACAACAAAAGTAGATATACCGAAGAAAAGAAACTTAAAACGGACAGAAAGAATTGTATTATGAATTAAGTAAGGTTAGTTACGGATATCCCCATAAACTACTTTTCCAGTACCTAAAATCTAATACTCAAATATTCAAATGATCATAGTCAGTTTCTGTGGTAAAACTGCACGTCTACAAATCAATAAAAAAAAATTAAAATTAAAAGAAATTAGAACTCTCATTTTATCCTCTACCTTGAAGATAGATTTATGATGGACTTAAGACAAATATTAATGAAAATGAGAGCCCCACGTTGGGCGCCAAAAATTATGTAACGAAACTTTCCGAAGACCTGAAACATGCTCGACCGTGCTCAGGGCTAATGGGAGGGTAATTGGTCTTACCGTTACACAATAATAAAGAGAAGAGAATAAGAAGAAAGAAAGTTGCAATAGTTTGAGAAGATCACTTTGTTTGTTTACCCGCCATCCTGTTCGTTTCGTCAAATAATGCGCGTTTAGAATTTCATATTTAATCAATTAACAAATTTATTTAAAAATTAAACAACAGGTCATTATATGACAGGTTTTAAAATAAAAATAAAATTTTAACGATAAAAAAAAAATAAAAATATTGCAAGTTAAAAATTATTTATAAATAAAATCTGTATCCAATAATTTAAAGATTTTAATTATCCTTTCAAAATGCCAAAACAAAATAATAGTTTCAGTACTTACATATAATTGAATTTCAGCAACGAAGTGATATCACTGCATTGGATTTGAACGTAGATCGGATTTCAAATTATTCGGATGCTACTAAAAATTATTAGATAAAGTTTATACGTTTAAAATTTCAGTTCAATATTTAAATTAGATAAAGTTAGAAAAAAGTTACATTAGATGAAAAAGAAAAATTAACGATAAGTTAAATCAAAAAAAAAAAAAACACTGACTTAAAAATAAAAAAAATTAAATACCGAATTAAAAAATGTTACAAATTAGCGAATTAAATTAGATAAATTTAATTGATGAATTTAAATAAGATGATAATCAACCGAATCGAATTTAACAGCAAGTTAAGGAAATAAATTAGATAAAAAAAAAATACCGAGTAGAAACTTAGATATAATAGATGCAACTCAACGTATGTATTTTTTTTTTTTTTTTTTTTTTTACACAACGGCATCCAAATCAGTAAACTAAATCTTTTAAGATTGCGTAGCCAATATTAACGTAACGCAAATGTTCAAATCAGGTAAGTAGAATCAAGTAGGTAAATCTCTTAAATACGAGAAACAAAAAAATCTTCAGATCAGGTAAGTTAACTCCGGTAAATAACGTCAAATCAGGTAAGGTAAGTATATATTCCAATCAGGTAATTTCAATCACGTTGAATCCGTATCACTTTCGCAACCAATAAATTCTTTAATCTCTTCGATAAATCTAGGGTATAAATCGACGCAATTAGAATGTAGATCAGTGATGATCTTAGGACTGCACTCATACAGGACGTACTCCTTGACACCTCAGTTGTTTCCCTCAGGGAATTAGCCCTTTTCTCTAAATCTAAACAAAAAAAATCATGAAATAAGTTGCTAGATTTCACGTCCAAATGATCCTTTACCATTACCTTGATCTACACAAACAATCCGTTTATACCACAAGTGAATTGCAAGACGACCCACAGACTTTAGTTTTTCCAACCAACTTTAACGCAGAGTTCCAAGATACGACTCCAATTTCACGGTTAATCAACAATCACAGTCTGTATCCGCCTATATTCCACGGTTAATCAACACTCACAGCCTCTATTTGTACAAATTTTGTCTCCGACACGTGACACGTTTCTTTTTTAAAATTTTCCAGAATAATGAAAATTTTTGGACAAATAAATTTTCAAATTAAATAATTTTCAAAGGTATCTTTTCCTTTTTTCCTTTTCCATTTCAAAACAACAAATAATTTTCAACAACCTTTAACCCTTTTCGGCCTAACAAAACCATTTGAGTCCTCCGTACGTCACACGAGCCAGGCTCAATCCAAACTCTTCCGAATTGACTCCAAAGCCCACTGTATCGTGCAGCCTCGATCCATATGTGTAAAAATTTATGGCGGCTTCACTACCCGGAATGCCCCTCATCAAAGACTCCCTGGATGGTATCGTAGTGGTAAAGTGGCGCTTGAAAAGGGTCATAAAAGGAGCACAGTTAATATTTTGTGGTATTGATATCTTCTTCAAGATCGCGATATGGCCACAATCGCTGCTTCTCCATTGCAGTGTGCTATTAGGTTGAATTGCCGATGTAGTCGACTTAATAGCATACTACAATGAAGGAGCAGCGATTGTGGCCATAGCGTGGTCTTACAGAAGATAACAATGCCATAAAATGTGGACTGTGCTCCAAGGTAGAAATAGTCGAGTGAGTGACTTTTGACTCACACACGCTCACGCTAGGAACTTTCCAATCACATTTTTCTACTCTCACTCATAATCACGTGAGTAAATTTAACACGACTCACACTCACGTGCACTCACCCAAGCTTCACTCACACTCACGTTGACTCACGCTCACGAAGCTCTGATTTATAAAAAAAAAATTAAAAAATTAACAAAAAAACTAACAAAATTTACAAAATTGTTTTGCTTGTTTGGCAAAATTTAAAATTTTTGTTTAGCTTTTTTTAGTCGAAAGAAAACAGAGCTTCGAAGGATTTCATTCCTAAATTCAATTTGTCATTCTGAGTGAAAATTTAGTGATTGCATTCCCCAATCACATTTTAGCGAATTGAATGAATTCACTTTAGACTCATTCGATTTATAAATATCGAATGCATTCGTTTTATTTTTCATTGCACTCGCAGTGGAATGATAAAAAATCGAATGCATTCGATTTTTCTAAATCGAATGAACATGAAATCGAATGCATTCATTTTTGTTCATTCAATCGAATGAATTCCAAGGACTGCATTCAATGTTGATTTATGAAATCGAATGCATTCACTGACTATGAAAATTGAATGGATTTGTTTGAGAATTCATTCGAAAAGGATTTCATTCTTCGAAGCTCTGAAAGAAAATATAAAGGAAAAAGAAATCACACTAACTTACGCAAAAAACATTGACTCACGCACACTCTCTCAATAAAAAATCTTACTCACCCACGCAATTTTTTCCCACTCACAATGAGTAAACTTAATTTCAGTCACACTCACGAATGATCACGTGAAGCACACAATAATCGGCTCATGTGACCATCTCTACTACAAAGTACCAAAACTTATCTGACCTGTAATGGGTCGGGGAATCCTTGCCACCGCTGGCCAGTGACAAAGTATGTGCTCCATCGTTTCAAATACTCCTGGTAAACTGCATCTTTAGCAACTAGCATCTAAAAGAAGTTCAATATTCTTGACATGAAACCAGATAAGACAATAACCAGTTATTATCCCAGTCAAAGCCCGACATTCCCTTCTCGTAAGTGATAGTAGACATTTAGTTTTTCCTTGATCTGAAATTGCACTCAAAAAACCTTGTTAAATTACAAGAAAACCTTGTAACTTTTTTTTGTTTGCTACCTCCTATTTGACAAAAATTCCTAGTAATTTTAAAAAATGTTTACCAATAATTTTGTAATTTTACAAGGTTTTTACCAATAAAATTGTAAATTTACAAATTATTTGATACGATAAAATTTACAAAGAGGTTTCGTCATTTTACTAAATTTTTTGCTACCTCCTATTTTACGAGAATTCCTAGTAATTTTACAAGCTTTCTACCAATAAATTTACAGTTTTTTTGGCGCAATTAAAATTACAAGGAATTCTCGTGAATTTACTAGATTTTCGTTTTTGTAAAATTAACTTGGAAATTTGTAAAATTACAAAAAAAAATTGTAAAATTACAAAAAAAATGTAAATTTCGATTTGTTAAAAAACAAGGGAAACTTTCAAATATTGGTAAAATGGGACTACGAGACTTTTCCTAGTATTTTGACAAAGTTTATTTGTTTGTGGTCACAAAGTTCTGTTTATTTTGCATATTGTTATTTCTCTCCACTTCCTGTTTGCCTTTGCAACATTGATGGAATTTCGCTTAAATTACAGTCGGTCTTAAAACTGGCACTAAGGTACCTATACCATCAAGTTTCGCGAGATCATCTGCCCTCCAACGTGTAAAAAAATTGCAGGGGCATTTTTTGGGTGGGGGTGGGTTATTTGGAGATCCCTTCCTCTACGCGATAATTGTTAACAAATTCATTTGTTGTGATTTTTGTACCTAAGTAATCAATTTTATAATTATTTAAATTTCAGCCTGCCCACAAAAGCGGGTGGGCCAAAAAAAATTAAATTTTTGAATCCCCTGGGTTCAGATAAAGGACTTTGGAATTTATTTTATAGTGATTGGTTTAGTTCTTCCCACGTGGTCCAATTTTGCCCATCTCCGAAGTTTACCTGCCTATAAGCATAAGACGTATTGCTGCCAAACTTAAGGAGTCTAGCTCTTTTATTTTAACCTATATCGTGTCTTTCACAGACGGATGGACGGACATCTATAGCATGTCTTAGAATAAATAATATATTGACTTTACAAAGTGAGTAATATTCGGACATTACTAAAAAGTGTTTTTATTGTATTTTTTTTTTTTATGAACGAAATTTTCATTGAATTATTGTCACCTAAAATGGTACATAAGGTGTCACATGTCAAATGTGACATGTTTATGAAATACACATTTCTTTGTATTTTTGCAAAAAAAATAATAAAATCGTTTTTGAAACACATTACGCAATTTAATTTAAATAAATAATTTAATTTTCTTGCTATATTCGGATGAGGTGACGCCACCCAGTTACACATTAGGGTGGCTCGTTATTGAACTTTCTCTTTCATCAAATTCTTATACCCGCCAAATGTGTTGGTTCCCTAGGGGTAAATCTAGGCTTGCCAGATCGAAAATAGTAAAAAGCTTGACATTTAGAAAAAAAACTTGATTTTTTTTGACATCTAGAAAGACAAGCTTTATTTTTTTGACATTTGAAATTTTAGTATTTTATAAAAAAAAGTATTCTTTTAAACTACTGTGAGTATTTTAGTGTATTTCAGACTGAAAATATTTTTTTTTTTAGTTTTTTCTTACACCCCAAATGCAAAAAAGAAAAAATTCTACTAAGCTTCGAAGGCTTGACAAAAAAAATATTTCGGAAAAACTTATATTTTTTTAAACATTTCTGATCAGTGCAATAAAAAATTCGTATAATCAAAAATCGGTAATTTAAAATAAAATCTTAAAATTTAGTGAGAAAAAGTGGTGACCGTGTTAAATGAATTTGTATATTCCAAAACGCAATTAAAAAAGTTGCAAAACAAATTCTGTGGGACTAATTGTAAGATAATAAAAAAAACGGGTCTTGAAAATAAAATTAATCGCTGTTCTACGAAAAATTAGCAAAAAAGTTTATTGATTTCAGCAAATTGTGAATGCGTTTTGCAAGTTTTTTTAAATTTGAAAATATTGGAATCGGCTAATTTTAGAGTAAATTTAAAAGCTTTTTTTGCTATCATTGAACTTTTTTTAGTGCCGTTTGAGAAATATACTTTTTACAGAATGCTTAAAAGAAATCAGTCATTTGGTAAAAGTGGCACAGCCCGAATTTATAACGCAACTGCAATGATATAGGAAAATCAGTTCCACACATTACTCTTCTCGCTTATTATTTATTAAAAAAGGAGATTTTGGTACACCTAGTGGTAAAATTATAATTATTTTTGAAAATAATCTTTAATTTGTATTTATTTATATTTAAAGACTTTTAAAATAAATTATTCTTGATTTTTCTTGACAATTTATTGGGAAATGGTCTAAAATTTGATTTTATCTTGACAAATGACATTTTGGCTTGATTCTTGATACGTATCAAAAAATCTTGACAATCAAGCCAAATCAAGCCCGTCTGGCAACCCTAGGTAACTCACATACAAATATCACTTCAATCGGAGTTTATCTTCTGTACCCACTTTGATCTTCAAAAATGGGATTTTGTCAAAAAAGGACTTTAAAAAATCAATTAAACATTTTTTTTATAAACATTAATTAAAAAATATTTTTATATGATAATTGATCGTAAATACTTAAATATGAAATCTATTTCAAACTTGGTACCAAAAAAACTTCCAGATTAGGGGGTTTTCAAAACACCTTTTATCAAAATTTAAAAGGAATAATTTTTTCCCCTTCGTTAGTAAAATATTATCTTTAATAGAATCGTTGACCCTTCTTAGCGGGGGGCCAAAAATTACCCATTCCGTAAAAAATCTAATCTCAAAAAAAGCAAGCACTATGCTTTAAATTTTTTGTGGTGGTAATTTTAGACCACTGTCCAATAAGGGTTAAATATATCTTAAAAAGGTCAGATTTTATGGTTAATTTAAAGGTACTATGTAATGGATTCGTAAAAATCTATATATTATTTCTCTATGGGTCATTTTTGAGCCCCTTCCAAGAAGGGTTAACGATTTTTTAAACGAAAATATTTGAATACAAAATTATAGTTGGGGTAAAAAACACATAACCCGAGTAAAAAAAAATTGTATGGTAAAACATGTTATCTTATAAAATTATATATAATTTATTGGATCTGATTTTGCTAAATTTCATCCGAAAATTGGCCGCGCCAAAGTTATCTCATAACATCATATAATATATGAAGTTACAGTTTAATATTTGATTGTATGTGATTTCATCCGGAAATTGGCCGCGCCAAAGTTATCCCAAATTATCTATTATCATGATTTTGTATTAAATATGATATGATATGATGTAATTTCATCCGGAAATTGGCCGCGCCAAAGTTATCTTAAAATATCCAATATCATGATTTTATATTAAATTGGATATTATATAATGTAATTTCATCCGAAATTTGGCCGCGCCAAAGTTATCTTATAATATCTGATATCTTGATTTTATAAAAAAATTATTGGATACATTTTTATCCAAAAAATGTTTCTGTTTTTAGATTTATTTTTAGCAATGTTGGCAATCGATACCTTTTCAATACCGTTATCCGTTTCAAAACCCTTTAAATTGAATACCGGTACCAATACCAATACCGAAACTAAGTTTTGGTATCGGATACCGGTATCCAAAAACCTTTTCCTTCGATACCGGTACGTACCGGTATTGAAACGGTATTAAAACGGTTTTTCCTAAAAAACTTGTTTTTTTTACAAAAAAAACAGAAAATTTGTAATTTTTTTGGTTTTTGTAAATGAAAAATCGTATTCCAAATGCCTCCTCGAAGTCTCATAAAAATCAAAAAAATCTTTGGGCACCCACATCGTGGATTAAGTAAAAATTTCCAAAAAAAAAATTATACTTCAACCGCTATGCGGGAGCAGAAGAAAATTATTGATTTTCACGAAATTTTTTTGAAATCATTTAGACTCTCAATAGAAACTTTCCCCAACCCTAAGTATAGTTAAGTTTTTTGGGGATTTTTATTTAATCCGCGATGTGGGTGCCCAAGGATTTTTTTTGATATTTACAGGACTTCGTGGTTCAAAAATTATTACAAAACCGTGAATTTCAAATTGGTTTCACCTTAAGTCCACATGTTGAAAACCCCGTTAAACCAGCTTTAAAAACATGGAAGAGTCATAGAAAAATATTTAACAAAGTATTTTTGTCACTCAAAAATTAAGCAAAAAAAAACTTACACTCGAAAAAAATTTTACACTCCAAAAAATTTTTTGTAATTTTTTTTTTTTAGAAATGATTAAAAAAAGTTTTTTACTCAAAATAAAATATTTCTAATCAAAATTGTTAATTTTTTTTTTTAAGTTAGAAAACTAACTATCACTTTAAAAGGGCACCGTGGATATTCATGGATTCGGCTAACAAGGAGAGTCTCCCTGGTGTCATCCTCCGATCTTCATGACGTTTGGATATGTTGTTCAGAACGAAAATTATTTCGACACTTATTTCTTTAGCGGCCCAAACTCATTTTTAGGAGGTTCGATTTGCATGGAGGGAAATTGACCTTTTTAGTTTTTTACGATTTACGTCTATTTGCTCAAAAGTAATATAGGCGTATTTGGTATTAGATTAAAGGTAATTAAAATACATATATTGTGATGCTAATAACGTGTAAAAAAAGTAAATATTTTTTGACTTATAAACAAAAATTTCCAACAATTTTGTCATTTTACTCAATATGACGAAAAGTTGTGCATGTTTGGACCGTTCTTTGCACATGGAGATAGGTTTTCCAAAGACCTTTCATTTGGTATGGAACATGACTAGGTTTATTTGTATAATATATGAGATAAACGCAAAAAAACTGAAAAATTACTGTTCCTTCTCCCTCATTTTCACCCCCTAAATATGAATTTGGGCCACTAAAAAAAAATACGTGTCCCTTTATTTTTTATACTCTACAAAATAAAACCAATTCCATAAAGATCGGCGGGTGACACCAGGGAGACCTTCCTTGTAAGTCGAATTTAACTCTTCTACACCCAGAAAAGTTTTACAGTAACTATTTACGGTTATTCAAAAAGTTTTTAGTTAAAGTTGTTTTAAACGTTTTATCGTTTGTTGTTCAATGAAAATAAAATATTGAACGATTTATACAGTTGTTAAAACAATAAACTACAAAAGTTAAGGAAAAATATTTTTATCAGTTAAATTATTTGTGACTGATTATACCGTATAATTTTACAGAAGTACGGTTTTTGTAGTTTGTTATTCAAAAAATTTTATTTTTACTTCAAAAAATAAAAATTTGTAAACAGTTAAAATAACTGAAATATCTTTTTTTTTTTTTTTTAAGTGTTTTTATCGGCGCATGCCATATTCTGTTTTGTTATTAAGGGTTTGTGATTGAAGAAGAAAACATTGTATTTCTAAAGATTATTTTTTAATGTGGATTTATTCCAGACCATGGTTTCTGTAGCCACCTCTACGTCATCAGTGGAGAAAATTACATTAGATAAATTGTTTGATTACACTGTACAACACAAAAAAAAATTACAAGGTCAGACCAAAAAATTTTGATAGAAGAGACAAAAAAAAAATACACGTGTATCGGCGTTTTGAAAGTTTACATCTGGGTTTCATTTTAGGGGGAGGTGAAGTTTCCCCCAAATGCAGATGTTGTATTGTCAATCGTCATTGAATATCGAGTGAAGCTTACGTTTAAAGTATATGGTGTGTTAAGCAAATTTATGTAAAATGTTACGGAGAACATTTTTGTGGAATATATTAACCCTCTAACTCCTCAAGATAAGGGTCTTTTTGGTCCTTCTTTTCAAAAAGAGCAAAAAACACCATTAAAACAGGGATTTAAGGGGTTTGAATGTTCCGCAAAAATATCCGCCGTGAAATTTTACTATAAGTCCCTGAATACACCAAAACGGAAAACTTAACAAGAAAGTCAGAAATAAAACACAACAAAAGAGAGCTTAGGGTTAATTTCGCATTTATTAAGAAAATCGAGTTAAGCTTACGTTTAAAGTGTATGGTGTGTAAAGCAATTTTATGTAAAATGTTACGGAGAACATTTTTGTAGAATATGTTAACCCTCTAGCTTCTCAAGGTAAGGGTCTTTATATCCTTCTTTTGAAAAAGAGCAAAAACGGCATTAAAACAGCTATTTAAGGCGTTAAAATGGTCCGCAAAAATATTTGCCGTAAAAGGGACTTATAGTAAAATTTCACGGCGAATATTTTTGCGGAACATTTTAACCCCTTAAATCCCTGATTTAGTGGCGTTCTATGCTCTTTTTAAAAGAAGGACAAAAAAGACCCTTATCTTGAGGAGTTAGAGGGTTAACATATTCTACAAAAATGTTCTCCGTAATATTTTACATAAATTTGCTGAACACACCATATACCTTAAACGTAAGCTTTACCCGATTTTCTTAATAAATGCGAAATTAACCCTAAGCTCTCTTTTGTTGTGTCTTATAGCTGACTTTCTTGTTGAGTTTTCTGTTTTGGTGTGTTCAGGGACTTATAGTAAAATTTCACGGCGGATATTTTTGCGGAACATTAAAACCCTTTAAATCCCTGTTTTAATGGTGTTTTTTGTTTTTTTTGAAAAGAAGGACAAAAAAGACCCTTATCTTGAGGAGTTAGAGGGTTAACATATTCTACAAAAATGTTCTCCGTAACATTTTACATAAATTTACTGAACACACCATATACTTTAAACGTAAGCTTTACTCGATTTTCTTAATAAATGCGAAATTAACCCTAAGATCTCTTTTGTTGTGTCTTATTTCTGACCTTTTGGTTGAGTTTTCCGTTTTGGTGTATTCAAGGACTTATAGTAAAATTTTACGGCGAATATTTTTTCGGAACATTCAAACCCTTTAAATCCCTTTTTTAATGGTGTTTTTTGCTCTTTTTGAAAAGAAGAACAAAAAATACCCTTATCGTGAGGAGCTAGAGGGTTAATATATTCCACAAAAATGTTCTCCGTAACATTTTATATAAATTTGCTGAACACACCATATACTTTAAACGTAAGCTTCACTCGATATTCAATGACGATTGACAATACAACATCTGCATTTGGGGGAAACTTTACCTCCCCCTAAAATGAAACCCAGATGTAAACTTTCAAAACGCCGATACACGTGTATTTTTTTTTGTCTCTTCTATCAAAATTTTTTGGTCTGACGTTGTAATTTTGGAAAAAATTTGATTTTGTTGTGCAGTGTTATTTGTAAGACTGTTTTTTCTATATGTTTTTTCATCAACAGACTTAACTCTGAGTGGAATACTTAACTCTGAGTGGAAACTGAAATATCATTTGCTTTTACGGAATGTCTAGTCATTTATTAACGTTTAAAAATAACTGAAAAGGTATGTTGTTTCAAATGAAATATAAGTAGTCCGTTTTTTAAATGGAAAAACGATTGTTTTAAACGTTTTTTTCAGTTGAATTTACTTACAAAATATTTTGAGTGTACTTTTTTACATATTTTTTTACTTTCTGCAACAAATGAAACCTTTTTATGTCAGAATAACTTCAAAGTCCTGCACTTTGGTCAAGGGGATAAGAAAATTATAATTTTCTCGGTCCGCCCCCTTTTGTAGGTGTGGTCCGGAAACGTCCCCGCCGACCCCCTAAGAAAACGCAATTTTAATTTTTTTAACATTTTAAAGCGCATTTTAGCAAAAATGCTAAAAATAAATACGTGTTTTAGTATTAAAATTGGAAAAAAATTTAAGTTTTTATGCGTTCTTTATATTTTTAACATTTTTTTCGATAATACCGGTACGTACCGGTATCGACGTTTCGGTATCGGTAATACCGTAACCGATTCAACTTAAATACCGTAACCGATACCGATACCGAAATAAATAAAAAAAAGATACCAATACCGATATCGATACCGTTATTCGTTTCGATTGCCAACCTTGATTTTTAGATATAATAATGTCAAACTGAAAATAAATACCCGAGTAAAAATTTTTACATGATAATGATATGTGACACAATGTATATTTATACGCAATTTGATCCGAATAATGGTGGATCTTTTTGCATTAAAAAAGATCAACTTGTATAAAATATGATTTGATTTCATCCGAGTTTTGACCAGACATTGTCATATATTAGTGGATCAAATTAGATCTAATTGCATAAAAACATATAAAATCCTGGTGTTTTTTGGTTGGGTTTGAGATACACCACAGGTCAACGATACATTCACCAAACATATAATTTTCTAAAACAAAAAAATGTTTGGGTACGCTTCGAACCAGAAAGGTGATATACATAACCCTGACAAGGAAATGTTTAGGAACATTTTAAAAAGTTTCTTATACTTTGCCTAAAAAACTTAGAAATTTTTTGGTTAATTTGAAACATATATATAGTTTTGTATGGAACAGAATAAGCTATATATAATTTTATGTTAAATTATACAGAAAAACAAATTTTGTATTGACCCTCATATAATTTTATATAATTATATCAACCGTACACCTTTTAATCCGAATCATGATTAAATTATATATAACTGCATATGATTGCATTTAAAAATTTAGAAAATATCCTACGGAATGTATAATCATATATGATATATTATGTTTGCATCAAATTATATATTGTTATATATATTTATTTTTACTCGGGTAAAAAAAAAAAAAAAACTTCGAACGGACGGGGATTAGAACCACAAGTCTTCCGTTTTGTAATCGCAATCTCTACCCTCTAGACCAGCGGACGTTGTTAGCAAATAACAACTTTAAAAGACTTAGTTTTAAATAAATTGATCGTATCTAATTATATCAAATTGATCTAACATATAGTAATATATGATTATATCCAATTAAATATGTTATTCACTTGTACACAATTTTCAAAAGGACCCGAGTAAAAAAGATCTGATATAATCATATATGCTATTATATAATTATTTATATTTATATATGGTTATGCATGAACTTTGATATGGACATATAAGTTTATATATAGCATTGTATTTTTCCTTAATTTTTAATATGATAACATACATGTTCATATCTATTTATATACCGATCTATATGAAATTCGATATGACATATAAGGTCGGGAATTTTTAGATATGGCAGATAAAAAGATATATGATTTTATTTATATCCCGAAAAAAAATTCAAAATTTTCTAAGTCCCGTACAATTAAAAAATTTTCCAGTTCTAAAAAATTTTATGAAAATTTTCTAAAGTCCCGGACACAAAATTTTTTTGGCAATTTTTTTTTTTTTTGGAGTAAAAAATCATTGAAAATGTTTTTAGGAGAAATTTTATGTTTTTAACAAATTTTTAAGTTCCGAAAAAATGTTTTTAAATTTTCTAAGACACAAACATTTTTGGAATTTTTAAATCCCCGAGTAAAAAGGAATTTATATAAATGTATATTATTTTATATGTTTTCATAAAACCATATACAACTATATGAGTCAAAGTATAAAATTATATCTCACTTTGAAATTTTCCAATTTTTTTAAATGATGTCATATAAAATCATATCTAATTATATTGTTCATAATATATTAATATAAATGGTAGATGTAATCATACGTTGCACATAAAACTTAATCGGATTTCATACATTATTATACGTGACTTTATATCTAATTATGTATAGGACTTTACTAAACAAAACATCCAGTATCAATTTATGTATAATTGTATATGACTAATATAATACCATTTAAAACTATATATGGTTCCATACTAAAAAAATTTCCAACAAAAATAATAGATATAATTATATGTGTCTTAAACGATAACATATCTGTGTTTGTATGGTACTATATATACGCAAATTTCGTCTAAACTCAATATATATTTATAAATGGTCGCATATGTAATGGAATATATATTTTGATATAATCATGTATAAAAAAAATATTTTTTTGACCAAACAACTAGCCATATATAATTATATATGCCAGTATTTCAAAATTTATTTTTGTGTGTCAACATATATGGTTATACAAAACTTTTTATTGTATCATATAAGATTACATATGATTTTTGGGAACCCGAGTTCGATTCCCGGCCCAGTCGAGAAAAAAAAAGTTTTTTTTTTATTTTTTTTAAATAGAAAACACTTTTTTATTGCGTTTAATTTTTTTAGAACTAAAAAATTTTCATTTTTGGAATTTTTGCAATCATTTTTAAAAAATGATTTTTCTTTTATACAGTTATATATAAGGGGGTTTTCGTGTCAACTGACACAACTTTTGAAACCGATGTCTTCCGATCGGGATGAAATTTGCACCAAGGTTAGTCCTATTGGATAGTAGTTCAGACACAATTTTTCAACGAGATCGGTCAGGAACTCTCTGAGTTAGAGGGGGTCGAAATTTGACATTTTGGCCAAAGAGGTGTTTATTCTCATCCATGTAACTTCTTACCTATTGTTTTAAGCAAAATGTGTCCCAAAGAGTTTAGATAGCTATTTCTTCAGTCTTTCGAAAAAAAAATATAAAAAAAATAAAAAAAAAAATTTTGATTTTTTTTCTTAAAAATCCAAAACTTTTTTGACTTTTTCCTCAAATTGGGCCCTTTTTTTTTTTTTTTTTTTTGATTCAAAAGAAAGCTTAGGTGATTTCCTTTAAGAGCTGTGGGGTCGCTTAGTGGGATGCGAGTGGGATATCTATGAAAAATTTTTTTTTTTTAACTTTGGAACACAAAAAACCGTTCTTCAATTTGCACTATTAGGCGTGGGATAGCTAACCAGTTTTCGATTTTGATCTGCGATACCCTCTAATTTTTTTAGGTTCGAAAAAGAAAGCACGAGCCAAAAAATAGGGGCTGTGGGGAGGGGCCATATGGCCCCTCATTGGGGTCAAAGTTGGGCGTAAAGAGGTAAAAATCCACAAAAAGCCCCAAAACTCCCCTAGAAACGCCCCTGGAGGGGTGCAATGTGAGACCGACCTCCAATAATTTTCTGCCCCCAACATTATTCTTGAACATACCTTACCCCTATTTCCACTTCCTAAGGGGGCTCCCATACAAACCATTTTTAAAAAATTTGATCCTACCATTCTAACTTACCCTAAAGTGCCCCTAGTGGGGCCAAATGTATGACCGACCTCCGTTATTTTATTAATTCCAACATTTTTTGCAAACATACCTACAATGTATCTTTAACCCTTAAGGTGGTCCCCATACATTTCTTTTATTTTTTATAAACTTGTTTTATTAAACCAGCTCCTACCGCCCCTACCGTGCCTCCTAGAGAGGCAAAAATTACGACTAACCCCCATTATTTTTTAGTTACCAACATTTTGTCCGAACATCATAACACCCTATCTCCACTCCCTAAGGGGCTCCCATACATTATAAAAACATGTATTTTTAAAAACTAATAAAAAAATAAAAAAAATGTATGGGGACCCCCTTAAGAGTTGAAAATAAAGGGTAGGTATATTCCGAGAAAATGTTGGGGTTGAAAAAATATTGGGGGTCGGTCATACGTTTTACTTCTCTAGGGACACCCTACGGACAGTTAGAGCGGTAGGAGCAAATTTTATAAAATGTCATTTTGTATGGGAGCCCCCTTAGGAAGTGGAAATAGGGGTAAGGTATGTTCAAGAAAAATGTTGGGGGCAGAAAATTATTGGAGGTCGGTCTCACATTGCACCCCTCCAGGGGCGTTTCTAGGGGAGTTTTGGGGCTTTTTGTGGATTTTTACCTCTTTACGCCCAACTTTGACCCCAATGAGGGGCCATATGGCCCCTCCCCACAGCCCCTATTTTTTGGCTCGTGCTTTCTTTTTCGAACCTAAAAAAATTAGAGGGTATCGCAGATCAAAATCGAAAACTGGTTAGCTATCCCACGCCTAATAGTGCAAATTGAAGAACGGTTTTTTGTGTTCCAAAGTTAAAAAAAAAATTTTTTCATAGATATCCCACTCGCATCCCACTAAGCGACCCCACAGCTCTTAAAGGAAATCACCTAAGCTTTCTTTTGAATAAAAAAAAAAAAAAAAAAAAGGGCCCAATTTGAGGAAAAAGTCAAAAAAGTTTTGGATTTTTAAGAAAAAAAATCAAAAATTTTTTTTTTATTTTTTCTATATTTTTTTTTCGAAAGACTGAAGAAATAGCTATCTAAACTCTTTGGGACACATTTTGCTAAAAACAATAGGTAAGAAGTTACATGGATGAGAATAAACACCTCTTTGGCCAAAATGTAAAATTTCGACCCCCTCTAACTCAGAGAGTTCTTGACCGATCTCGTTGAAAAATTGTGTCTGAACTACTATCCAATAGGACTAACCTTGGTGCAAATTTCATCCCGATCGGAAGACATCGGTTTCAAAAGTTGTGTCAGTTGACACGAAAACCCCCATAACTATATTTGATTTATTATAAAATTATCTATAATTTTTGGGAACCCGAGTTCGATTCCAGAAAAAAAATATATTTTTTTTATTTTTTTTTTAAATAGAAAACACTTTTTTATTGCATTTATTTTTTTTAGAACTAAAAATTTTTCTTTTTTTGAATTTTTGCAATCATTTTTAAAAAATTATATTGCTGTTATATAGTTATATATAACTATATTTAATTTATTATAAAATTATCTATCATTTTTGGGAACCCGAGTTCGATTCCAGAAAAAAATATATTTTTTTATTTTTTTTTTAATAGAAAACACTTTTTCGATTCCAGAAAAAAATATATTTTTTTATTTTTTTTTTAATAGAAAACACTTTTTTATTGCATTTGTTTTTTTAGAACTTAAAAAATTTTACTTTTTGAATTTTTGCAATCATTTTTAAAAATTTATATTGCATTTATATAGTTAATAATAGCTATATTTGGTTTAAATTATCAAATTATCAATGATTTTTGGAACCCGATCTCAAATCTAATTCTGATTTCCAGATTCCATGAAAAATTTCAAATTTATAGGCCAAAGTCTTATTTCACTTTGGAAGCCTATGACTTGGAAATAAAGCATACCGCTACATTAAAATTATTGTTTAAGCTTACCATGGAAGCCCCTAATAGCGCTGTACGTCATTCCAATTTTTTTTTTTTTGCAAATTTTATCAAAAATTTTCTAAGTCTTTTTGAAAATTGTGTACAAGTGAATAACATATTTAATTGGATATAATCATATATTACTATATGTTAGATCAATTTGATATAATTAGATACGATCAATTTATTTAAAACTAAGTCTTTTAAAGTTGTTATTTGCTAACAACGTCCGCTGGTCTAGAGGGTAGAGATTGCGATTACAAAACGGAAGACTTGTGGTTCTAATCCCCGTCCGTTCGAAGTTTTTTTTTTTTTTATTTATTTTCAGTTTGACATTATTATATCTAAAAATAAATCTAAAAACAGAAACATTTTTTGGATAAAAACGTATCCAATAATTTTTTTATAAAATCAAGATATCAGATATTATATGATAACTTTGGCGCGGCCAAATTTCGGATGAAATTACATTATATAATATCCAATTTAATATAAAATCATGATATTGGATATTTTAAGATAACTTTGGCGCGGCCAATTTCCGGATGAAATTACATCATATCATATCATATTTAATACAAAATCATGATAATAGATAATTTGGGATAACTTTGGCGCGGCCAATTTCCGGATGAAATCACATACAATAAAATATTAAACTGTAACTTGATATATTACAAGATGTTATGAGATAACTTTGGCGCGGCCAATTTTCGGATGAAATTTAGCAAAATCAGATCCAATAAATTATATATAATTTTATAAGATAACATGTTTTACCATACATTTTTTTTTTACTCGGGTCCCTTAAAAATGATTTTAGAAAAAAATTGACAAATTTTTAATAATTTGCCAAGTCCCGAAAAAATTCCGAAGAATGCAATGAAAACACTTCTAATTGATAATGTATCCAATCTGATAATTAATTTCTAATTTCACGTTTAAAATTCCAAAAAATTTTACTACATTTCATCTAATAATATAAAAATTTATCAGATAAGATGTGATTTAATACAATTGGATAGACCCATTTTTGGGATCAAACTTAATCAAATTTGATATTATTTTATCAAAAATAATAGAATTTGATATAATCGTATAATATTCGATCCGCCAATTTTCGGATCAAAATTAATATGGATGTATACAAAAGCATATCTGTTCATATATAATTAAATATTGCGTCATATAACTTTTTTTTACTCGGGGACTTAGAAAATTTTTGATAAAATTTGCAAAAAAAAAAAAAAAATTGTAAATGACGTACAGCGCTATTAGGGGCTTCCATGGTAAGCTTAAACAATAATTTTAATGTAGCGGTATGCCTTATTTCCAAGTCATAGGCTTCCAAAGTGAAATAAGACTTTGGTTTATAAATTAGAAATTTTTCATGGAATCAGGAAATCAGAATTAGATTTGAGATCGGGTTCCAAAAATCATTGATAATTTGATAATTTAAACCAAATATAGCTGTTATTAACTATATAAATGCAATATAAATTTTTAAAAATGATTGCAAAAATTCAAAAAGTAAAATTTTTTAAGTTCTAAAAAAACAAATGCAATAAAAAAGTGTTTTCCATTTAAAAAAAAAATAAAAAAATATATTTTTTTCTGGAATCGAACTCGGGTTCCCAAAAATGATAGATAATTTTATAATAAATTAAATATAGTTATATATAACTATATAACAGCAATATAATTCTTTAAAAATGATTGCAAAAATTCAAAAAAAGAAAAATTTTTAGTTCTAAAAGAAATAAATGCAATAAAAAAGTGTTTTCTATTTAAAAAAAAATAAAAAAAATATATTTTTTTTCTGGAATTGAACTCGGGTTCCCAAAAATTATAGATAATTTTATAATAAATCAAATATAGTTATATATAACTGTATAAAAGAAAAATATTTTTTTTAAAATGATTGCAAAAATTCCAAAAATGAAAATTTTTTAGTTCTAAAAAAATTAAACGCAATAAAAAAGTGTTTTCTATTTAAAAAAATAAAAAAAAACTTTTTTTTTTCTCGACTGGGCCGGGAATCGAACTCTGGTTCCCAAAAATCATATGTAATCTTATATGATACAATAAAAAGTTTTGTATAACCATATATGTTAACACACAAAAATAAATTTTGAAATACTGGCATATATAATTATATATGGCTAGTTTTTTGGTCAAAAAAATATTTTTTTTATACATGATTATATCAAAATATATATTCCATTACATATGCGACCATTTATAAATATATATTGAGTTTAGACGAAATTTGCGTATATATAGTACCATACAAACACAGATATGTTATCGCTTAAGACACATATAATTATATCTATTATTTTTGTTGGAAATGTTTTTAGTATGGAACCATATATAGTTTTAAATGGTACTATATTAGTAATATATAATTATACATAAATTGATACTGAATTTTTTGTTTAGTAAAGTCCTATACATAATTAGATATAAAGTCACGTATAATAATGTATGAAATCGGACTTAATTTTATGTGTAACGTATGATTACATCTACCATTTATATTAATATATTGTGAACAATATAATTAGATATGATTTTATATGACATCATTTAAAAAAAATTGGAAAATTTCAAAGTGAGATATAATTTTATACTTTGACTCATATAGTTGTATATGGTTTTATGAAAACATATAAAATAATATACATTTATATAAATTCCTTTTTACTCGGGAAGACATTTTATATTTGATTATATCACAAAGGCTCTAAACTTTAAGTTTTCTGTCACTTTTGACCCCCAGCCAATGTGGGTTAGTGACGTCCTAGATTGATAAGATTTTAAGACAGACTTACAGGTGTCCAATTTGATGCCGCGAAACCAAGATACCGTTAATGTTTCCAAAAATATAATTTTTAAGAATTTACATTTCCTTGAAATCCGCTAACTTTTCTTGGCGATTTCCGAAAAGTGGACCGACGGCTATACACCAAATTTTAAATTTTTATTCTCTAATGTTTTCTTAATGAATGCAAAAAAAATATACTTTGGAAATTTTTTTTAATAAAATTTTCAAATTTTGAAAAAATGTGTGTTTGGAGAACAACACCAAAATTAGGTAATATTTTTTGGTACCAAGTTTAAACGGTTGAATGATACCTATGATACCTTAGAGTTTCTAGATTTAATATTTAATTACACCGCTCAACAAATCGAAGGTTTTTGACTCCGGTTTGAGGTTTGATATACATTTTTTAAAGATTTTGACTTGCTGATTCCAAATCTGTGCTCCAAATTTTTCCATCACGTCTAGAATTTTAATTATTCGCGGTTGAAAATGCGAAAAAACGCGATTTTTGCCTTTTTTGAAAGCCTGCACAGCAGCCACTGGGTGGAATAAAAATCTGGTATATAGCGTTAGAGTAGAATTGAACTATGATCTCAAATATATGATCAAAAAAATTTGAAGTTGTTGCACTATTATTGGCCAAGCATGTATTTAAAAAAAACACTGTGAAAAAAATTAGAAAAAGCACCAATTTTAAAAGGCTCTAAAACAAAAACCAGACGATCAGTCTTTACTGTGATGAGCTCAAAATTTAGGCAAAAGTTCATTCTTTCTTATAGACTTTTAAACCCATTAAATATATCTTCCGGTTTATGCGAAAAATAACACAGAAAACTTCAATTTGTAAAATATTATTTTTTTTTAGTTTTTCTTTGAAAAATATCAAAAAAAAAAAAACAAAGGTATCTATCTACCTTACCTTTTTTACAAAAATGATAATTTTAACAGATTCATTTTAAAACGCAATTGTAACCCAACCAAACGCAATAGAGTCCCCGCACAACAATGTCGGAGCGGTTGACGGTTTCGGTCATGAGAGAGTATAGGCGCAAAACAAAAGCGGCAGCGGTAAATTCCGTCATGCGTTGATATTTACACTATTTTTTCACTTTTTCCACATATTTTTATTTGATTTTATTGTTTTTTTTATACCCTCCAACCACAGTATGGGGGTATACTCACTTTGTCATTCCGTGTGTAACGCATCGAAATATCGGTCGGGGACCCCATAATGTATATATATTATTGATCAGTGATCGATTCTAAGACATTCTAGCGATGTCCGTCTGTCCGTCCGTCCGTCCGTCCGTCTGTCCGTCCGTCCGTCCGTCTGTGGAGGACACGATACAGTCCAAAATAAAAGAGCTAGACTCCTGAAGTTTGGCACGAATATGTCTTATGGTCATAGGCTGGTTAAGTTCGAAGATGGGCAAAATCGTACCACGGGGGAAAAAGTTCCCCCTTTAAGAACTAAACCAACCTCAGAAAAACGCCATTTTTTATAGATTTTTTGAACTTTTGCTTTGCAAACGAAACATTTTTTATGTCAGAAGAAGTTCAAAGTCCTGTAGTTGGATCCAGAAAGGTTGTCTCCCACCACCGAAACCCCCCCCCAAAAAAAAAAAAAAACGCCCCTGCTTTTTTTTTTTTTTTAACGTGTTGGAGGGTATAAAAGATTCGGCACGGCCGAATTTAACACTCTCACTTGTTTAATATCAATATGATTTTTTCATATTGATTAGTTTTTTGTATTTTTTTTTTAGAATTTTAAATATTTTTTTTTTGTTAGAGATAACATTTTTTGTTTACTTTATCGAAAATAATCGAAATATTTATAAAAATGTGGTAACATTTTAATATCAAAAATTAAAAGAGAGAGAGAAACCGACACAAAAATAAAATTGATTTTATTCAAGCGGTTTTCGGTCGAACGTTTTTTCTTGCCAAATTTGTATGAAAAAAACGTCACCGACCTTGTTGTGCGGGGACTCATAATTATAAAAAAAATGTTTTCTATGTTGGAGACCAAAGATAAATTATTCTTTTGCGCTTTATACCAGATTTGTATTCCACTGAATGGCTGCTGTGCAGGCTTTAAAATAATGCAAAAATCGCATTTTTCGCATTTTCAACCATGAATAACTAAAAATCTGGACGTGATGGAAAAATTTGGAGAACAGATTTGGAATCAGGAAATCAAAGTCTACTAAAATTGATCATCAGAATTCAAACCGGAAAATGAGTGTTGAGCGGTGTTATTTACGATCAATTACCATATAAAAAAATTTTAATAAATTTTAGTAAAAAAAAATTTTAATTAATTTTTTCAAGTTATTTTTTTTTTTTGCCAAATTTCCAATTTTGAGGCTCAAAGTGGGGACAGAAAATAAACTCCAATTGAAGTGATATTTTGCATGTGTGTTACCCTTAGAGGAGAATTTTGGCTGGTATTACAGTCTGATCAGAGAGAAAAGTACAAAAACGAGCCATCCTATTGGATATATAAGTATCATTGTAATTGTTTCCTCCATCTTTAATGCAACCTAAATTGCATTTCAAATAGCAATAATAACAACGCCAGAATCTTATTTTGTTTAGGATTTAAAATTCAATAAATAAACATTACAATATTTCAATTCGGATTGTCAACAATCAAATATTAAACGCAGCTGTTACAAATTTTTTACGTTGCCTGCGGTTGTTATAACACAAATCTTTGTTGTATGTGTAACTCTGTGTGCATAAGTATTCGTTTAGTTAAGATATATTAATGTAAATCTTGCCCTCGAAGAACGAGGTTTAAATAATATGTGCCATTTGCGTGCTTGGATTTAGATTTTAAGAACAAAATTAATCTACATACTTTTAGTCCAAACTTTAAGTTTCTAGGACCATTAGGTCAAAAGATAGAACATGTACCAAATTGCCATTATTCCCATTTCCCCATCTTAGAAGCGTCTTTTTTTAAAAAAATACTTTCATTAGAGTATTATTTTCGGGAGAGGATCCTATAGTCCAAATTTCAGGTTTCTGGGACCATTAGTTCAAAAGATCGAAAATGTTCAAAATTGTCCTATGTCCCCCTAAATTTGAGTGATTAAATCAATAAATTCCCAAAAATAAAAAAGAAAATAGAAAAAAAAATTGAGTAAGAAATGTGATTCAAAAAATTAAGCAAAAAAAATTTTGAGTAAAAAAAATTGAGTAAAAAAAATTTTGAGTAAAAAAAAATTGGGTGAAAACACCTTCTACGAAAAAGATTTTTATTAGATAGGGAGTCAGCAACGATAAACATAAAAATTATTAGGAGCTTCAAAAATCCCGAAGACCAATTGCCTTCATAGATATAGAAGAAAAATAATAAGATAGGAGAGGAAGAGAAACGAAACTGATGTGGAATTTAAGTGGGAAGAGGAAGTAGATGTTGATATCCTCTTCATGGTCTATACCCTCCCAACCAATTGCTATCTGTTCCCAATATTGTAAGATAGCCCGATAGTTCCCTAAGCTGAGTTACTTATATGTTTCGTGGAATGATGAAAACCAATTTAAAATTTCATTTTTAAATATTAAAATATTTAAACTAATTATATTTATACACATACTAGCTATACCCGGTCCGCGTTGCTGGCCCAAAGAAAAAACTGTTTTATATTGCATCTTAATTTAAATATAGCGTCGGACAAAATTAAAGCAAGGGTTCGGTCCAGCTAGTAACCTTTGGTTCCACCCTCGGTTAGCACTATCTATAGAGAAATCTCAACAAAACTGGTTTAGCCGTTTTGGCGTGATTTCGAAACAGACAGACATAACGTTAAGTATTGTACAAAGGGGCGTGCCATTTAACGCAATTTTATCGAATCGTGATAGTCTAAAGTTCCATGCTGCATCCTCGATTAGTACTATCTGTGCTGAAAATTTCATTGACATCAGTTTTGCCGTTTTTGTGTGATTGCGAAAGAGGAGGAAATAACTTTTTATGAAAAACGGGAGTGACTTTTTATACCCTTTTGCCGAATCGCGGTCTACATATGACCTACAGTTCCCGCTCGGTTAGTTCTATCAGTAGTGAGAGATTCGGCTAATCCGTTTTTGCGTGATTTCAAAACAGGCAGATATAACGTTCAGTATAAAACAAAGGGTCAGAATAGTACAATCGGGTCAGTATAGTACACGGACGTTGCAATTTTGATCCCTTTTTCCAATAACGATCTTACACTGTATGTAGTGAAAATGTCAAGTTAATGGGTTCAGCTGTTTTTGCGTGATTGCGAAACAGGCAGACGTCCAGTATAGTACAAAGGGCGTGGCATTTAACGCCACTTTTTCCAATCGTAGTATAACATGGCCTATAGTTCCGCACTCGGTTAACACTATCAGTGCTGAAAATTTTTTGCGTTATTGAGGAGCATGCAGAAATAACATTCAATTCAAAACAAAGGGGCATGGCATTTCACACCAACATTAGTACTTGGTTATGCTATGTTTACACCATACCACTGAGTCGTATGATTTTCATGAAAAAGCAAGATTTTTTTATAGCATAATTTTAGGCATGTAATATATATAGGGTTGTTATTTAAAAGCGACAAAAAACTTTACATATTGCTAAATTTATAAATTTAAGATTAAATAAATTGTCATATTTGTTTATAAATTTAGCAAAATGTAGAGTTTGTTGTCGCTTTTTAATAACAATCATATATTTACTACATGCCTAAAATTATGCTATAAAAAAACATTGCTTTTTCATAAAAATCATATGACTCATTGTCAGTGGTATGGTGTAAACATAGCTTTAGTACTATCGTTGGTTTAAATTTCATCAAAATCGGTCCATCCGTTTTTTATATATAGGAGGCATTCCACACCAAATGTTCAGCAAAAAAAAAGTGATGTCGTGTCAATATGAAGTCAATTGCAGAGTATTCGCCCTTAGGTCACTATTAAATAACACAAATAAAATTTCAGTTTTTTCAAAAAGTGGGCTTTGTAGGCATGGTCAAATATTGAAAATATCTGAATTTTTTGCCTTAGCACCTTTATTTAAATATTTATGAAAAATTAGTGAAACACAGTGAAGCCTTTAAAATAAAAGTTTTTTATAGATTTTTGTATGGGCTATCGATTAAAATAATAAAAATTGGAAAATTTTCAGAACAAGTTCTGAATTTTTTAAATTTAAACTTAAACTTTATTTATCAAAAAACATGCCACAATTTTATTTATTTTTTAAATGTTCAAAAATTAGTTAAGGTGTATATCTATCTGTTCTGAAATTTTCAGAGATGCATTTTTCCTTGTTTTCGAGAAAAAAAATGTTGAACATTGCACTATGCTTATAATTTAAAATAATGGGGTATATTAGATATGCGAATGAGTAATATTAACTCTTAAAAAACATTTAAAATAGAGATGTTTTCGTGGGTGAGTTTTTTTTGACGATCACGCACGCTCACGTTCACGTATGCTCACGTGAGTAGAAAAAAATTTTGTCACGGGCACGATACTCACGTGAGCGTGACTGAGCGTGAGCAAAATAAATGAGCATGCGTGATTAAAAAAATTTCCTTGGTGAGAGTGCGTGATGGTAAAAAAAAACTTACCCACGATCACATCTCTATTTTAAATGTTTTTTAAGAGTTAATATTACTCATTCGCATACGTAATATACCCCATTATTGTAAATTATAAGCATAGTGCAATGTTCAACATTTTTTTTCTCGAAAACAAGGAAAAATGCATCTCTGAAAATTTCAGAACAGATAGATATATACCTTAACTAATTTTTGAACATTTAAAAAATAAATAAAATTGTGGCATGTTTTTTGATAAATAAAGTTTAAGTTTAAATTTAAAAAATTCAGAACTTGTTCTGAAAATTTTCCAATTTTTATTTTTTTAATCGATAGCCCATACAAAAATCTATAAAAAACTTTTATTTTAAAGACATCACTGTGTTTCATTTAATTGGCATAAATATTGAAATAAAGATACTTAGGCAAAAAATGCTGAAATTTTCAATTTTTGACCATGCCTCCAAGGCCCACTTTTTGAAAAATCTTAAATTTTATTTTTGTTATTTAATAGTGCCCTAAGGGCGAATACTTTGCAAATGATATCCCATTGAAACCACCATGGTTTTTCTGTAGTGGAACAGTTGGTGTGGAATGACTCATAGATGTCATTAGTGGTGCAATGTAAAAATTCGATTTTGTCCACCCCTCCGCCCACAGGCAAAAAAGCATGGCATTTTACGCCCACTGGTCCGATCACCCTCTAATTTGGCACATAGTTAGTACTCGGTTAGTACTATCTTTGATTTAAATTTCATCAAAATCGAGCTATCCGTTTTTTATATATAGATGTCATTAGTGATGCAATGTGAAAATTCGATTTTGCCACGCCCCTCAACCCACAGGCAGAAAATCAAAAATCTGACCGCACAGTGTTACTCCCCATGCTATTCTGAATATTCCCTGAAAATTTCATCAAGATCGGTCGAGCCGTTTTCGAGTCCATACGGAACATACATACATACCCACATACATACACACATCCATTTTTATATATGTATACTAGCTATACCCGGTCCGCGTTGCTGGCCCTAAGAAAAAAACTATTTTATATTGCATCTTAATTTAAATATAGTGTCAGACAAAATTACAGCACGGGTCCGGGCCCAGCTAGTAACCTTTGGTTCCACCCTCAGTTAGCACTATCCATCGAGAAATCTTAACAAAATCGGTTCAGCCGTTTTTGCGTGATTTCGAAACAGACAGACATAACGTTAAGTATAGTACAAAGTGGCATGTAATTTAACGCATTTTTTATCGAATCTTGATAGTCTAAAGTTCCATGCTGCATCCTCGATTAGTACTATCTGTGCTGCAAATTTCATTGACATCAGTTTTGTCGTTTTTGTGTGATTGCGAAAGAGGAGGAAATAACTTTTTATTTATGAAAAAACGGGAGTGATGTTGTAAGCCCTTTTGCCGAATCGCGCTATACATATGACCTACAGTTCCCGCTCGGTTATTTCTATCAGTAGTGACAGATTCGGCTTATCCGTTTTTGCGTGATTTCACAACAGGCAGATATAACGTTCAGTATAAAACAAAGGGGCTTGTCAATTTAAGCCTCTTTGTTCAATCGTGGTCAGTATAGTACTGAGGGCGTTGCAATTTTGATCCCTTTTTCTAATAACGATCTTATATGGCCTACATATGCACTTGATTAGCACTGTATGTAGTGAAAATGTCAAGAGAATCGGTTCAGCTGTTTTTGTGTGATTGCGAAACAGGCAGACAATGTCCAGTATAGTACAAAGGGGCGTGGCATTTTACGCCCCTTTTTCCAATCGTAGTATAACATGGCCTATAGTTCCGCACTCGGTCAATACTATCAGTGCTGAAAATTTAATTAAAATCAAATCAACAGTTTTTGCGTTATTGCGGATCATGCAGAAATAAAATTCAATTCAATACAAAGGGGCATGGCATTTTACGCCTATTTGCCCGATCACGCCCACCCCTCCGCCCACTGGCAATAAAGCATGGCATTTTACGCCCATTTGTCCGATCACGCTCTAATTTGGTTAGTACTATCTTTGGTTTAAATTTCATCAAAATCGGTTTATCCGTTTTTTATATATAGATGTCATTAGTTGTGCAATGCTAAAATTCGATTTTGCCACGCCCATCCGCCCACACGCAAAAAAATAAAAATCTGACTGCACAATGTTACTCCCTAGGCTATTCTGAATATTCCCTGAAAATTTCATCAAGATCGGTCCAGCCATTTTCGCGTTCATAAGGAACAAACATATAGCCGTTTTTTGCATTATTGAAATAACTTTCAATTCAATACAAAGTTGCATGGCATTTAACGCTACTTTGTCCGATAACGCTCAAATTTGGCACATAATGAGTACTCAGTTAGTACTATCTTTGATATAAATTTCATCAAAATCGGTCCATCCGTTTTTTATATATAGATGTCATTAGTGGGGGGATGCAAAAATTGGATTTTGCCACGCCCCTCCGCCCACAGACGGAAAATCAAAAATCCGACTTGACAGTGTTACTCGCCAGGATATTCTAAATATTCCCTGAAAATTTCATCAAGATCGGTGCAGCCGTTTTCGAGTCCATACGGAACATACATACATACATACACACATCCATTTTTATATATATATATAGATAGATTCAATACAAAGGGGCGTGGCATTTTACGCCCCTTTGTCTGATAAGCCTCTAATTTGGCACATAGTTAGTAATTGCTTAGTTCTATCTTTGGTTTAAATTTCATCAAAATCGGTTTATCCATTTTTTATATACAGATGTCAATAATGGTGCAATTTAAAAATTCGATTTTGCCACGCCCCTCCGTCCACAGACAGAGAATCAAAAATCTGAGCACACATTGTTACTACCCACGCTATTCTAAATATTTCCTGAAAATTTCATCAAAATCGGTCCAGCCGTTTTCACGTCCATAAGGAACATACATATAGCCGGTTTTTGCATTATTGCCGAGTATGCAGAAATAACTTTCAATACAAAGCGGCATGGCATTTTACGCTCCTTAGTCCGATAACGCTCAAATTCGGCACATAGTGAGTACTCAGTTAGTACTATCTTTGGTTTAAATTTCATCAAAATCGGTCCATCCGTTTTTTATGTATAGATGTCATTAGTGATGGAATGCAAAAATTGGATTTTGCCACGCCCCTCCGCCCACAGACGGAAAATCAAAAATCCGACTTGACAGTGTTACTCGCCAGGCTATTCTGAATATTCCCTGAAAATTTCATCAAGATCGGTCCAGCCGTTTTCGAGTCCATACGGAACATACATACATACATACATACACACATCCATTTTTATATATATAGATATAGATTTACTAACTAAAATTGCGGATAGAAACAAGTATTTAATGTTAAATAAAATAAAAAGATGGAAAATAATAACGAAAATATTCTCTAAAACACTAAACAGAAAATAAAATCGTCAAATTTAAATCAACAAAACGCAATTGTAAATCAACCAAGCATGATATCAACCAAACATTTAATAAAAACGGTCGCCTGTAAGTCTATAATTCAAAACTTCGATTTTGTTTTTAACAAACTCAGTCAAGTAATTTTATTTCAAAATTATTTTATCATGTCAACAAATAGTTTTTGCGTTTGTTGAATTTCTTTGTTGAAAAAAAAAATAAGATTTTTTACGTTTGTCAGATCAACAAATTGTGTATGTGTTTGTTGAATTTCTTTGTTGAAAAAAAATTTGAGATTTTGTACGTTTGTCAATACAAATATTAATTTTAGAGAACTATTACAAACTCATTTATCAATTTTTTTAATTTTTTTTTTCAACAATCCATATTTACAAACGTTAGTTGATATCACAAATTTCTGCATAGGAGCACTTTCAGTGAAAAAGTTAATTGTATTCACAAATATGGGGGTCAATATAACAATTCGTTTTTTTCTGTGTACTATGTTATCGATTTTGTCGATAAAAATGGTTTTATGGTAAAACAAAAAAAATATCAAACTAAATTTTAAATTTCTTAAACCAAATTGTTAAAATTAAATTGGATATAAGCGAAAAGTGTCAATTGGAAAATGATAATGAATGATTTCTTTTGATAACCTAAAGTTGGTATCGAAAATTTAAAGTTATCGATTATTACAAAAATTTAATTTTACATTGAAAGATATTTTTTTCAATTAATATGTATTCAGAATCTTTAAAATTTTATTAAGTGTATAAAGAAAATTTATTTAAAAATGTTGACTCACCCTTTTACAATCCAACGACGACTCCAGGCCTGATGTCGAAGATTAAGACGTAGATAATGGTGATACTCTGGTTATAAGTGTAAATGAAATGTGTGGGTGTAAAATCTGATTACATGATCCGAATGATATGAAATTTAACACTTAAAATTTTTAAAAATATCGAAATGAAATTTATTGTTAAAAGTCAAACTGATAACCCGAACTAAACCGAAACAAAAAACAAAATCTTTAAATATTATTTGATAACCAAATTAATTCGTAAAAATTTCGATAACAGAACTTGATTAGTAAAAATTAATTGACAACGAAAAAAAATTATAAAAAAAAAAAATTCGATAAAAAACAAGTGAGAGTGTTAAATTCGGCTGGGCCAAATCTTTGATACCCTCCAACATGTTCAAATGCATAAAAAAAAATCAGGGGCGTTTTTGGGGTGAGGGGGCTCTGTGGGGGTGCTGGGGGATACCTTCCCCAACGCGATAAATGTTTACTAAATTTTTTATTATGCCTTTTGAAACTTAGTTATACCATTTTCTCATAATTTTTATGTTTTTTTTTTGAATTTTTTTTGCCCCTTATCTGATTTTACCCATTTCCGAACTTAGCCGGGCTATGACCAAAAGACACAATCTTGCCAATTTTCTGGAGTCTAGCTCTCTTATTTTGGACTGAATCGTGTTTTATACAGACGGACGGACATTCATAGAATGACTTATAATCGATCATAGATCAATAATATATATACTTTACAAAAATTAAATTTCAATATTTTCATTTAGACAAAAGTAAAATATTTAACAAAAGCAATTTAATTTAAATAACAAAGTAAAATATTACAAAGTATTTAAGAACATTTAAATTGCAATAAATATCATTTAACTCAATATTATGGCTGGAGAAAAATCAACCGATTAAACAAAATAAAAACAAAAAATAAAAATTAATCGATAACAAAACTGACTATTAAAATTTTATTGACAACACAAAACGAATAAAAAATATTAAAAATACCGTAAAAAACAATTGGTTAATCTGATATCCATATCGCAGTTATCGATGTCAGATTCGTCGATAATAGGTTAAAAATTATATATATCAAATATTTTAACTATGAATCGTCAATTTCCGACACGATAATCCGAAATAATTTCAAAAACGACAACTTTTCCAATACAGTTATCGATTTTCCGCCCGTTTCCGAAAACAAAAAAAAAATGAATGTAAACGTATTGGCAATTATCGACGCTAATTTCCAAAATTTCGATGGTAATTCTCAGCTACGAGGATTGTAATTATCGATATTGCCTGTCGGATGATGATGGTAGTTATCGATACTAATCAACAGATGATGGTGCTGTGACTATAGTTTAGAAATTATCTGATGATGAAGCAGTAATTTTTGATATTAAGTATTCGATGATGATTATATGTATGAGTCACGATCGCAAGTTCTGGAAATACCTCACGGTTCTAGCCCTGATTTGACGCAAGTTTGAATCGGTTGTACCATAAAATCTTCGGATGACTTAATCAATTTTCCAAACAGATGCTCCCAGGAAACGATGATATTAATGGAGATCAATATTTAGCCTTTCCCCAATGAACGGACTGTCTTTGGAACACTTAATAGCCCTGTGAAACAACTCACAAATTATTAGCAAAATTTTCCCGATACTGCAAATTTGACTGCCTACCTCTTAACGTTTAGCACGGTGCAAATTACGTTGCAAAAAGTATTTATATTTGCAATTCCTTTTGGTCAAAATTTATTAAAACTTATTTTAATTCCGGTTGACAAATTTTCCTTTTCGTCCGCACAATTAGAAATCAAAATTCTGAATGATCAGTTTCATCCCCACTAAGGAATCTTTAGCAGACTTTAGAGAATTATCGTTGGTCAATCAAACATCAAACCAGATATAATTTTTGATATATTTCACAAGTTTAATGAGAAATACTAGTATGAAGGTCCAAATACTCTATTATGACAATATCATAAATAGATATATTTTTGGGCCTCGAACTAGAATAAAACTCCAATCCAATATATTAACGGATAATATTTATAATTTGCTGTGTTTAATTGGTTTAAAAGTACTTTACGCATTTTGTGCTTATATTAACACAAAATGCGTGCTATTCAACAAATATTTACCCAATTTATAATAGTAAGTTTACATGCGTTTTTTAGAGTGTAGATGAATTATGCGACAACAGATGGGAGTAGGTACTTTTACTCGGAATTTATACTAAATGTATTATAGCCTTGTTATGGGAGGGATGGGTATGTTTGTTTACAAATTTTCGCCCATAACGAACATCAACTTAACCAACACATCGTCAAGGTAAACATGTGCTAATGTTATTTTTTAATAAGGACTAAAGCAATAAAATTCGTATAGAGTAGTGCAGAGCAATCTGCTAGGAATGAATGAATATGTTACTGAAGAACGTAATTAGATGAACACGACCACATTATTGTAACCATAGACAAATTATTAAGGGCTGATACAGCGTTCCTTTAACTTAAACATAACTTATTTTATATTCTCCACTACAAAAATTTTTATTCTAAAAAATCATATTTTTATCCGGGTTCAAAAAATTTTTAAAGATTCAATTGGAAGCGGTTTAGTTAGATTATACAAGTTAATCAAAATTTAAATTTGTTTCCAAAGACATTTTAAAGAATTTGAATCTCAAAAACATTAATCTGCATATCATTAAAGCGTCTGATATGGCACTCACACTTGCTGTTTTGAAGTGTTTAAGAGTGAGATGTTTAAAAAAGTCTTTGTTCTGTGTCCATTACGTTTTCATTCTGTTACTGGTGTTTTGTTCAACAACTTAAGGTCGTAAGTGTGAACTCCACATTATTTAATTTGCGGTACTAGTCCTAAAAAAAACCAACCAACATTATGGATACACGAATAGTTCTTTTGGCAAAAAATTACAATTTAAAAATTTGATATAAGAGCGTCCCAAAAATTATATTTTTTCGAATTTCATGTTGGAATACCTATCGAACGATGACCACTGAATAGATGATTGTGAAAAAATTTATGAAAAAATTTTGCAAGTGTACCTCCAGTTGTCAAACTGGAGCGGTCAAGTTAGAAAAATTGAGATTTTCGACCAAAATTCTGGCATAATTTTTTAAGGAAATTAGGCTCAAAAATTAGGATGAATTAGAATAAATGCGTCTTAAAATGGAGACATGTGTTTTTGGTGTGTTTCATTTGGTCCTTTCGCAGTGCTTTTTAGAATTCAACTTTTAATCAATATAAAATTTGTAATATTAGTTTAATAATTATGCGAAGTTTTTTTTCATAAAAGTACCGCGAAAGAACGTAATTTAATGCCTCTTCAAAAAAACAACATTTAGCACATGACTCTATTTTTAGGCGCATTGACGATATAAAACATATTAGAAAGACATACTATTATGCTTTTTACTTTAATTAAATTACGAATTGAATTTTTATGTTATACAAATAAAGAAGAAATATTTTAAAAATATTTAAATTTACGTTTTTAAATACCCGGGTGAAAATGACCATGTATGTTCATATATGATGCATATATGGATGTCCATACAAGTGCATATCCGTAATTTGAGGGTACATGTACATTAATGATCATACATTGTCATACATGAATTTGTATGTAAAATTTTTTTTTGTATTTTTTTCCATAAAATGTCTATTAATTGAAATTTTTTCAAATATAAATAATTTGTACTAATTTATGACACTGATATTTTAATAAAAACTAACGAACATTTTAAAAATATACTTTGGACTTTATGATACTTTAGGTTAATCAAAGCTTCGAAGAATTAACCACTTTTCGAATGAATTCACAAATAAAATACATTCGATTTTTATAGTCACTGAATACAATTATCTTTAAATATCAATATTTCTTGGAATGGATTCGATTTTTACAATTAAATCGAATTCTTGTTTATGAGAATTTTAAAAACTGAATGCATTCTTTATTTCATTTATTTATTATTCATGAGACTTTTAAAAATCGAATTTATAAAAACTTATGCATTCAATTTCAAAGTCGAATGAAAAAGAAACCGAATTCATTCTATATTTTTAAATCAAATGTAAATTTATTCGATAAATTGTGATTGGGGAATGCAATCATAAAAGTTTAATTCCTAACACCAAATCTTATTAAGGGATGAAATCCTTCGCAGCTCTGACAGTAATACCGTCAGAGTGTTCAAATTTTCTTCTAAAATTGGTTGTTTACGTTAGTGCCGTTCATATTCGCCTATAGAATACAAAAATTATAATCAATCTTGATGATGTATGATCATAATTGTCCAACCGAACGCCTTTTTCAGACTGAACCCATACATGAACTTCGTCCAATTTTGCAAAGTTCTGCCGAACCCAACCTTTAAAAAAATTATTTTTAAGACATGTATGCTATGCAGATGCATAGCATATATGAAGGAGTATGACATATACCTATCCACACATAGTTGCATACATTTACATATATGGAATATTACATTACTTGTGTATGTTCATATATGCTCCCATATATGACATACATTTCCATATATTGTTCATATACTATCATACATGGAATCATATATGAGCATGTATGAACATGTATGAACATTAGAGTGGTCCTTATTTTGAAAATTTTGGATTTTCGTTGCTCCTCAAGCCTGGATTTGTTAAACGACCTAAAACTAGTACCCGATAAAATTTTGAGCCAAATCGGTTAACTCTCTGACTACGCTAAAATCGGTCAAAGTTCCGGGTTTTGGGGAAAAAGGCACTAAATTAAAAAAAAATAAATAAATTAAAAATTTTATGAATATGTTTAAAACAAAATATTTTTTGTTTAACATTTGGCCAAACATACTTAGATAAAAAATATAAAGATTTTGTGATATCGGTAACGCATAAAAATTTGGTAACAAAAAAATTTTTGGAATTTGCAAAATTTTTGAAATCTCCAAAATTATATTTTTCAAATTTTCTCAAACAGTAAACTTACGATATTTTTTATTAATTTTGTAATGAATTAGTTCGAGTTTAAAATTAAAAAAAAAAAATTGATATCCTTTTTTTAAATTATCGTGTAGACCGATTTCAAAACAGCGGATTTCAAGGAAATATATTTTTTGGTGAAAAATTTAATGAATTTATTTCTTAAAAACTCATTTTGTTATATATTAACTAAAACTTAATTTTGTATTACTCCTTTGACCTTTTAATATAAGGCAAAAAAATATTAAAATTCAAGGACATTATTAACCCATTAGGATCCGGTGTCTACACTTCAAAATATGGAAGATTTGTAGCTTCATGCCAACATTTTTAAGGAATTGAAGATTAATGTAATAAATTACCATAAGATGATTTCTGTATTCTAATAGAATGTGTGAATGTAACTATAAAATTTTGTATATCTAGGACGTTGTTAACCCATGTTTACCGGTAGTCAAAATTATGGCATTTCTAAACCCATGACGAATAAAAACAAAAAAAAAAAAATAAATTTATAATTAAAAAAATATGGTCCAATTAAATTATAAAGGGATATAAATTGATAAAGGATTAAATCTTTAATTTTTTTTTTTTCAAAATTAACCCTTGAATGCCAAAAAAAAAATATTTTTTTTGTTTAATAAATAAGACGAAACCTGAAAAATAATTTTGTTAAAATACGTAAAAGCCATGGAATTATAACATTTTAAAAATTAACCCTTAACTGCATAAAAGCAATTCAATTATAAAATTTTGAAAATTAACCCTGCAATTTTGTTTGAGAAAATTTGAAAAATATAATTTTGGAGATTTCAAAAATTTTGCAAATTCCAAAAATTTTTTTGTTACCAAATTTTTATGGGTTACCGATATCACAAAATCTTTATATTTTTTATCTAAGTATGTTTGGCCAAATGTTAAACAAAAAATATTTTGTTTTAAACATATTCATAAAATTTTTAATTTATTTATTTTTTTTTAATTTAGTGCCTTTTTCCCCAAAACCCGGAACTTTGACCGATTTTAGCGTAGTCAGAGAGTTAACCGATTTGGCTCAAAATTTTATCGGGTACTAGTTTTAGGTCGTTTAACAAATCCAGGCTTGAGGAGCAACAAAAATCCAAAATTTTCAAAATATGGACCACTCTAATGAACATACATGGTCATTTTCACCCGGGTATAACTCATGCACTAACCATGGACGTATACATTGGGTGGGCAGAGGGGGCACCTGCCCCCCCCTTTTGATTAGAAAATTTTTAAACGCATTGTACAAAAAAAAATACGCAGGTTTCAAAATATTTTCGTTTTTAAAGAAACTATTTTAGTTTTTTTTTTTATAAATACTCCAGAGTGTGATCTAATTTCGCTTCGTTGGTTAAAAAACACGTAAATTGGTTTTATTTAATAAAAATTATGCATCAGGATCATTAAAAAAAAATTCTACAAAAGTGTCTAAAAAAAATGTCAAACTATAAGATTCTAAGACACTTTCTCTATATTAAGTTGTGAGATTCTGAAATATTATTTCGATAGCAGATTCTCAGATTCTGAAAAGATTTTTTTTTAAAGAAATACTTTCAGATTCTAATACAATTTTTCGCTAGGAAAATTCTTAAATTTTACGAGATTTTTTTTCTTATTGAAAAATTGTTAGAATTTGAAACATTTTCTGTATAGAAAATTTTAAAATTCTTACACTCAAAATAATTCTATAGTTCAGAGCTACCAACCGTTTTTTTTTTTGCAAAATCGTTAAATATGAATTCAGTGTTGCCATTATGTTACATTTCGGGTATTTGCTAGTGCTTTTTTGATCTGTTTTTTAAATACGCGTTTTTAAAAATAGGGTATTTATTATTTATTATTACCGAGTACACCTTTTTTAGCCGAATATTCGGCAAAATTTTCACTATTCGGCCAAACCGAAGCCGAATATTAAAAAAATAAAAAAATATTTATGTATTAAAAACAAGAAAAAAATAAAACTCGACTTGGCGGGATACTTAAATGCATGAGAATGTTGTCTAGAATGATTTTATTTTAAGGAAAAATTTTTTTTGGACATTTTTGCAAAAAAATATATTTTAGAGTGTAATTTTTTTTCGACCGAAAATTTTTTTGAATGTAAAAAATGTTTTAAATATGTATTTTTGACAGATTTAAATAAAGAAAATTGGGGGTTATTTTCGAAAATTATGTAACAGGCAAAACGCGCAAAACAGTGACTCAAAAAGCGCTAAATATGAATTAAGTTAAAAGCGCTAAAAAAATAATTTTAATTTAAGGTTAAAAAAAAATATAAAATCATCAGGCATATTCACAAAATAAGTCTTAATATTGTGAAATATTTTTTTTTGTAATTTTAAACAAAGTTTTCCATTTCTTTGGTTGTACTACAACAACTACATATGAGGCATTCCACACCAAATGTCAAGCGAAAAAAACATGTGTACCGTAAACTTCTGAATAGGTGGTATGGATAGCCCTACATGGAACTTAGAAAATTGCGTTTTTGGTTTTTCAATTTTTCAAAAACTGGGCTTAGGAGGCGTGGTCAAATATTGGAAAAATGCCAAATTTGTGGCGAGTTGCCTTGATTAAATATTTATCACAATAAAACGGAATGCACCACAATCTCAAAAATTTACATTCTTATGTAGTTTTGTATGGGCTATCGATTAAAATTTTTTTTTTTGGAAAATTTTCAGAACCTGTTTTGAAATTTTCCATTTGTTAAAAAGTCAATTTATCAAAAATTCGGCCACTTTTTTTTCATTTTTAAATTTTTTTTTTCAAGTTTAGATGTTTGTCCATCCACACAAAAAAATTCAGAAACACGTTCTTCGTTTTTTTCGAGAAAATCGCATTTGAATTTTAAATTTCATAACAATTTAGTAATTTGCTTGTATTTTCTTGTGTCAACAGAGCGTATGACGAATATTTATGCAATTAATATTACTCATTCGCAACTTTAAAACAAAGAAATACAAGCAAATAACAAAATTGCTATGAAATTTAAAGTTCAAATGCGATTTTCTCGAAAAAAAAGATGAACGTGTTTCTGATTTTTTTTTGTGTGGATGGACAAACATCTAAACTTTTAAAAAAATAAATAAAAAATAAAAAAAAAAGTGGCCGGATTTTTGATAAATTGACTTTTTTAAAAAATGGAAAATTTCAGAACGGGTTCTGAAAATTTTCCAAAAAAAAAAATTTAATCGATAGCCCATACAAAACAATATAAGAACGTAAATTTTTGAAATTGTGGTGCATTCCGTTTTAATGTGATAAATATTTAATCAAGGCAACTCGCCACAAAATTTACCATTTTTCCAATATTTGACCACGCCTCCTAAGCCCAGTTTTCGAAAATTTGAAAAACCAAAAACGCAATTTTCTTAGTTACATATAGGGCTATCCAAACAACCTATTTAGAAATTTACGGGACACATGTTTTTCTGTAGCGGGACATTTGGTGTGGAATGCCTCATATATGAAAAACATGAATCAAAGACTGTTATTAGGACGTTTCTGTTGTGAAATGTAAATTTTTTCTCAAATGATTAGTTCTAGAAAGAAAGCGCTAAATGCGCTAAATGAAAAAGGGGAAAAGCGCCAGTTTATAGCATTTTTTAAAAACGCGCTAGATTAAAAAAGTTAGCTTTTTGGGTGGTCGGAGAGCGCTAAATCCAGCACGAATTGGTTTTTAAGTAATATGAATGTAATATTATTTTTACTCCTTATTGTATCAGCTAATTTATTTAATTTATGATAAAAACAAATATTTTTATTATTGTTTTTTTGCGCTTTTTATCCTTGTAACATTTTCCATTTTTTAAAATGTTCTCTTTTTTCTTGTCGCTGATTTTTTTTTTTTTGTAAATTTTTACCCTTTAAAAGGGAGAGTCTCGAAGTCATGTCTGCCTAATATGTGCAGGTGGGTTCTGGCCAAAGCAGGGCATTGGCAAAGAATATGTTCGACCGTTTCCTCAGTGTTAGGTTCATCGCACCTTCTACAGCTGGCATCGGAATTAAGTCCCATTTTCTTTTTATGATAACCTCTAAGGCAGTGCCGGTGATCACTCCAGTAAGTACACGGCAGTTCCATCTGGTGAGTGAGAGTAAGTATTTAGTTTTCCTTAGATTGCAGCAAGCCCACAATCTTCTACTGATCGCCCTCGTTGTTAGCTCTCTCCACATTCCATTAGCCATTGCAGTGTTTTGAATGTCGCGTAGCGATCTGAAGTGAAGTAGCGATCTCTCGTTCCCTTAAATACCTATGTGATCTGGTACCCATATTAGCTTCACCTTGTTCATACTCCCTAAACTTTGTTAGTTCTCGAAGCATTCGAAAACTACTTTCGACCTGATATAAAAGCTTTTAAGAGCTTTTAGAGCAGCTTGGCTGTCAACATAAATGTTAAATTCTCTGTTTGTCTCAACACCAAACTGTAAAGCTGTCCTGCTTATGGCAACTATTTCGGCCTGGAAAATGCTAGAGTCCAATGAAAGGATAAAAGTCTTCTCCAAATCTTGCAAACCAAAAGTTCACATCTACACATGTGTGAAACCAATTGGGTCCTAATTTTGAATAAAAAAATTCGAATTCCCGGAAATTTTAAAATGCTAATAAACAAAAACTTTCGAAGCAATTTTTGTAGCTCTTGGGTCGTAGATCAAGACCACCGAACAGCCGAAAGCAATTCGAGCAATCGATTTTGATTTATTTACGTTTCAAATGTGTTGAACCTATTGGGTCCTAAAAATAACGTAAGTATTTTCATTCATTTACCAACACGCGTATTTTTCTTCTTTCATTTTTTCATTGCACATAAAATGAAACGAGAGCAAACATCATGTTTTCATTTTCAAAAAAAAAAAAATGAATGAGTGTGCATAAATGCACATAAATGTAAAATACATACATTCATCCCAAAAACTAAATATTTAAAAACTAAGGGTATCCCCTTTCCCATTTTTAAGCCATTTCTGTTATGCGTTTGGGTAATGTAAAATATTTTATTTTTCTAATTGATTTCATAAAATTTTAGTCAAGGATTGCGAAACGATAAAAGTCTTGGTATCGTTATTGGTTTTCAAAATTATTTTGGTGTTGGTATTGATTTTCAATTTGAATTGGTATAAACGGATTTCCTAATTGATGATATAGTGGTACCCATTCTTCATTTTTATACCCTCCAACTACAGTATGGGGGTATACTCACTTTGTCATTCCGTGTGTAACGCATCGAAATATCGGTCGGGGACCCCATAAAGTATATATATTAGTTTTTTCCCTGATCTCAAAATTTTCACCACTCACTTAATTCCGTCCGGTACTCCTCAACGTTCAACAAAAAGCCAATTGAAAAATACACAAAAAAAAAATAGTATTTATATAACGTTTTATTGTATTTTATTTATTACAAAAATTTTCCATGTCAGTTTTTTACAAGGCAAAAAAGTGGTAAACAAGTGGCATGATGGTATTTCTTCGATGTTGTTGTCATAAACCACCAACGTTCAGTAACCGAGAAGTTGGTTCAATGTTGTTGATGGTGGTGATATTCGTAAACAGCTTCCTTAAGTTTCATTCAAATTTTTAATTAAATTTAATGTTTAAAAAATATGAATAATTATTAATTGCTCTCAGCCAGTAGGACATAGATGTAGTTTATGCTCAAAAAGTATACAGAGTTTTTAATGAAAAGTATAACACCGTCCGACAGCCAATTTTGTTAAACAACATAAGAAGGTTTTTATTTCAAACGTACAACGAAAAAAAAAAATGTTGTTGGATCAAAGTCAAACTTTTGGAGCTTATTGCCCTATATATAGTAACAAATCGTGGAACAAAAGTTTTCGGTTTTATAGTGTTTTTTATGGGCTATCGATTGTCATTATTTGTTTTTAGAAAAAATTCAGAACTATGTCTGAATTTTTCAAATGAAAAATAAAAATCGATGTAGCAAAAACACGCCATTTTTAATTTTTTTTTTTTTTTTTAAAATTTAAATTAAAGTTCATTTTATTCTCTACATCATATCAAATTTTCAGAGAGCGGTTATTTTTCGTTTTCGATAAAATTGGCTTTAAGGTTTGAATGTCCAATTTTATTTTCAATATCACTCATACGCCACGATATATCTATTTTTGAACTTACCAAAAACTTTGTTTACTTCTGTTAAGATAATTGATTTAGAGCTGATTTGTAGAGTCCGACCGAATATTCGGTTTCGGTCTCGACTTCGGCCGAATAATGGGGTTTCGCCCTCCATTCGGTATTCGCAAAATTTTGACCGAAACTTTTTGGAATTTTAAAAAATATATAAAAAAGTTGCTGAATTTTTCAATTTCGAGTTTCATTACACTTGATTCGGTTCATTTAAAAAAATGTAACAAGGTTTTCCAATTAATGTATTACTGTTACAGTTCCAGGGGCGTATCCAGGATTTTATTTCGGTGGGGGCCCAACATTTTTTTTTTACAAAAAATTTACATAACAGCATGCACATGTTTTAGAATTTTTCTCGATCTTTTCCTTGAACTGAATGTAACACAATCAGATTCTTCATTTTTGTGTAAGTTTAAAACTATTGGGGGAAAAAAATTTAAATTTTTAAAATTTTTTGAGAAACTTAGCCTTTTTTTAAAGTGTGAATTGTATCAGATGCTGATACATTTTTACAAAGAAAATTATGAGAATCTAATTTTTTTTCAAAGAAAAGTGTAAGATTCTATGACAATTTCCAGTGAAGACAGTTTTTGTTATAGAAAAAGTCAAAGACTCTAAATCAAATTCTTTCAAATTCTGAGACATTTTTCCTATAGAAAAAGTCTCAGATTCTTCGACAGTTTTCCTAGAGAAAATGTCTCAGATTATCAGACATTTTTTCTACAGAAAATTTCTTAGATTCTGAGACATTTTTCCTATCGAAAAAGTCTCAGAAGCTTAAATACTTTTTCTATAGAAAAAGTCTTAAATTCTTAGACATTTTCCTATAAAACAAGTCTCGGATTCTGAGACATTTTACCTATAGGAAAATGCCAGATTCTGGAACAATCTTCATACAGAAAAAGCCTCAGATTCTGAGACATTTTTCCTAAAGAAAAAGTCTAAGATTCTAAAATATTTTTCCCACAGAAAAATATTCAGATTCTTAGGCATTATTCTTATAGAAAAAGATATTTTTACAATAGAAAAAGTCTCAGATTTTGAGCATTTTTCTATACAAAAAGTCTCAGCTTGTGTCTCTGAGACATTTTTCCTATACACAAAACTTTAGATTTTTAGATAATTTTCCTTAAAAAAAATTCGTTCATTCTGAGACATTTTCCGAAAAAAAGTATAAGATTCTGAGACATTTTCCTAGATTGTAAGAAAAATTCAGAGAAATTTTTCTTATAGAAAAGCCTCAGATTCTAAGAATTTTTTTTATAGAAAAAATCTGAGATTTTGAGACATTTTTCAGATTCAGAGACATTATTCCTATAGAAAGTTCTCAGATTCTGAAACATTTTTCACATAGAAAAGCCTTAGATTCTGAGAATTTTTTATAGTAGTAGAAAAAGTTTCTGATACTGAGACATTTTTCCTATAGAAAAAGTCTTAGATTCTCAGAATTTTTTCTTAAAGAAAGTTTTAGATTCTGAGACATTTTTTTAGAAAAGTGTAAGATTCTGAGACATTTTTTTTTTTAGGAAATAGTCTCGTTCTAAGACGTTTTTCTGAAAGACAAAGTCGCATTTGACTATATTTTACTTACAATTAGGTCCATTTATTGTGTACATAAAACTTCAGGTTCTAAGATATTTTTTAATTAGAATCTTAAGTTGAAAAGTTTCAAATTCTAAGAAAAAATTTTCAGATTTTGAGATTTTTTTAACAGAAATATATTCAGTTTCAAAATATTTTTCTTCAAAAAATTTTAGATTCTTAATGTTTTTCGATTTTTTTAAGTAGTTTTTTAATATTGTACTTGTTATTTGATACCAAATCCTGAAATTTGTGAAATCATTTCGGGGGGGGGGGGGGGGGCCGGGCCTGTATACGCCACTGTACAGTTTAAATAATTTTTTTTCTTAATCTACAGATTTAATGAACAATTTTTTTTTTTAGTTTATTTCAATATGATTTTTTTGTAAATTTTTTAAAAAATATATTTTTTTAATAAATACAACAATTCCTATGGTTTAAAAACATTAACTGCTGTATGTTTATCTTAAAAAAAATATATAAAAATTTTATTCAGCCAGGCATTTTTGTTTTAGTTTCGGTTTTGGTTCGGTTTCGGTTCGGTTTCGGTTCGGCCTCGAAAAACTGGTTTCGGTTGGACTCTACTGATTTGTCACATATATAAATAAAAAGAATTCTACTACTTTTCAAGATTCTTCGTACCAAATTTGCATTCAATATTAATAAAATGACAATATTTCAAAAATGGTCTTTGCCTTATGGTTTTTCAAATTCTGGAACGCCGCTTAGCCATTTACTGGAATAAATCCAGGCAACAATATTCATAGTCGTTGTTAATTTTTAAGAATACTCCGTTATTAAACACATTGCCTTTATTTATTTATTTGTTTATTTGTCTATGGAATTAATCCTTACAGACTATTTACAAAAATATGAAAATAAAAAAAAATAAATATTTACATAAATGTGTTACATTTAATTTAATAACATTACTAAAAACAAAAAATAATTATGAGTTAAGAAAAATTATTATCCTACTTTTAATTGCGTTAGTATTTGAAGAAAAGTCAATAAATCCATAAAGCTTGTTGAATTCAATACACATTCTCCTTAGAGGGTCAGCATCTGCATAGTTGGATTGGAAAAATTGGACAGATATTGGCTTGAAGTTTCGTGTTGGCCTTTGAGGAACATTGAATGAAATATTGTTGATCAGGAAACCCGAACAAACATCACCATTAACAATATTCAGAAGAAACGAGACGTTTAGCATTGATCTGCGGCTTTTAAGGGTTGGAAGCTTAATAAGAGCAAGTCTGCTGGTATATGATGGAAGATTCAACGGATCATAATTTAAGCTACGTAGACAGAATAATAGAAACTGTTTTTGCACAGACTCAATACAGTCGGTATGTATCTGGTACATAGGGTCCCAAATAATGGATGCATATTCCAGAATAGGCCTTACGAGTGACGTGTACAAAGTTTTCGTTAAATACGGATCATTAAACTCTTTAGCCCAACGTTTTATGAAACCAAGAACTCCCCTAGCTTTATTTACCATAATTGTAATATGGGGAATAAAACTAAGTTTGGGATCCAACAAAACACCAAGATCTAAGAAGTTATTCACTTTTTCCAGTTGATAACCGCCCAGCATATAGTTTGCAGATATCGGTCTCTTTCTAACGAACATCATGCATTTACACTCATTTAGATTAAGCTCCATCAAATTTAAAACACACCACGAATGTAACGAATCCAAGTCATTTTGTAAAAGAGAATGGTCGGAGTGTTGATTATAGCTAAGGAAAACTTTTACATCGTCAGCATACATTAGAATATTTGAAAACTTTATAACTTGAGGTAGATCATTAATAAACAATGAAAATAAAAGGGGCCCAAGGTGGCTCCCCTGCGGAACTCCCGATAGAACATCAATATTTTTTGAAGATATTTGTTTAAAAAGTACGGTTTGTTTTCTATTTGTTAAATATGAGTATATCCACTCTATACTAAGATCAGTAAATCCCATTAAATGTAATTTTTTTACTAAAAGCTTATGGTTAACTTTATCGAACGCCTTGCTGAAGTCTGTATAAATTGCATCAGTCTGTTTCCTTTGAAGGAAACCACGATTTACTATTGTTGTAAGTTGTAAAAGATTTGTTGAAGTCGAGCACCTTTTTTGAAAACCATGTTGATAAGGGGAAATTAAAGTGTTTACTTGATGACATAGGTAGTCAGTAACAATTTTTTCAAAAAGTTTAGGTATAATGCTTAACTTTGCAATACCTCGGTAGTTTGCAATATCAGATTTACTTCCATATTTAAAAAGAGGTATAATAAATGAGTCTTTCCACATTTTAGGAAAATAACCATATTTAATCGACGTATTAAACATGTGTGTCAACGGTGTAGCTAAAGCATCAGCACATTTAATGAGAATTGAGCTTGGAATTTTATCAGGTCCACTATTATAGGAAAATTTAAGCTTTTTCAAAACATTAGAAACCAATGAAACATCAAAAAAAGGAATGGAAATCGTTTGATTTGCAATCAGTGAAAGTGGGTAACTGTTGGAATCATCAAATGTTGCATCTGAATAAGTGGTAGAGAAAAAGTCAGCAAACAAATTGCTAATAATAGCATCATCACAGGATTCGTTGTGTTGAAATTGCATGACAGCAGGAAAGCCCGTAGTTTTTCTTTTGGAGTTAACAAATTTATAAAACGGTTTTGGATTACGCTTAAAATTATTTTTCATTTTAAATATAAAATTTAAAATATACCTTAGAAGTAGACAAGTTCCAAAATATATTTTAAAATACATATTTAAAAAATTTTACAAACCTTCTTCATCATATCAAAGATTTTAAAGTTAAAATACAGTGTCATTCTTATTACACAGAAAACGAGTATGCGATGGCACTGTATGTTTCTGGTCAACAAAAAAACAGTCGAATTCCTATAAATAAGACAAATCATGTCTAAATCAGTTATCTAAACAGAATAAAACAAGTTTTTGGTAAGTTCAAAAATAAATATATCGTGGCGTATGAGTGATATTGAAAAAAAAATTGGACATTCAAACTTTTAAGCCAATTTTTTCGAAAACCAAAAATTACTGCTCTCTGAAATTTTGATATGATGTAGAGAATAAAATGAACTTTAATTCAAAGTTTTTACAAAAAAAAAATAAAAATGGCGTGTTTTTTGCTACATCGATTTTTGTTTTTCATTGAAAAAATTAAAATGGCTATTAGGTAGATCATCAAAGCTAACCGTAGAAAATAAACTATTGGTTTATACCAAGGTTGGCAATCGAAACGAATAACGGTATCGATATCGGTATTGGTATCGTTTTTTTATTTATTTCGGTATCGGTATCGGTTACGGTATTTGAGTTGAATCGGTTACGGTATTACCGATACCGAAACGTTGATACCGGTACGTACCGGTATTATCGAAAAAAATATTAAAAACATAAAAAACGCAAAAAAACTTAAATTTTTTTCAATTTTAATACTAAAACACGTATTTACGTATTTATTTTTAGCATTTTTGCTAAAATGCGCTTTAAAATGTGAAAAAAAAATTTAAATTGCGTTTTCTAAGGGGGTCGGCGGGGACGTTGCCGGACCACACCTACAAAAGGGGGCGGACCGAGAAAACTGTAATTTTCTTATCCCCTTGATCAAAGTGCAGGACTTTGAAGTTATTCTGACATAAAAAGGTTTCATTTGTTGCAGAAAGTAAAAAAAATATATAAAAAAGTAGAAGAGTTAAATTCGACTTACAAGGAAGGTCTCCCTGGTGTCACCCGCCGATCTTTATGGAATTGGTTTTATTTTGTAGAGTATAAAAAATAAAGGGACACGTATTTTTTTTTAGTGGCCCAAATTCATATTTAGGGGGTGAAAATGAAGGGAAGAAACGGTAATTTTTCATTTTTTTTGCGTTTATCTCATATATTATGCAAATAAACCGAGTCATGTTGCATACCAAATGAAGGTCTTTTGAAACCTATCTCCATGTGCAAAGAACGGTCCAAACATGCACAACTTTTCGTCATATTGAGTTAAATGACAAAATTGTTGGACATTTTTGTTAATAAGTCTAAAAATATTTAATTTTTTTACACGTTATTAGCATCACAAGATAGGTATTTTAATTACCTTTAATCTAATACCAAATGCGCCTATATTAGTTTTGAGCAAATAGACGTAAAACTGAAAAAGGTCAATTTCCCTCCATGCAAATCGAACCTTCTAAAAATGAGTTTGGGCCGCTAAAAAAAATAAGTGTCGAATTAATTTTCGTTCTGAACAACATATCCAAATGTCATGAAGATCGGAGGGTGACACCAGGGAGACTCTCCTTGTTAGCCGAATCGATGAATATCCACGGTGCCCTTTTAAAGTGATAGTTAGTTTTCTAACTTAAAAAAAAAAAAATTAACAATTTTGATTAGAAATATTTTATTTTGAGTAAAAAACTTTTTTAGTCATTTTTGAAAAAAAAAAAAATTACAAAAATTTTTTTTGAGTGTAAAATTTTTTTCGAGTGTAAGTTTTTTTTGCTTAATTCTAAAAATATTTTTGAGTGACAAAAATACTTTGTTAAATATTTTTCTATGACTCTTCCATGTTTTTAAAGCTGGTTTAACGGGTTTTTCAACATGTGGACTTAAGGTGAAACCAATTTGAAATTCACGGTTTTGTAATAATTTTTGAACCACGAAGTCCTATAAATATCAAAAAAAACCCTTGGGCACCCACATCGCGGATTAAATAAAAATCCCCAAAAAACTTAACTATACTTAGGGTTGCGGAAAGTTTCTATTGAGAGTCTAAATGATTTCAAAAAAATTTCGTGAAAATCAATAATTTTCTTCTGCTCCCGCATAGCGGTTGAAGTATGATTTTTTTTTTTGAAATTTTTACTTAATCCACGATGTGGGTGCCCAAAGATTTTTTTGATTTTTATGAGACTTCGGGGAGGCATTTGGAGTACGATTTTTCATTTACAAAAACCAAAAAAATTACAAATTTTCTATTATTTTTTTTGTAAAAAAAACATGTTTTTAAGGAAAAACCGTTTTAATACCGTTTCAATACCGGTACGTACCGGTATCGAAGGAAAAGGTTTTTGGATACCGGTATCCGATACCAAAACTAAGTTTCGGTATTGGTATTGGTACCGGTATTCAATTTAAAGGGTTTTGAAACGGATAACGGTATTGAAAAGGTATCGATTGCCAACATTGGTTTATACCCAAATGCTTAAACCAGTTTGGATGTATGGTGCACAACTTTGGGGTTGTACCAGTAACAAAAATATTGAAATTATCCAACGTTTTCAAAACAAAGTCTTAAGAAGTATTGTAAACGCTCCGTGGTTCATCAGGAATTCAGACTTACATCGTGATCTTGGTGTACCAACTGTTAAACATGAAATAGGTTTAATCGCCACCAAACATAATATCCGACTAAGATGCCATATCAACCCGGAAGCATCATCCCTTGCCGATCTGGCTGAAGTAGAGCGCAGACTTAAAAGAAGGAAGCCCTCTGATCTCATTAATAATTAAAATGAAATGACGTTTATATTAATTTACTAATTCCTTGAACTAAATTGCTTGTTAGTTTACTATAACTAGTTGCAGTATTAAATAAAAAAAAAAAAAAAAAAGAAAAAAAAAAAATTAAAAAAATTCAGACATAGTTCTGAATTTTTTCTAAAAACAAATAATGACAATCGATAGTCCATACAAAACACTATAAAGTAGATATATTTCGAAAATTTCAGAATCGTTGGGTTGCTGTAGAAAAAATTAAATATAAAGCGACATCATGCAAAAATTGCTCAATTTTACCATGTTTGACCAAAACCGAAAACTTTTGTTCCACGATTTGTTACTTCCATATAGGGCAATAAGCTCCCAAAGTTTGACTTTGATCTAACAACATTTTTTTTCGTGGTACGTTTGAAATAAAAACCTTCATAAATCCTCGTAATAAAATAATTTTTGTAAAATAACTGTTTTTTTTTTTTTGTAAATTAACTAGAATCCTCGTAATAAATTCTTCAAAATTTTGTCAATTTTTTTTTTAATATTTTTCTAAGGATCGTAATAATGTTTGTGTAAAAATAAAATATCTTCTGTTGACGTCACACACTTAACATCTGTAATGAAATACGAACCAACTTCTGCTGTTAGTTTGTCAAGCAGAGCGATAGGCCAGATGGTAGAGTGCTTGCTTTGCAAACTGATGGAAAATTTCAAGAACGTGGGTTCTATTCCAATCAGAGTTAAGTCTGTTGATGAAAAAACAGTTTTACAAAAATCAAAAAATTTAAATCTAATGTAATTTTCTCCACTGATGACGTAGAGGTGGCTACAGAAACCATGGTCTGGAATAAATCCACATTAAAAATAATCTTTAAAAATACAATGTTTTCTCTTCAATCACAAACCCTTAAAAAAAAAATTCCGGGACTTGGAATTTTTTTTTAAAAATAGAAAATTTACAAAAAAAAATTGTTTTTTTTTTTTTTTTGTAAAACAACATAAATCCTCGTAAATATAATTTTTGTAATAAAACAGTTTTTTTTTTTTTGTAAATCAACTAGAATCCTCGTAATAAAAACTTTGTTGTAAAATTACATTTTTTTTTGCAAAATAACCTTTCAAAATGGTAGAATACAATAACGAAAATAAATTTGTAAAATTACCAAACAAGGAAAATTATTTAATATTTGTAGAACGGGATTACAAGGCATTTTACCAGGCGTTTTACCAGTTTTTTTTTGAGTGTAGTTTTTGTGCAAATACACAAAATTGATTCCCTTTCTTGCTTTTACTCCCTTTTTCAAAAATATGGTTAGATTTTCTATAAACTTTCTCTTCACACCTCGGCCGAACCAACTTTATTTAACCTTAAGTTACGAAAACTGTATATGTGTTTCTTGATTATGAATCCAGGGTGCGCCAATACTATATTTCGATGAAAATCAAAATCTTCGCCAAAGCCGCTTAAAAAAAATTTTTCATTCAAAGCTTGACAAATTTACATTTAAAGCTTATCTAGAAAACGATGAGAGATTTAAAAAAATTCTTAAGAAGAAATTATTCCTCATTTTACAATACACTCAAAAAAAAAAAAACTGGTAAAACGCCTGGTAAAATGCCTTGTAATCCCGTTCTACCAATATTTAACAATTTTCCTTGTTTTTTAACAAAAATCTTGTACTTTGCTCAAACGAGAACTACAGTTTTATTGGTAATTTTACAAATTTATTTTCGTAATTGTATTCTACCATTTTGAAAGGTTATTTTACAATAAAAAAAAACTGTAATTTTACAACAAAGTTTTTATTACGAGGATTCTAGTTGATTTACAAAAGAAAACTGTTATTGTACAAAAATTATGTTATACGAGGATTTATGTTGTTTAACAAAAAAAAAAAAAAACTTTTTTTTTTTTTGTAAATTTTTTTTTTTTAAATTTTCCAAGTCACGGAGAATTTTTTTTTATTTAAAAATAATTTAAAACAAGTGAGAGTGTTTAATTCGGCTTTGCCGAATCTTTTATACCCTCCAAAATGTAAAAAAAATAAAAAAAAAAATTTGTCAGGGGCGTTCCTTTTTTGTGGGGGGGGGGGGGTTGATGGAGTCAGTGGGGGACGTTGAAAGCACCTTTCCATCGCGATAAATATACAAAATGTTTCATTTATTTAACAAAAATACAAAAAACCATGTAAAAAAGTGTATTTTTTTAGAGGTTGGTTTAGTTCTTCAAGGGGGAACTTTTTTCCCCCTGATCCGATTTGGCCAATTTCCGAACTTAAACTGCCTAGGAACATAAGACATATTCGTGCCAAATTTCGGGAGTCTAGCTCTTTTATTTTGGACTGCATCGTGTTAACTACAGACGGACGGACGGACGGACGGACAGACGGACGGACGGACAGACGGACGGACGGACGGACGGACGGACGGACGGACGGACATCGCTAGAATGTCTTAGAATCGATCACTGATCAATAATATATATACTTTATGGGGTCCCCGACCGATATTTCGATGCGTTACACACGGAATGACAAAGTGAGTATACCCCCATACTGTAGTTGGAGGGTATAAAAAAGTTGACAAAATTTAGAAAAATTTATTACGAGGATTCTAGTTAATTTACAAAAAAAAAACTGTTTTTACAAAAATGATTTTATTAAGAGGATTTAAGTATGTTGTTTAACAAAAAAATATAATTTTTTTGTAAATTTACCATTTTGGTTTGTAAATTTACCATTTTTTTAACATACTAGCTGGCCCGGTCCGCGTTGCTGGCCCAAATATAAGATTTCGTCTCGCTTCAAATATATAGCCCAGCAAAAAATGTAATGAATTTCTTGGCTTAAAAAAATTTGTGGGCGACCCGATTACGCAGATAATCATCTTGAAATTATATTTTAGGAACTAAAAAAAAAATACCAGGTCTTAGACTTTGCGATCTGTACATATTTAAAACTTCTTTGGTATTATTACGAACAACACAAAAATAAATTACGCATATCCTTCGTTCTCATCGTGAGCTATTGTCTGGAGTTCAAACAAACCTTTTTATAGTTTTCCCGAATTTTCAATTTTCCCGGGACACTTTTCTCATTTATATTTCCTTAAAAACCTAATTGGAATTGGAACATAAAAAAATCGGTCCGGTGTGCTAAGTTAAACTTGTACATATGTTAACAATACCCAAGGATTTAAAATCATTTTTACCAAGTTTAAGCGGAATCTATTAAGAACAATTTTTTTTAATCGAATTAGAGTAAAAATTAATTTAAGATATATCGAAAAAAGTGGACGACGACAATTTTTATTTCCGAACAATTATATGGACTATTACTAACATTAAAAAAAAAATAGCCAAATCGGTCCAGGCGTTCTCAAGTGTTGCAAATTTTAAGGATATTGAAAAATATTGGCTTTGAAGTGGTGGAGGACAATAATTATTTCCGTAAAATCCGTACTTGGACTATAATGATCATTAAAGAAAAAAATTACCAAATCAGTCAAGTCGTTCTCCGATTTTAGATGTATTGAAAAAAGTTGGTGTGGACAATTTTTCTTTCCGTAAAAACCTTAGTTGTACTATCACGAACGTCAACAAATTCTACTAATAGCCAAATCGGTCCCGCCGTTCTTCAATTTTAGATATATCGAAATAAAAGTGGGCGTGAACAATTTTTATTTTCGTTTAAACCTAAGTTGGTCTATGGCGAGCATTTGAAAAAAAGTTTAGCCAAATCGATCGAGCCGTTCTCCGATATATATCAAAAAAAGGAGGCGCAAAGTGGGCGTGATTTATTTATTTCTGAAAAAACCTAAGTCAAACATTAAAAAAAAAAAATAAGACGAACATTAAAAAAAAATATTTAACAAATCGGTCAGTTCTGAAGGGTCTGTTACCAACGAACTACATTTTATTTTTATTTATATTTTATTATTCTAGAATCTCAAATAATTAATTATATATCTTATTTTTCTATAGAGCACATTTTATATATTCGAAAAAAAGAGTGGGTAGACAACTTTTCTTACCGTAAATAACTTATTTAAATTTAACCAACTCGGTCCATCCATTTAAAAGTGGGCGTAGAAATGGAAAATTGTTCTTTCCGAAAAACCTTAGTTGGACTATGACGAACACTAAAAACAAAATTAGACAAATTAATCCAGCCATTACATGATTTATAATATATATATTGGGAAAAGTGAGCGTAAATAGGCGTGGACAATTTTTCATTCCATAAAAATCTTTTGTGTACTATAATCAAATCGGTCTAGCAGATATAGTTCTTTCGATACATAGAAAAAAGTGGGCGTGGGAAATTTTACTATCCGTAAAAACCCTAGTTGAATTATGACGAACATTTTCATCAAAAATTAGCCAAAGTGTGCGTGGTCTATTTCTTTTTTCGTAAAAACAAAAGTTGGAATATGATGAAAATTCATTTAAAAAAATTTTGTCAAATCGGCCCAGCCATTCTCAGATTTTAGATATATTGGAAAAGTGGGTGTAAAAGTGGGCGTGGTCGATTTTTCTTTCAGTAAAAACTTAAATTGGATTACTACGAACATTTAAATAAAAAATTACCCAAATCGGTGCAGCCGTTTTCCGATTTTAGATAAATCAAAAAAAGTGGGCGTAAAAGTGGGCGTGGTCAATTTTTCTTTACGTAAAAACCTAAGTTGGACTATGACGAACATTTCAAAAAAAAAATTGTCCAAATCGGTCCAGACGTTCTCAACTGATGCTGTTACCAACGAACGACAATTGATTTTTATTTATGTAGATTTACCATTTTTTCTTGTAAGTTTACCATTTTTTTTCCGGTTTTAAAACAATATTTTTACCAATAGAATTGTTTTTTTTACCAATTTTTGGCGCATTCAAAATTACGAGGAAATCCTCGCAATTTTACGAGAATTTTACCTACCTCCTATTTTACGAGAATAGCCTCGTAAAATCACGAGATTTTTTGGTAACTTTACAAGGTTTTTTTTGAGTGTAGCAACGTTTTTGTTGCCAAAACTTGCACTTTTAAATTTCTGTAATAAATAACGAATTGTAAATACCGCGTTTCAAACTTCTTTATTTACATAATTTCTTTAAATTTTAATAACTCGAAAAGAAAGGATAAGAAAAAAATGACTCATAACCAAAATTTTTCCTTGCAAAAAATTCAATAAAAATCTATTCAAAAACTTCCAAATTTTTCAATTCCTCTCTAAAAAGCGTCTTAAATTACAATAAAAGCTAATAAATTTTACGAGCATGTTGTGTAAAGTTGGTGGTACTCCTACAAAAAAAATCGTAATTTTCATAAAAATATAAAAATAAATAAATTTACAATTTGGAAGCATTAAAACGGGCTACACAAAGAATAATTTTGATGGCTTGTCAATGTAAATGTTTTTGAAGCAGAGAAGTTCTGGAGTTCATGCACGCAAAGTTAAACATAATTAAAATCGCCGCTGGAATGTCAACTTTAAGAAGTTTTTTTATTATACTTAAATGTGTATATTTTTATATTTGTTCCTAATTATTTTATGTGTTCAAGTTTCAAATAAATTTAACATAAGGTTTGTAAATTTTTAGAGTTTTTTTTATAAACTTTTGGTCATTTAACAAAAATTTTGTAAATTTACAGTTTTTTTGTAAAATTTTGTAAAGATTTACAAAGTTTTAGTTAAATGCATTTTATCTTTTAACTAAAACTTTGTAAATTTACAGAGTTTTTTTTGTAAAACTCTGGTCGCTTTTATCAACAGTTTACAGATAATTCCGTAAATTTACAGTTTTTTTATCGAAACCATTTTACGGAGTTTTTTTTCGTAAAATAACAAAAAATCTTGCTGGTTGGCAATCTTACTCAGCAGAGTATCAGTGTTCGCAACTTCAAGTTAAAGTTGGTTCGGCTGAGGCATGTTTTATTTTATCAAATTTTATTTAGTTGTTTTTTTTTTTTTTTTTTTTTATTTGTCAATTTTATTGTATAAAAGGAAAGTTAAAAGTAACCTCCATTATGTTTTTCAAAAGATGCCTTATTTTATACAAAAAGCATACAAAATTTGAAGAAAAAAAAAAATTAAATTGTTTTTTCTTTTTCTCTTCCACAGGGCACAATTAATTGACGATGTCTATCGGGGAGGAAAAAGTTTTTACTGTTAACACAACAAAAAAAAAATAAAGTAAAATAACATGTATTCAAGCATAACCAAAGTGTTGGTATGAATTCAAATTTGGGATGATGAGGAAAAAAAGTTTTTTTGTAATTTACATAATGAAACTCTACTTGAAATAATTAATCAGACAAATTGTTTAAAATTTTGTGTAGTATAAATAAATATGATTATTAAAATTATGTACGAGTATTTATTTTTATGACGATACGCTCGCTATATTCCTGTAAACACTGACAAACAATGGCATTCAAATTGACTCTCTCCCATACCACAAATACAACTCTTCACGATTCGAGGATAGCACAGAGATATTAAGAGTGGATTTTTTATTCAATTTACTGTAATTTGTAAAGTACCCATTAAATAACCCAAAAAATATGATGTAAATTTACGAAATAAAGGAATTCATATAACAGTAATTAATTCTACACTAGAAAAAAAACTGATATAAATGAAATGGATTCATTATTTGGTTTTTATTTAACCAATGAAGGAATTCATAAGATTATTAAAATATCATTCATATTGGAAACAAATGTCATAAAATTAATGAAACTATGAAATATGCATAGTTACATTAAAAATTTTGATTAGAATTCTTGTTCTTTTTTGACAACGTCACGTCTATTTAGTCTGTAGGTTTATGCGCAAATGTAGACAAAACAAGTAAGAGTGTTAAATTCGGAATCTTTTATACCCTCCAACATGCCAAAAAAAAAAAAAAATTGCAGTTTTCTTTTTTTGGTGTGGGGGGGGGGGGCAAATTTCCTCTCGAATATGTGTTTAAAAATTATTTCTTATGCTTTTTGCACTAAAGAAATACAAGTTTATCATTATTTTAATAAAAAAAATTATTCCACGCCCATAAAAGGGGGGCGGACCGGAAAAACTACATTTTCTAATTCTCTGGGTCCAAATGCAGGACCTTGAACTTCTTGTAGCATAAAAATGTGTCATTTGTTAAACAAAAACACAAAAAATCATGTAAAAAAGTGGTATTTTTCAGAGGTTGGTTTAGTTCTTCAGAGGGGAGCTTTTTTACCCCTGGATTTTATTCATTTACGAACATAACCTGCCAAGGAACATAAGACATATTCGTGCCAAATATCGGGAGCCTAGCTCTTTTATTTTGGACAGCATCGTGTTAACTACAGACGGACAGACAGACGAACGGACATCGCTATAATGTCTTAGAATCGATCACTGATCAATTATATATGTACTTTATGGGGTCCCCGACCGATATTTCGATGCGTTACACACGGACAAAGTGAGTATACCCCCATACTGTAGTTGGAGGGTATAAAAAGACAACAGCTGAGCAGAGCGGCACGAATTTATTTTGTGATTTTCGTAGACTTATTTTACGAAATTTAAAATTACACATAATTGATTAATTATACACTGCGTCACATTAAATTTGTGACACGAGGTCTGACCCTCATTTCTATGGAATTGTGAAGTCCGTTTTTGAATCAATGGAACAGTTTTCTTGCAAATTTTCTTCAAAGTTTTGTCTATTTTTTGGCGGTTTTTTTTATTAAAAAAAATCAGCTTCCACAAATTTAAATTTGTTTGATTTGGGAAATGTGGATTAGACCCATAGCAATATACTATGTACGAATTTGGATTAAATTGCTTTCGTTTTAGTGGTAAAAATCGCAATTTTTCTCATAATTTATTATATTGCGCTATTTTTTGCAACTCCGTAAATAATTTTAAAACCTGACTGATCTAATTTATGTAAATAGACTAATTTGAGTTTTTGTTAAGAAAACTTTTGCAAAAATAAACTTTTTTGCTTGAAATTTTAAACATAATGTTTTTAGGCATGCTTACACTGAAAAAAAGGCATAACTAAAATTAAGGAAAAAATGTCTTTGAAAATTTATCGTGAATTTTCCTAAAATTTAGTTAAATTTAACTTAAAAATGAGAAATTTTCTTAACTATGAGGAAAAAATTTTAGTTCATTTACTTATAATTAGTTCATAGTTTTCTTTAAATGGATTTTTTTAATATTAGGAAAAAAATTCTTACTGCCAAAGAAATTTTTCACAAATCTAAGAATTGTATCTTTATTTTTAAGACATCCCAGCAAAACTTAGATTACTAAATATAAAATAAGGTATAGGATCTCTTATTTTATACATTGCAGCATTGATGATTTTAACAGGCGATGAGACTCAAAGTAATGCATACGAGTAAGGTACATAATATAGCATACCAGAACGTAATATATAAGGTGTTACGAGTAGTGAAAAAGTAATTTTGTATTAAATTTACTCACGTGATTGTAAGTGAGTGTAAGTAGATAAAATATGCTCGTGAGTGTGTGGCGTTAGAAATTTTCTGTCGTGAGCCCATCTCTAGTTTAAACTTATGCATTTTTTAGAAAATAATTATTTTTTATGTTATTGTAATGCATTATGCATCCAATTATAAATAATACATTATTTCAAACTTTCAAATAATACATAATGTAACCAAATATAAGTCATCCATGATTTAATGTTTAGAAATAACGAATATGAAATAAATTTTTTCCAATAATCATGCATTACGTAGCAAATTATTAGTAATGCATTATTTTTCACTTGAAAATAATACGTTGTGGAACAAATGTTTGGTAAGACATCATAAAATAATGCTACAAATAAGTTATATGCATTACCTGGTAATGTGTTATATAATCACTACCCATTACCAAAGTTTTGCTGGGATATTTCTTAAAAAACAATTTAGTTCAACTTTAGTTAAAATTTACTAAAAAAAACATCATCGCATTTCTCTTCTTTGAATTGAGGAAGTGTACTTCTTAGAATTTAGTTAATGACTTCTGAGAATTTAGTAAATAACTTCTTAGAATTCAGTTAAAAATTCAAATGGCGATATATCGAAAACTAAGCGAGATAGAGCGAAACGGATGAAATTTTCAAAAGAAAGACTCTAACGGCATTTTTGTAGCTCTTAACTCGTAGAAGACTTCCGCAAAATACCCGAAAGCTCTCCGATTAATAGTTTTTGAGTTATCCGGTTTTAAAGATTCTCTAGACCCTATCAGGCCCCTTATTACCGTATCTCAAAAACTAAGCAAGTTAGAGCGAAACGGACACAAGTTTTGGTTCAAAATCTATGGGGACCCTTAAAGGACCCAACGGGGTCTCGAGTTAAATGGGGTCCGACCCCATGGGTCCAGGGTCTAGACCCAATCTATCTAAAATGTGAAGTATAATTTTTCTCATTTTTTAGTTAAAATTGGCTTAAAATTAAATAACTTTGTTTTCCTAATTTTTGGGAAAATTATAAACTAAAACCAAAAAAAAAAATCTTTGGAGAAAAATCATTCCCTCTTTTTCTCAAAATTGAGTTAATTTTCCCAGATTTTAGTTCACTTTTTTTTGAGTGTACCTATTATACTAAAAGATGAAGCAATAAATCCCATTTGAAAGGGATGCTGTCATTACAAAAAAATGTTTTATAGCGATTTGCAAAAAAGTTACATGTATCTAAATTTTTTTTCATAAATTAATAACTTAAATTAGACTTTTTACAAAAATTAAATCAGGTCTTGAAATTATTTATGGAGTTGCAAAAAATAGCGCAAAATTAATAAATTTGACCACTAAAACGAAAGCAATTTAATCCTAGAAGAAGTCAAAAGAAGATGCTGCCAACACTTTTTCATTATTAATTTTAATCATAAAAAACATTAAAACTGTACCAACTTTTTATTAAAAACAGTTTTATTAGAAATAAACAATTAATTTAAACAAAAAAAATCAAAAAATAAAAGTTAAAAATCCTGAAATACAATAAAACAAAATTAAAAAGAAATATTGCAACTTTTCCCCCCACAAAAAATAGCTAAAAATCGCAAAAAGAAATTAAAACTGCGTTATTCGAGCAAAAACTAATATAGTTGGCAGCACTTTTAATATTTTGTTTTGGAAATGTCAATTGTAGGTTCAAAGTTTTTATATTTTTTTGACAGTCGCACATTGGGTTCAAATGGTACCAAAGTGGCGATTAATTGAAATTTATAAATGAGGTTTTTGTTATAAAATTTGGTATGGGGTAAAAGTAGATAAAATTCTGCAACACTAGTTATCAAAATCAATCAACTAAGTTGTTTACTTTTTTTTCGGTGAGCTGTCAAAGTTAGCAAATTATTGCAGTCTTTTAAAAAAGTAAGAAAATTGAAATTTATAAAATTCAAGCGATTATTAGAAGTATTAAGTCCTTTAAAAGAAAGTCTTTTATAATGGAACCTTAAACACCAGGTATTAAACTAAATTGTAAAATTTTTTTTGTTTATAAAAATTGTGTCTTAACATTTTTAAAAATTTTTTTAAAAAGGGTCTTAAATTGGGATATTTTCCACATTTAATGGGCCACACACATTAAGTTAGTAATAGTTGGATTTAGTTTTGTGGATGTTAAAAAAGTATAGGATATCAGCTTTTATTTAAAAGAAAAAAAAGTACAGACAATGCCCGGCCCTTTTTTTTATTCCCATTTTTGTATAAAAAGTCTGGGTATCATTTATTAAACAAGACCAATATATGTGTGTTTATACCCTTCAACTACAGTATGGGCTTACACTCACTTTGTCATTCCGTATGTAACGCATCGAAATATGGGTCTAGAACCCCATAAAGTGTATATTATTCATCACTGATCCATTCCAAGACATTTTGTGACTAACCGTGTGTCCGTCCGTCCGTCTGTTGTTGAGCACACCATAAAGTACATAAAACAAGAGCTAGAATCCTGAAGTTTGTCACAAATATGTATAATGGTCATAGGCTGGTTAAGTTCTTGAACGACCAAATCGGACCAGGGGGAAAATGTCCCCTTGAAGATCTAAAACTACCCCAGAAAAATATTTTTTTTATAAGTTTTATTTGTATATTTGTTCAATAAATGAAACATTTTAATGCCATATGAAGTTCATCGACCTTAATTTGAACCAAGGGGATCAGAAAAGCCAATTTTTTCGGTCCGCCCCTTTTTGGGGGCGTGTATAGAAAAAATAATTTAAATAACGATAAATTTTTATTAATTAGGTGCAAAAACTGACATCTATTTTTAGGCAACGTTTATCGCGAGGGGAAGGTGTCCCCCAAAGTCTCCCGGTAAACCCTCCCCCCTACACCATAAAAACGTCCCCTGCGTTTGTTTTTTGTAGATTAAAGATTTAAAAAAAAAAAATTGTTAATTTTTTTTTTTCTAAAGTGCAGTGTTTTTTTGTATTTATGATAATTCGTTAATGAAAAACTTATTATATTCCCTTAAATCACGTTTTTCAGATAAATTTGTACATTTGTGAGATTTTGTGAAAAACAAAAATTGGATTTTAAATAAAATTTATAATAATATAAATACATATTATGCGTTATTTCTTTAATTACTTTGATAGCATATAATGTTCACTTTAATTTCCATTTTTTTTATTAATTTATCGCTTTTCATTCCAAAGTTACATCAAAAATTGTGAACTTAACCCTTTTTTGCAAAATGTGTATTTTTACGTGTTTATATTAGGTCATCAATAAAAAAATATAATATTCTAAAACTAATGCTTATCTGAATTAATCGCCATTTTTGGTACCATCGAACCCACTGTGAGTCGTAGCAAAATTATCATTAACCGACGTATATTTTTTGATTTTTTAAGAATTGTCATAATATTGTCATATTTTTTACACTTGGCCAGTTGTCCTATAAATATATATTTGCACTGTTCTTCCAAATAGAAAATAAATAGAAAAAATATTAAATGTAATTACACTTGTCTGTAAAAAAATATTAAAAATTAAATTAAAATAAACGTTTTTTATGTAAAATCGTTTATTTTATAAAATTGCTGGATTTCCCGCGAAAAATTAAAAAAAATCCCCGGAATTTCCGTCAGTGTTTTCCCGGGAATTCTCGGACCCCAAACACTAATATCCATCCATTTTAATCAACAACTAATCAGAAAAAATAATAACACTGTGCTACACCAAAAATATGCAGGGGTTCTCATATAAAAATTCGGGTTGATTGGAGTCCATAGAGTACTGATATTCTCATAGTTTTTCTGGATCACTTCGTTAAGTACGTTTTTTATTGGCAAATGTGTTGGAAAACGACAATTCTTAAATTACAATTTTAAAAAATTATTACTTTTTTTTTGCAACCGATTTTCGATTTTATGGATTTTTTTGAAAGGTATAAGTCGTACCTTTTAAACAAAAAAAAATATTAAAAATCGATCAAGAATTGGCGATCGCTTAAGTAAGAAAAAACCGAATTTTTTGAAAAATTTGTCATATTTTTTACACTCTAAGTTAAGAGTGCATCATTAAACAATTTTTTTTAATTTTTTTTAAAAAGTATAGTAAAATAGCTTTCCAAAACACCAAAAACCATAACAATCGGTTAAAAAATGAAGGAGTTATGCTAAGTTTTGTGATAGGACATTTTTAATTTTTTTCAGAAACGCTTGTAATTCAAGCATTATTCATAAATCTTATTACTAGTAGTAATTTTATGTGCACATGCATATAAACTAGAGATGGGAACGTAATTAGATTTGGGCGTGATTCACACATAATCACAAGTGAGCGTGATTGAAAATTAATTTTACTCACGTGGTTGTGAGTGAGTGTGAGTGGAATAAAAAATGGGCGTGTCAAGTACTTCCAAATCCTATTTATAATTTTTTGGTTTTGTTTGAAAAGTATGACTGTTACTTCTTAAACAAAAAACCATAGAGAAACATAGAGGCGAAGGCGTCAAAAATTGAGTTGTCAAAGTACAACTTGTATACATGTATTTGTTGACAAAGTACGACTTGTAAACATGTATTGTGTGGTGAATTCACATCGACAACGTACGTGTGAGAAATTAGAAAAAGATAGTGATATTATTTTTTCTTTCACCTTCGCCTCTATGTTTCTCTATGCAAAAAACTATTGAAAATCGGTTGAATATAGGCTAAGGTGCGCTCGTTTAAGTAAAAACCCTTTTTTGAAGAATTATACCTGCAACATTTTTATGACAAAAAACATTTGACATTTTTGAAACGAAATTGGTAAAATTGTGGTATCATTTGATGTAAATTTTACCTATTTTGTTAAACGTTGATACACCTTTTATGAGTTTTTAATAATTAAACTTTATTTATTTTATTATTCTATAATCTACCCTAACTTAAACTATCTTACTCACTAATACAAATATACTTTAAGAGAGCGTAACGTGTACATGTATTCTACGTACCGTGTGAATACTCGTAGTCAGCAGTTTACCTGACTAGGCCATGCAGTAATTGTGTGGACAATTACTGTGGGAAATTTTATGTAGACGTATAAAAGTCTAAAGACGTATCAAATGTCGTCTGGGCAGAATTCATATAAAAACGTTGGTACGTGGAGTATGTAAATAATAACCGAACATTATACACGCTACACCTCCCTTTTACAAAAGAATGAATTTATATTTAATAAATTTATTCTATGTTCTATCTTAATTGTTCAATATATTTATCATAACTTTTATTTTTATTTTATTTTGTAATTTTATTAGCATTTTTAAATTAATAATCTTTTCGTCTTACTCTGTCTAGATGTACCGTCATTGTCTTGTCGTTAGCGTCCTTTATAGTACAGTTATTTTTATCATCTAAATTTATTACCTTATATGGGCCCTTATACAGACTATCTAATTTATGTCCTACATTTTTTAAATATACTAGATCATTAATGTTTATCCCTATGCTATTCTTATTCCTATCGTATAGTTTTTTCATTTTCATCTTGCTACTCTCGATGAGTTCTTTAGCTCTCTTGTGGGCTACCTGTAATCTAAATTTGATTTCCTTATCGTATGCGTCCAAGTTATATATTGGATCTATTTCCGCATTAGAAAGAAAGTCGTATAGATCAGGTATTTTACCGAACACCAACTCGTATGGGCAATAATCATGCACCAATGATGGAGTTGTGTTGTAACAAAATGTAAAATATTTCAACCATTCGTCCCAATCAGTTTTATCGACTGATATGTATGAACGAATGTATTCATTAAATGTTCTGTGGCTCCTTTCCACAGTTCCGAGAGTTTGATGATGATAAGCTGTTGAAGTAATATTTTCTATCTTCAGTAGCTTACATACTTCATCAAAAATTTGATTTTTATACTCCGTGCCCATATCTGTAACTATTCTCCGCATGGGTCCGTATATGAGTATACAGTGGTCAAATATTGCTTTTGCAATTACCTTCGCACTTTTGTCAATGACAGGTATAGAGATTAAATACTTCGTCAGGTCACAAATAATTGTGACAGCATACACATTGCCATTTTCCGATTTAGGTAACGGTCCAATGGTATCTATTTGTACAATCTCAAACGCATTGATAGGAGTTGGAGTTTTAATCATTTCCTCCTTTGTGTTCCTAAATGTCTTGTTTGTTTGACATTTAGTACATGACTTAACGTATTTGGTGACGTCTTTTGTCATGTTTTTCCAAGAATACTTTTTTCGTATCTTGTTTAATGTACGAGTTATCCCTGGATGGCCACCCCAGATTGGATCATCGTGATATTTTCGTATAATTGATTCCTTATCGTTATTATCTGTAATCTTTGTTATTCTGGGCGTCAGTTCAATTTTTACTCTCTTGAGAATTTCATTTCCCTTTTTCTTATATTCAGTGATCCGTATTCTTTCGAATATATCGTCATTTAATGACTGCTGCAGCTTTTCCATATTGTTATCAACTGCTAATTTTTCAAGCATTGGAAATAATTGAATTAAGTCAATTTTTCCATTATTGATAAGTTTATCTATTTTAATTTTGATCACTTTATTTTCATTATTTTTATAGTCGACTTTAATTTTCTGTAAACATATATATTCGCCATTTATCGTTAGTTTGGCACTTTGTTTACTTCTTCTTGCACTGAACGCCTCATATATTTTTAAATCTTCTTTTATTTTTTCTTTATTTGTTGAGTTTGACTCTTTCTCATTGTTAGCTTTCTTACTCTGCTGTCTTGTTGTAACTTTAAATACTTTATCAGCTTGTCCCTTTATTTTCTTGATTTCTTCGAAATCTATTCTTGACAAAGCATCAGCAGTATGGTTATCTTTACCCCTCAAGTACTCTACGGTAAAATCATACTCCTCTAAATCTAATCGAATTCGCGTCAACTTGGACGACGGATTTTTCATAGCAAACAAATATGATAATGGTCGATGATCCGTTTTGACCAGGAATTTTGTACCATAAATATATGGTCTGAAATATTTAATGGCCCAATGAATGGCCGCTAATTCCTGTTCGATTGTAGATTTATTGCTTTCGCCTCTGGTAAAAGACCGTGAGGCGTATGCAATAGGTAGTTGTAATCCATCGTACTCTTGGCTTAGTACGGCACCGCATGCATATTTGCTAGCATCGGTTGTAATACAGAATTGTCTGTCAAAATCTGGATATTGTAAAATTTCTGGACTCATTAATGAATCCTTCAAGTATCTGAAAGCTTTTTCACACTCTTCGGTTCACTCGAATTTTGCATTCTTTTTACATAGCCTCGTTAATAGTCGAGAATGTTCCGCAAAATTGGAAACAAAACGTCTATAGTAATTACAAAAAGCTACAAACCGTTTAGTTTCGTCGGCATTTTTAGGTACAGGATAGTCTTGAATTATCTTGAATTTGCTATCATCTGGAAGTATGCCTTTATCTGTACACTTGTGTCCTAAATAGGTCACCTCGTGACTGAAAAATGAACACTTTCCTGGATGAAGTTTTAGATTATATTTTCGGCACGTCTCGAATACATCTGTTAAATTCTTCAACATGTGATGTTCTGAACGACCCAATACAACTAAATCATCCATGTATAAAAATGCTTGGGCTGGTGAAAGTCCAGCAAATGCAATCGTCATCATTCTTTGGAATGAGTTTGGAGCTATTTTAAGTCCATATGGTAGACGATTGAAACGAAATGAACCTTTATCCGTTGAAAATGATGTTATATCTCTTGAATTTTCATCTAATTCAATTTGATGAAATCCGGATGTTAAATCAAGGCAAGAGAAAAATCTAGCTTTACCCAATTGGTCAAGAATATCATCTATTCTTGGTAATGGAAATTTATCCGCAATTAATTTTTTGTTGATACCTCTGTAATCTACTACTAATCGCCATCTTTTCTCAGTATTTCCCGGTAAGGATTTCTTTGGTACCAATAGAATAGGACTATTGTACTCAGAAGCTGAAGGTTCTATTATATCATCGTTTATCAATTTGTCAACCTGTTTGGTAATTTCCTCTTTATGTGTGTGAGGTATTCTGTAATTCTTAATGTACGTAGGTTCACTATCCTTTAGCCGTAGTTTTTGTTTATAAAAATTATTGACAGATATTTTCTCAGTTTCTAGCGCGAAAACATCAATGTACTTTTTGCATATTTCTTCTAGTTCCGGCCTGACAAAAGCTGGAAATTTTCTGGACAGTATTTGCAATTTAGCCTTGTCATTCTGTTCCTCAACTGGAACTATTGTATCATAGTCGTTTAGACTTTCAGTTTTTATATGAACATTCGGTATAATTATATTATCGGATGTGGTATTTATCACCCTTACGAAAGGTTGTACGGTATTCACAATTGTATTTGTAATGAATATCCCATTTTGAAGTTCTTGGTTTGGGATTAACACTTCTTTTTCCGAACTCTGAATGTTTATCGTTCTAATTACCTCTGATCTTGCAGGTATTGATATTGAATTAATACTAGGTGAATTGATCATTGGAATAGAAATTTTTTCAGGATAGTCATTTGGTCTTAAAATTAACCAATCTTGACTCTCTTGATAGTCCAGTACACAATTGTAATTTCTAAAGAAATCGAGACCGAGTATTCCATCAGATGGAATAGGAAAATCACCTTTCACCACATGAAATTCATGTTCTATTAATAGACCATTAAATTTTAATTTCGTTCTGACTTTTCCAAGTGTATATGTTATACCTTGACCTATGCCGTGCAGGCTTGTTGTTATATCTGTATTTATTGAAGTATCATTTATTTGCCCATTTTTTATTACTGAGATATCCGCGCCAGTATCAATCAAAAATACTAATTTTCCATTATTTAATGTTGTATTTAGGGAGATGTATGATGTTAAATTCAAATTCATACTAAAAATTTTACCGCTTGTTCCATTTCCGTTTAATGAGTACTTGGGGATTGTATATTTTCCGTATTTTCATGTGTTATTCGGACGTTACGTCCTCTAATACTGTTATTATAACCATTATTGTTACGATTATTATAATTACTATTATAATTGTTATTTCGTTTATTTCCGCGGTTACTATAATTTCGATTATAGTTACGACCATTGTCACGATTGTAACCACCACGACCGCGTCCACGGCCATAATTGTTGGATTTGTAATGAAATACATTGGAGCTCGAAGCGCCTGAGTCCGTACAGGAATTAACGAACTTTGAAACTGCATCGTTCATTGTCGCAAAATTCCCAGACTCCATTATGAGCTTTACTCTTTCATTTGACGCATTTTTCGTCATAGCCTTCACTGCGGCTTGCGTCGAGTATTTTTCCGCTGTCGCGTGTGGTAATCCATCAGCTATGTATGCGTTTGACAATGCTTTTGTCAAATCTTCGATCTCTGCTGTAAAGGCATTGGCTGATCGATTATTTTGCTTCACGTTCATTAGCTTAGCGGTGAGTACTTCAGTTGATTCACCTTTAATAGTTCCCTTTAGTTTGCTAATAACTTGCTGAATTGTAGTTTCAGTTGAAATTAATGTTCGTGAAGAACCTTTTAATTTTGTTTTTATCAAATTCATTGCAATCTCTTCATGAGCTTCTTTTAGTGTATCCACCAATGTTAAAGCATCAAGAAATGATTGCAGATTTTCGGGTTTGCCATCGAAATCCGGAAGGATTCTCGAAGCTAGACCAAGGAATTCTGTAATAGTTTGTGGCATTTTTATTCTTGTTTTTACAGCGTCAGTATTATCCCTTTTTGTTATCTTTTCCGCAGATGAAGAAGTACTGGCCATATTAGAATTTAAATTTAAATGATAACACCATTAGTTAATTTGGGTCATTCAAAAATTTAAAAAAAAAATATGAATGTATGTCGCACCATCCTTATACCCACTGGTGTAAGTGTCAGGTTGAAACGGCATACATCGGTCATCACCAATCAACGACCGAACAGGTTATTCATTCTTTATTATTATACTACTGGAGGGACTCGTAAGTATCACAGTAGTTTATTATTTGTTAGTATTTGTACTGGAAGGATTACTAATGTTAGTTTTGCTTTTTTTTTTTTTTTTTTTTTTTTTTTTTTTTTTTTGGAATTTATTTTAAATTTATAAAAAAATTAGCTTTGTTTTTCAATTTTATAAAAAAATTATTATTATACATTTTTTTTTTTTTTTTTTTTTACATTGTTTTTTCTTTTTCATTTACATTACCATTTGTTGTTGCTGGCTGCTGCTGGTGCTGCTGGTGCTGTTGTTGCTGCTGTAATTGTTGTTGTTGTACTTCCAGATGTTGTAGTTGTACTTGCAGATAAATTGGTCAATTGGTTTAGTTTCATTATTTAATGCACCCAAATGTTGTCATATTAAAGTTGATGCGCCATAATTATCTTCTAAATTTGTGCAAAGTGGTTGTGTTTGTTGTTATAGCTATAGTCGTAACAGCATTTGTAGATGTTGTTGGGGTAGGTTTGTAGATGTTGTTGTTGATTCAAATTTGTTGTGTAGGTAAATTGATTATCCAAAACTTGCAAGGATTCTTTAACATAGCGTTATTGTTGTAATTCTTTTTATTTTTTTTTTTTTTCGTTTAATGTTGTATATTCATTTCTCTGGTTGTAATAGTCCCATATGTTGTTAGCGGGTTGTTGGGATAGCGGTTCTTCATGGTTTTCATTTTTTTTTTTTTTGATTGTTTTTATTTAATTAGGAATGTTTAAAAGAGTTCTATCCAATTTTGTTTTTTTTTTAACACCAACTATAATTAATTTTTTTTTTTTTTTTTTTAATATTTTTAATTAATTTTTCTGTTTATGCGGATTCAATTTTGTTTATTATCACAAAGTTTTTGTTTTATTGTTTGGCAAGATCGCCATGTTAAACGTTGATACACCTTTTATGAGTTTTTAATAATTAAACTTTATTTATTTTATTATTCTATAATCTACCCTAACTTAAACTATCTTACTCACTAATACAAATATACTTTAAGAGAGCGTAACGTGTACATGTATTCTACGTACCGTGTGAATACTCGTAGTCAGCAGTTTACCTGACTAGGCCATGCAGTAATTGTGTGGACAATTACTGTGGGAAATTTTATGTAGACGTATAAAAGTCTAAAGACGTATCAAATGTCGTCTGGGCAGAATTCATATAAAAACGTTGGTACGTGGAGTATGTAAATAATAACCGAACATTATACACGCTACAATTTATAAATATACGTATGAGGCATTCCACACCAAATGTTCAGCGGAAAAAAAAACATGTGAACCGTAAATTTTTGAATGGGTTGTATGGATGGCCATATATGGAGCTAAGAAAATTGCGTTTTTGGTTTTTCAATTTTTCAATGCTTAGGAGGCGTGGTCAAATATTGGAAAAATGGCAAAATATGTGTCGAGTTGCCTTGTTTAAATATATATCAAATAAAAACGAAATACACCAAAATCTCAAAAATTTACATTCTTATATAGTTTTGTATGGGCTATCGATTAAACATTTTTTGGAAAATTTCAGAACACGTCCTGAAATTTTCCATTTTTTAAAAAAGTCAATTTATAAAAAATCCGGCCACTTGTCTTTTTTTTTTTTTTGTAAATTTTTTTAAAGATTAGATGTTTGTCTAAGAGATGGTCACGTGAGTGAATTTTAACTTTCACTCACTCACGAGCATAATTTTTCTACTAACACTCACTCACAATCACGAGGGTAAATTTAATACTACTCACAATCACGTGCGCCGACGCAAGAGTCACTCACGCTAACGTTGACTCACACTCAAGATATTCTTATTTATACAAAAAAAATTTCAAAAAACTAAAGTTTCAAAAATCTTTCAAAAATTTCCGCAAAATCTAAAATTTTACATTTGTTTTGATTTTTTCGGGACGAAATCTGCAGTTAAACAAAATTTTACATTTTTTTGTCGCTTTTTTGTAATGAAAGGAAATATGAAGAGAAAATAAATCACGCAAACTCGCGCAAAAAAAAACAACTCACGCACACTCTTTCACGCAATAATCTTACTCACACTCACTCACAATCACGTGAGTAAAATTGAATTCAGTCACACTCACGCTCTAATCTGCTCATGTTCCCATCTCTAGTTTGTCTATCCACACAAAAAATTGCAATGTGTTTTTCGTTATTTTCGAGAAATCGCATTTGAATTTCATAACAATTTAGTAATTTGCTTGGTTCAACGTAACGTATGACTAATGCAAATATTTAATACTCATTCGCTACGTTGAAACAAGAAAATACAAGTAAATTACAAAATTGTTATGAAATTTAATATTCAAATACGATTTTTCTAAATGCGATTTTCTGTGGTTAGACAAACATCTAAACTTAAAAAAAAGTTGCCGAATGTTTGATAAATTGACTTTTTTTAAAAAATGGAATATTTCAGAACCGGTTCTGAAAATTTTCCAAAAAATGTTTAATCTCAAAAATTTACAAAAATGTAAATTTGTGAGATTGTGGTGCATTCTGTTTTAATATAATAAATATTCAAACATGGCAACTCGACACAAATTTGACCATTTTTTCCAACATTTGACCACGCCTAAGCCCAGTTTTTGAAAAATTTAAAAACCAAAACCGCAATTTTCTTAGCTCCATATATGGCTATCCATACAACCCCAAGTAAATTATATCAAATTATACATAATTATATAAAATTATATAGAGAGGTCAAATTCTCCAAAAAATTGTATAAAATTATATATAATTATATAAAAATTTTTTTTACTCGGGACCCATTGAAAAATTTATAGTACACATGGTTTTTTTTCACTGAACATTTGGTGTGGAATGCCTCATATGTATATTTACAAATAGGTAGAATTTCCATCAAATGATCCCACAATTTTACCAATTTCGTTTCAAAAAACATGTTTGCAAGAGCACAACTTTTTCTGTCATAAAAATGTTGCAGGTATAACTCTTCAAAAAAGGTTTTTTACTTAAACAAGCGCACCTTAGCCTGTTTTTAACCATTGTCAATATTTTTTTGTTTAGGAAGCAACACTCATATTTTTTAAACAAACCCAAAAAATTATAAATAGGATTTGGAAGTAACTGACACGCCCATTTTTTTATTCCACTCACACTGACACTCACTCACAACCACGTGAGTAAAATTAATTTTAAATCTCGCTCACTTGTGACCATGTGTGAATCACGCCCAAATCTAATTACGTTCCCATCTCTAGTTTATATGCATGTGCACATAAAATTACTACTAGCAATAAGATTTATGAATAATGCTTGAATTACAAGCGTTTCTGAAAAAAATTAAAAATGTACTATCACAAAACTTAGCATAACTCATTCATTTTTTAACCGATTGTTATGTTTTTTGGTGTTTTGGAAAGATATTTTACTATACTTTTTTACAAAATATTAAAAAAAATTGTTTAATGATGCACTCTTAACTTAGAGTGTAAAGAATATGACAAATTTTTCAAAAAATTCGGTTTTTTCTTACTTAAGCGATCGTAAATCAGCCAATTCTTGATCGATTTTTAATATTTTTGTTTTGTTTAAAAGGTAAGACTTGTACCTTTCAAAAAAATCCATAAAATCGAAAATCGGTTGCAAACTAACAAAGTAATAATTTTTTAAAATTGTAATTTAAGAATTGCCGTTTTCCAACACATTTGCCAATAAAAAATGTACTTAACGAAGTGATCCAGAAAAACTATGAGTATATCAGTACTCTATGGACTCCAATCAACCCGAATTTTCATATGAGAACCCCTGCATATTTTATTTTTGGTCTTTTGTAGCACAGTGTAATTAAACAGTTTTTTGATCAAATTACCAATTTTTTTAACTTTTTCAATTTTACCATTTTTTTTTGCTAATTTTACCATTACTTTTTATAATTTTACAAGGTTGACTTTTTACTAAAATAAAATGGTATTCTTGTAATTTTATCAATTTTTTTCCTAATTTTTTGATTAGCAAAATAATTTTGCGAATATTACTAAAATTTTTGCAACATCCGAAACTACAGTTTTTTTTGCTAGTTTTACAATATTTTTTTTTTTTGTGTGTAGTCCAGCTGCCGCAAAGAAGGCAAAAGTAGATGCTGTCTCCACCAATGCAAAGTAGCTGTCCAACAACTGAAGTATTGGTTGATGCTGCTATTACTACATTTAAAGAACGCGGTGCTCGAAAATAGGCTACAAAATTTTTAGTATTTTTTACTATTTTTGCTAATTTTACCATTTTTGTTAATTTTACCATTTTTGCTATTTTTACCATTTTTTTTTGCTAATTTTAAAAAAATAATCTGGCAACTAAAATGTCAATAGAAAGTGCTACGAAGTATAATGAGTTTGTGCTGATGTTTGTAACTACCCGAAATATTGGTTCTAGACCTACCTTCAAGTATACCGATCGACTCAGAATTACTTTTGAGTCGATTTAGCGATGTCCGTCCGTCCGTCCGTCTGTCCATCTATCGGTTTAAGCACGATACAGTTCGCAATTTTTATCAATTGACTTGAAATTTGAAACTTAAGCATCTTTTAGCCCAAGGACAAATCCAATTGAAATTGCGGAAAATCGGTCCATGTTAAGACCTAGCCCCCATACAAACGCACCCTTTGGATTCGGCTTAAATTACTGTAATAACCGTATTATAAAAGATATCTCTTTAAAATTTAGCAGGTAATCAAATTTTGTATGCACCAATCACCATTCCAAATTTCAAAGGAATCGGGTCAGTCCTTCTGGTAGTCCCCATACAAACAACACTCCCGATATTCACATAATTCCATCAAAATGCATAAAAAATGAAATTATTTGATAAAAATTTTATTTTTAGATGTTAAACGTGTACTTTAGTAACCTCATTAAATCGGAATATAATTGGACCATTTTTGGACTTTGTCCCCTAGATAAAAATTTTGACCGATATTCAGTTAAATCGGTCTATTTACAAAAAAATAAGCCAATTCCACTTAAATTTGATCTGTGTGTGTTTTATACATTTTCTATATAAAGAACTAACAAAAGACAGATCCAATCGGTCCATGTTTGGACTTGGGACCCATTTCCCGGAAAACACTGGTGTAGGGTATCATATGGTCGGTCTTGACCTATGATACCCTACAAACTTGTTAAAAAAATTTTATTTTTTAACAAGTTTTTTTTAACAAGTTTTACATACTAGGCCAGCTGAAGACTTAAAAAAGAGGCCAAGGATACGTATTTTCGTGACAGGTCCTATTATACCAAGAACGAGACTTGTAGAGATGTTACGAGCGCAAAATAGCCACAACTACCCGACAGGTGACTGGGATATTGTGTTCATGGACAACCCCACGCAACATGGACAGGCGGTGACTATTGCGATAAACGAGGGCACCGAGAAACTGCTGGAAAAGTACTCATACGCAATAAGTGTTGGACTCAGCTGTGTCGCACATTGGGAACTTTGTGTGAAAAAGGCGCGCATCGAAGTTTTTTTGTCATAACTCTTGAACGTATAGGAATTTCACGACATTCTTTACCATTATAAAAACTGGAGACCTTAAGGAACTCACGCATGTGGATTGGACATTTTTCGCATTTGTACCCTACTTGTAAATTTAAGGCAAAGTTGGTTAATTTATTCATACAAAAAAATTAAATTGGAGCTCAATTATTTAAAAAACTTTTTGATTTTAAGTGACAATATAACAGCTTACCATTCAATACGAAGTAGTTCTTTCATAGTTTGGTGCAGTCTACAACCTACACTAAAATAACCTGCAAAATTAGCTGTTATTTATCTATTATCATTTTCGATTTTTTAAACAAAAATAACAATATATATCGTTTAAGTAAATTTTTATAATAAAACGATTAATAGTAAAGTATTTTAAAAAATAATAACTTTAAAAACATTTTTTTTCGTTAATAGACCCCACTTTAAACCTCATTCCAGGCCGCAGCTGCAACTGGCTGCACTAGTTTCTACCCCAGGAGTATTAGGTAATACTTCTAGTTTATTGTAAAAAAGAATCGCCATTCCCTTTCATTCCCCACAAAAGTTGCAATCCATAATATAAACTGTTTTTTTCTAATTTTTTAAAAATTTACACTTTTTGATGGTCTGTATTTGCTACTTACAAAGAGCAATATTAAAAACAATAAAATGGGTAACAAAGGTACTAGTTATAGCTACAATCTTCGCTTAATTTCAAGAAAATCGCATCATTGGAAGTAGTTTTAAAAAATAAAATAAAAATGGTCTTCAAAAAAAATTATTTTTTTCAAATTTTTGGAAAAAGTCCTTACTTTGAATTTATGTACTGACTAAACTTAGCGATGGATTTTCTTTCTATGAACTGTTTTCTTTCTCCTAGGGTGTCTACTTAGCGAATATGAGCATTTTTTGTAAATAACCAAACATTTGTTTGGCTCTCAAATGCGCGTCTAGGATCCAATGTGTGTCGTTGCTAGACCTGTTACTAGGAGGGTTGAAGATAGATCTCGGGTAAGTCATGGAACTTAAAGTAGTTCAAATCAATCTTCATCACTGTATTGAGGCCTCGGCTAATTTAATCCTCCATTTAAATAGGTACAACATCGACGTAGCACTCGTTCAGGAGCCGTGGATCACGAAAGAAGGAATTAGTGGACTCGAGCATTCTGATTATGTAACTTTTTGTAGTAAAAACATGGAAAATAAATGCAGAACTTGTATTCTGATAAAGAAAAATCTTAAGTGTATTCAATTAAATCAATTTACAAATGGCGACCAGACAGTTATAAGACTTGACTATGCGGATCGGTCTATTATTATATCATCAGCGTATTTTCCTGGTGATGATAATACGGATCCTCCCCGTACTATTACAAGGACTTTAGTACAGTATGCTGCGCTGCATAGCACCGAAGTTTTGATAGGGTGCGATGCTAATGCACATCATGAACTATGGGGAAGTACTGACACGAACAAAAGAGGACTAGACGTCTTGGAATTTATTATTGAGAACAATTTGACTTTAGGGAATGTAGGCTCGGATCCAACTTTTGAAACCAGGAATAGGAAGGAAGTTTTGGATCTGACACTGGCTAGCCAAAAGGGTGAATTGGAGATAAAAAATTGGAAAGTATCGAATGAAATATCGTTTTTGGATCACAAATATTTGGAATTCAGTATAAATATCAGGAAGACGCAGAAGATAGCTGCTTTTCAAAATCCGAGGAGGATAAACTGGAATATCTTCGAGGGTAGTGTACGCGAATCAAACATATGGACCAGAAGGGAAATAGAGAATTCAAACGATATAGACGACTCGGTAAGAGAAATCGAGAACTCACTTAAAAAGCATTTGGTAAATCTTGCCCGACAAGTAGAAGCAGAGGAAAAAAAACAGCAGCCATGGTGGAGCGAGGACCTAAAAACACTGATGAAAAGAACTAGGAAGGCATTAAATGATGCAAGAAGACAAGATACTGACGAACTATGGTCTGAATATAAGACAATTAGAAAAGAATTCAAGAAACAAATAAGAAAATCCAAAAGAGAAGTTTATACGAACATGCTAAATGATATCGAAACCATAAAAGACACATCAAGATTGCGAAAGCTGATGTCAAAACAGGAACATGTACCAGGAAATTTGAAGTCTATTGATGGTACTTGGACAGCTTCAGCGAAGGACACTCTTGAAATGTTATTCAGGACCCATTTCCCGGAATGCAACCTGGATCCTGGTCAACTGGATAAGCCAGACGAGTCAACACATGTCTGGCAATTACGGAGTGTGGACTTCGTTACAGAGGAAAAAATTGAATGGGCAATCGGTTCTTTTGGACCATATAAATCTCCAGGAGTGGATGGTATTTATCCCATAATGTTACAGAGACTGGTGAAAACCATCACACCGCTCCTAAAACAGATTTATACATCTTGCCTTAGGCTATCATATGTACCAAAGAGATGGAGGGAAGTTAAAGTTATTTTCATACCCAAGGTTGGTAAGATACAACACAGCAGCGCTAAGGACTATAGACCAATCAGTCTATCATCGTTCCTACTAAAGACACTGGAGAGGATTCTGGACTACCACTTGAGAAATAGTATGGGTGCAAAGGAGCTCTCTGAAAACCAGCATGCATACACAAAAGGTAAATCAGTGGAATCAGCCCTTCACGAGCTGGCAATGAATATCGAGGAAACCATAAACTATGGCGAATATACTCTGGCATGCTTCCTGGATATTGAGGGAGCATTTAATAACATAAAATCTCAGGCAATAGAGGAAGCGTTAACACAGTCAGGCAATGACCCAATGGCGAATCATTGGATAATGAAAGTTCTCAAGAACCGTATAATTGAGGCGGAAATTGGAGGGGCATCAGTGAGAGCGATGGCAACTAGAGGCACTCCCCAAGGTGGCGTCATCTCACCGACCCTATGGATTCTGGTTCTAAATGAGGCCTTGCTAGAACTCAGAAGGCACGGAGTTAGAGTAATAGCTTATGCTGATGACCTGGTGATTTTGGCAAGAGGGATATCACTGGACACCATATCCGACATTATGGAGCGTGCTCTCTCATCGCTCCACAAGTGGGCTACGGCCAGCGGGTTAGGTTTAAATCCTCTAAAAACGGAAACAGTCCTCTTCACAAGAAGGAGAAAAATTGCTGAATTTCGACTCCCGCGCATGGGGGAAACATGTCTGACACTTTCGGACAGTGCCAAGTTCCTAGGTATAATCTTTGACAGGAAATTAAATTGGCTTGAGAATCTAAAGGAGAGAGTCAAAAAGGCGTATGCAGCTATGTATGGATGCCAGAAAATGATTGGAAACACATGGGGTCTTAAACCGAAGCTCATACACTGGATTTTCACGGCAATTGTAAGACCAACTTTGGCACATGGTGCAATAGTGTGGTGGCCTATTGTAAAAACGGCCACACACGCTGCGTATCTGAACAAGGTGAATAGAGTAGCTGCCTTGAGTATTACTGGAGCGCGCAGGACGACATCTACACATGCACTGTGTAGGATTCTGGATTTACCATCTTTGGACCTATACATCCAGGAATACGCTCTTAGGACACAGCTAAGGCTGGCACAAAATCGTGTGCTAAGGGTGCGGGAATATGGCCACACAAAACTTATTCGAAATCATCGATATGAGAACTGTGTGACTGACTATATGACTCCCCATACTGTATGGGATGAGAGCGTGCAAATTGAAATACCATCTAGGGAATACTGGGAAAATCCACCTGGCGGGGAACATCAAATTGAGGTCAACACTGATGGATCAAAAATGCAACAGGGAACAGGTAGTGGAGTCTACTGTGAAAAACTGGGAATTGAATATAGCTTACGGATACAGGACGGCTGTAATATTTTTCAGGCGGAACTGTATGCAGTGTCGGAGGCTGCTAGACTCATTTCAATGAGACCGATCTACTCTAGTGAGATCATTATATACATTGATAGTCAAGCGGCTTTAAAGGCATTAGGAAATAGGAATATACGATCTAGGGTAGTGAGCCGTTGTCGCCAAGAGCTTCAGGCTCTTATCGAACAACACTATTTAAGACTGTGCTGGGTTCCAGGTCATAAAAATATTCCAGGGAATGAAAAAGCGGACGAGCTAGCTTGTATGGGCGCCATTCTACCATCCAACGCAATTAGGACCGATGTACATCTGGGCCTGGATGCTATTTACATGGAGATCAGGAAAAACTTTGAACGCCAAGAAGATTCAAGATGGGAATGCACACATGACTGTATCCAAACAAAGGCTCTATGGACTCGCGGCGAAAATCGTGTTCAAAAAACGCTTTTACATATGGAAAAGGCAGATCTAAGGAAGTATGTAGGTATAATAACAGGCCACACCGGCTTGAAATGTTATTTGAAAAAGTTAAGATTAATTATGGATGACTTGTGCAGATGGTGCGGGGACGAAGAGACAGTGGAAGATTCACTCCATTATCTTTGTCAGTGCCCTGCACTATCTCGCACTCGATTTAATTGTTTTGGCTCTTATTTCTTCCAGTTGCTGAGTGGAAAGCAAACGAAGATCTAACTGAAATCCATCAACTGTATATTATTAACTTTAGAGAACGGTGTGCTCAAAAATAGGCTGCAACTTTTTTAGTATATTCATTAAATTTTTAATCAACTACTATTCAGAGAAAAAAATTAACTAAATTAAACTGTTTTTTGATCAAATTAAAATTTTTTTATCAATTTAAAAATTTCAGTTTTTATAAATGGAAATTTCTGACATATAAATAGAAATTTCTGAAATATAAATGGGCATTTATTTATTTTTTGAAATAACAAATTAGCATTTGTTGTTTTTTTGTTGCATAGAGAAACATAGAGGCGAAGGTGAAAGAAAAAATAATATCACTATCTTTTTCTAATTTCTCACACGTACGTTGTCGATGTGAATTCACCACACAATACATGTTTACAAGTCGTACTTTGACAACAAATACATGTATACAAGTTGTACTTTGACAACTTAATTTTTGACGCCTTCGCCTCTATGTTTCTCTATGTTTTGTTGGCCTACCATCATTCAAAATGTAATAAAGATGGTACACACAAAAAATTATTGCCTAAAAATGTTCAATTAAATATATTGATCAACAAAATTTAAATTAGTCAATCAATGATTAAAATTTTTGCTATTTTCTTTAACTGTTTTTTCTTAAACTCGCGAAACTTGGAGCAGATGGCATAGGTACCACCATAATGCTTTCACCGCCACTCCAGCATTTCAAACTAAAACGAAATACCCTTACTGTCGCCAAAGCAAATCGAAGATGGAAGGAACTTGGGACAAGTCGTATAAGCAGAATTTTATGGCCACGCTATGATTTAGGAAGAACTAAATTCTTACTTACACTTACGAGAAGAGAATGTCGTATGTTGACAGGTTTAATAACGGGACACTGTCTTGTCGGAAAACATGCCAAGAACATGAATCTTATTACGGACGCAAACTGTAAAAGGTGCGAGACACCAGACGTCGAAGAGACCATTGAACACATCCTGTGTCACTGCCCGGCTTTGGCACGAACTCGACTATCAATTATAGGAAGTTCACAGTTCGAGACTTTGGAGGAAATTACGAGGATAGACCTGAAGAGCTTGAAACAATTCGCAATGAAGGTCAATGTATTTAGTTTACATCGATAAGCGGAAAAAGTTTTGTGGTATCGCTATGGACCAATTGGTCTATGCGGAGTGCCCATCTGGCACCGCCACCCTAACCTAACCTAACCTTTAACTGTCGAATTACAAATTTTCAACATACGAGATTTTTCCCGCTTTAATTTATTTGAATAGATTAATTCAAAAATATACAAAATAACCGGGTTTTACTTTTTTTTATTGTTGGCAACAAAATGGTAAGCAAAAAAGTTGAATTTTTTGACAATTTGTCATAAGCTTACAATTCATTTCATTGCTTTGATTGACTAATTTATCGAATTTTTGATCAAAATCGAAAAAATGTTTGATTGAAAAAATTTTCATTCAATCACCTACAATTTGATGATTGATATAACAATTTTTTTAATTGGAAGAATTTCAATCAAAAAATTGATTGAATCCGCGTTTTTGTTGATTGAAATTCGTTTCAAATTTTTTCTGTGTATGATTGAAGCACTCTTTGCAGCGCCGATTAATGCGTAATAATGATGCAGTCAAATCATGTGTCTTTGTCCAAAACTCATGCTTTTTCATTCAAAAAGTGTTAAAAATATTAAAAAGAAAAGCAAGTGTTAAATTTTATCAAAAAATAATTTTATATTTTAAGTTTTGTGTAGAAAATCTCAACAAAAAATTAAAATTTTTCCCCTTACTTTTACTGCATCCTCAAGAGCGCTCTTTGGATGCGCTTCGGTATGCTATAAAAAGATGCAGAGTATCCAAAATCTTGATTTATTTATGCTGGCAATTGTCTGAGTTTAAGTTTTTTTTTGTTTTTTTAAAACCAAATTTAAATATAATTTTAAATGCATATTTTTTAATTTTTCTTGAATATTTTTAAATTTTTGATACATATTTTTATCGCTTAAACCGGTATTTTTAGTGCATTGAATTTCCTGCCCTGATTATCAAAAACTATTTTCTCAGTGCTTTGCTTTTTACACGATTGCATAATCTAGTAGGATTACGTACTTACCACAATCTGAATTAAATACCATTACAAATGAAAAGTGCCATTATCATTTCTTAAATTTAATTTATAACATTATAATTCAGTAAAAATATTATTTTTTAATGCAATATTTCCATTGCTACCAATATCATCGTCATCATCTTCATCATCCACCAGTGGACTTTTCATGTCACTTGCATTTGACGATTTCTTCGGTTTTTTACGTGATTTGACTTTCGAACTTTGCACAATTTCACCATTTGATGGAGGACGCTTAAAGCTTGTAGTTATGGATGAAGTTTCCTCATCACCCCTATTATTATTGTTAAAATGTATCATGTACCAGGCGACCGCACTATCACCAAAACGGCGATAAACCGCACCTGCGGCAATTATAATCACAATTACAATAAAAGTATATAGAAGAAGACTAGATCCTTTGTGTGCTGCTTCAGTTGTAGAATTATTATTGATTATATATTCTGTGGATTTGGGAATTGATTTTTGGGTTGATGTTTTATCTAAATAAAAATGAAATAATTAATTTTTTGGGGAGTTTTAAAGAAAACACTGTTAGTCTAAACCAATTGTTACCTAAAAGTGCGACCACCATAAATATTATTTTTGAATATGTTTGGGATGTCTAAGAATAATTTAGCAACAAAAATCAAAATCTTCGATCGAGCCACTTTTGCAAAAATCCCGTTTGAATGGCAAAAAAAACACATTTTTCGAATTTTCGCTAAAACTATGAGAGAGAGATATGAAAAAATTACTAAACATCAAAATTATTCCTTGGAATAAATGGATTTAAATAGAGATGGGCACATGAGCAGATTAGAGCGTGATTCACGTGATTCACGCGTGAGTGTGGCTGAATTCAATTTTACTCACGTGATTGTGAGTGAGTGTGAATGGAGAAAAAAATTGTGTGAGTGAGTGTGCGTGAGTAAGATTTTTGCGTGAGTGAGTGTGCGAGAGTCGATTTTTTGCGTGTTAGGTTAGGTTGTAAGTGGCTGCTGACGTTTTACGCCAACACACGTAGACTCTGAGGTCCATTGTGATACCACGGGACCGTAATAGGTTTCCCTACTAGTCCCTGTCGATAAACCAGTTTGAGCTTCTTATGAAACTCCTTAGATGTTGAATTTTGACATCTGACAAATCAGAAAGATCGTACAGCTCCCTAGATCCCAGTGAAGCAAGTCTCTGACCAGAAAGTGCCGGGCAATGGCAAATAAAGTGTTCGATAGTTTCCAACTCCTCTTCATCCATGCAACTTCGGCAAAAGTCATTCGACGGCACATTTAACCGCTCTGCGTGCTTCCCTATAAGACAGTGTCCGGTAATTATATAAACCACCGTCGAAATCTCTCCTCTTGGAAGCGATATCAGCTCACTTGTGCGCCCCTGATTAAGAGAAGGCAAATCAGTCATGTTGTCTCACACGTCCATCCATTTGCCCATCTTTGATTAGTCTCCGTCGCAGAACAAAGCCGTAGGTTTTGCTTGCAAGTTTCTAGAGGCATACCAACACATTCCAATTCTTTTGGAACCTGTAAGGTAGTTCCTAGTCTTGCAAGCTCATCGGCTTTGCAGTTCCCTGGAATGTCTCTGTGCCCTGGGGCCCATATGAGTCGTATGTTAAACTACTTGGCCATCTTATTTAAAGACGTGCGGCAGTTAAGGGCAGATCTTGTTTTCAGAAACATTGAATCCAGGGACTTGACCGCGGCTTGACTGTCAGTTTAGATGTTGACTGCGGTTGTAGACAAGACATTGCAGCTCAACCAGTCAGCCACTTCCTTTATTGCCAGCATCTCTGCCTGGTAAACACTGCAATGATCTGGCAATCTACGAGCCAGGCTCAACCCAAGCTCTTCAGAATAGCCCACTTGTTCGTGCAGCCTCGATCCATCTGTGTAAAAATTTATGGTAGCTCCACTACCTGGAGTATCCCCCATCCAAGACTCCCTGGATGGTATCATAGTGGTAAAGTGGCGCTCAAAGAGGCTCAAAGAGGAAGCACAGTCCACATTTTGTGGTATTGTTATCTTTTTCAAGATCGCGCTATGGCCACAATCGCTGCTCCTCCATTGCAGCGTGCTATTAAGTCGAATTGCCGACGCAGCCGCATACTGCCTACCCAATATGCCCAATGGTATCAGGTGAAGGAGGATTTCTAATGCAGCCGTAGGTGTAGTACGAAGAGCACCAGTGATGCACATCGACGCCATTCTCTGTACCTTCGTGATAAAGACACAGTTCGCTTTTGTTTCTGAATCAGGCCACCAGACAATGATTCCATACAGCAAAATTGGACGCACCACTGCTGTATAGATCCAATGAACTACTTGAGGGCTAAAACCCCATCGTTTTCCAATGGCCCTTTTACAGGAATATAAAGCAATCGTTGCTTTTCTCACCCGTTCCTCAATATTACGCCTGAAATTCAACTTCCTATCTAGAAATACTCCAATATACTTGGCTCCATCTGAGAAGGTGATTTCAGTGCCGTCCAGAAAAATAGGACCAAAAGCAGGAATCTTATTTTTCCTTGTAAACAAAACAAGCTCTGTTTTACTTGGATTAACTCCTAGACCACTGTCTCTTGCCCATTTAGACAGATCTTTCAGAGAACCCTGAAGAATGTCCCTCAATGTTGGCAGATGCTTCCCCTTTACCGCTATCGCGACATCGTCAGCATATGCGACAACATGACAACCACGTGCTTCTAGAGATAGCCGCATTGAATTCAGTGCCAGGTTCCAAAGAAGTTTTGCGTGATTCATTTTCTCTTCATATTTCCTTTAGTACCAAAAAAGGTAAAAAAAAATTGAAAAATTTGGCTTAACTTAAGATTTGAATCCAAAAAAATAAAAAAAAAATGTAAAATTTGGATGAACTTTAAATTTTGCTGAAGATTTAAAAGTTTTTTTTTCAAATTATAGTTTTTGAAATTTTTTTTTGTATGAATAAAAGTTTCGTGAGTGTAATTCAACGTGAGTGAAGTTTGCGTGAGTGCACGTGAGTTGTTTTAAATTTACTCACGTGATTGTGAGTGAGTTTGAGTAGAAAAAATATGCTCGTGAGTGAGTGTGCGTGATTTAGAAATTCCTGTCGTGAGCGTGAGTGAGTGTGAGTCAAAAATCACTCACGCTCCCATCTCTAGATTTAAATAAAATATTTGGAAATTTGCATTGCAATATTTAAACGGTCTAAAAAATAAAAAATTTCGAATATACATTGTGTGGTACGAAACGAATACACCAAAAACGAAACAAGCTACAGAATTTTAGATGATGGATTTTAGATTTTTCTGGTCTATTTCATGCAAGCATCCCAAGTTTTTGCCATTAAGGCAATAATTCATAACAGTGGAACAACAAAAACGCTAATAAATAGTATTTGTCAAATTTCGAACGCGAATATCTTGAAATTAAATAGTTCTAGAGAAATTTGCAGGGTGGTTTTGGAATCACGAGGTCCGATTTATGTAAAATTCATGCCCTTTTTTAATGACTATTAAGACAACTTGCAATGCCGCTTAAAAAACACTAAATATATTTTGTAACTTCCACACGCGAATATTTCGAAAATGGTTTGTGCTAGAAGAGTTTGAATGCCTGATTCGGACTCAAGAGGTCACTTTACTATAAATTTTGTTGGTACCAACTTTCGAATGATAATTTCTATTCGATTGCGTTCAAGGGCCAGAAAAATAACCTGCATTCAATGTTATGCACCAACAGAGATGGCTGCTATAGCAGATAAAGGATCCTTTTTTGTCTTGTTGGAGAAGGTTGTAGCAGTCACAAAAAGAGGTTATATAGTCATATTGATGGGAGATATAAAATCGCAGGTTGGAAGTGATAATACCAATTTGGAGAAGGTTATGGGAAAACACGGCGTTGGCACCATGAACATGAATGGCGAATTGTTTACAGAGTTGTGATGTAAAAACAACTTCGTTATTGGGGGAACACTTTTTCCACACAAAAGGTTGCATAAGATATCTTGGGTCTCGCCAGACCATCGTACAGAAAACCAAATTGACCACATTTCAATCAGTAGGAAATGGAGAGGTTCAGACCATCTTCTTTTGACTGGTGAGATAAGACTCAAGGTTGCTGCCATAACAAGAGATCAAAATCGTACACAACAGAGAAAATATGCAATTGAGAAGCTTCATTTAGAAAATGTAAGAGATTACTATACAAACTCATTACGAAGTGCTTATCAAAACCTTAATGCACACAACTCAAGAGATTGGAAGAAAATAAAGGAAGTATTTCTAAGCGCTGCTAAACAACATGTAGATTACAAAAACAGAGATAGAACAGTTTGGATGTCCGATCGAACTTGGAGTATAATTGAGGAAAGAAAAGACCTAAAATCAAAATTAAACAACGCTAAAACTCGATCGGCAAAACAAAATTTGCAAAGTCAGTATAGTACTATCGATCGACAAGTAAAGAAAAGTGCTCGACAGGATAAACGAAAATGGGCGGAAAACTTAGCCACTGAAGCTCAATCAGCAGCTGAAACACATATGTAGATCAAGGGATCTATATAGAATAACAAAACAGCTCACTAGCCTATCATATATCGCTGGTCACCTTTTAAAAGACAATAATTGCATACCGGTTACGTCTAAGGAAGAGCAACTGAAAATTTGGACTGATTATTATAACAATATGCTCTCAACTACACCTACTGCCTCTGAATGGAACTGCCAATGCGAAAATCATAAAGAAAGCACTGATATAGATGTGAGTTGTCCGAACATTACCGAAGTTGAAAATGCAATAAAGTCCCTCAAGAACAAAAAAGCAGCTCTTATTGACTCTATATCTCCGGAACTTATAAAAGTCGACTCTTCCACTAGTGCACATATCATTAAGCCGATCGTTGATGAATTTTGGAACCTAAAGAAGGTGTTATTAACAAACTTTCCAAAAAAGGCAACCTTTCAAAATGCTAAAACGGGAGAGAAATAACGCTTCTAAGTCTGATCAACAAAACCATAACACACATCATCAACACGAGGTTGTCACCTACATTTATGAACGACCTAAGATGTGAACAAGATGGCATTAGACCTGGCCGATCTTGTGTGGACCAACTAAATAGTCTCCGGGTAAACGTAGAGCAATCTGTTGAATGGCGCTCGCCACTTTACTTAGCCTTCATAGATTTTGAAAAAGCCTTTGACACCCTTAACCATCATGCTATATGGAAAATACTTAAGTGTAGAGCTGTGCTGAAAAAGATAATTGTCGAGTCTTGCACGAAGGTCAACTGGGTGAAAATTTTCCAATAAATGTTGGTGTACGACAAGGCTGCATTTTATCACCACTCCTATTTAATATCGTTCTAGACGCAGTGATGCGACAGGCAACGACTATGAGAAGAGGTATTACGTGGGGCTTACAGGGTAGATTAGAGGATTTGGAATTTGCAGACGATATATGCTTACTTACTTTTACATGACTTTGAGGATATGTCGACAAAACTCAAAATGATTCATGAAAACTAATTAGAAGATGTTAGCAGCTTTTGTTACTTAGGAAGCATAATTTCATCTTCTGGAGGATCTGATGACGATATCAAAAGTCTTATAAATAAGGCTAAGCAGGCATTTGGAGCTCTACAACCCGTATGGAGATTCTCTAAGTACTCAATAAAAACAAAATTACGGCTATTCTCCTCAAATGTAACATCCACCCATCTATATGGTTGTGAATCCTGGAACACTTCTCAAGGCCAGATCTACAGCCTGCAGATTTTTGTCAATAAGTGCCTAAGAAGAATTCGTCACATCTTTTGGCCAGCAACAATATCAAACACTGAGATGTGGAGAAGGACAAACCAAATACCTCTTAAAAGTGAAGTCCTCAAGAGAAAATGGAACTGGTTGGGTCATATCTTAAGAAGACCACAAGAAGATATTGCACGAATTGCAATTGACTAGAATCCACAAGGCAGTAGGCGACCAGGATAATGGCATATCTTATACTTGGAGATGGATGCTTGAAAGTAAAATACAGTCAACTCGAAAAACCTGGCAGAAGACAAATCAGAATGGAAGAAGTTTGTTGTGGCCCTATGTTCCTCCATGGAGCCCAAGGATAAAATATATAAATTTCGAATGCGTTACAGTGGAACTACAGAAAGTGCTAAATTATATGTTTTTGAAATCTTCAAACGCAAATATCTTTAAAACGGCGTACGATAGAAACATTTTTAAAACCAGATCACGAGGTCAAAATCTATTTAGTCCATATTTTTTAGTCCGATTTTTGCAAAAAGTGCGCTATCGAAGACTTTGACTTTTGTTGCTTAATTTTTCATATTTATCCCAAATAGATATTCAAAATGTTATATTTACTGTGGCCGCACTTTAAGGTAAAAGCTGGTTTAGACCAGTTGTGGAAAGCTTTATGTTTTAACCTTTAGGTTTTGCAGTAACTTTGGTTATTGGTACTGGTACTTTTGTGGTTGACGATGTTGTGGTTTTAGGAGTTGTTAATGTTGTTGATCTTAATGTTGTAGTCCGAATTGTAGTTCTTAGCGTAGTCGTTGGAGTAATTTTACGTGTAGTAGTTGGTGTAGTTCTGCGTGTATTTGGTGATGTAGTATATGGAATAATCGTTGTTGTTACTGCGACTGTAGTTTTTTGTGTAGTTGGAGTTGTTTTGACTGTTGTTGGTGTAGTTTTTGGTGTAGTTGAAGTTGTTTTAACTGTTGTTGGTGTAGTTTTCACAGTTGTAGGCGTAGTTTTGATAGTTGTTGGTGTAGTTTTAATTGTTGTTGGAATAGTTGTTGTTGTAATAACTACAGTTGTTGGTGTGGTTTTAACTGTTGTTGTTTGTGTGGTCGATTTAGTAGTAGTTGGTGTGGTGTTTGGAATAGCAGTACTTGTTGAAGCAGCTGTAATCGGTTTTTGTGTAGTTGTTGTATTGGCTAATGGCTGCACGTATTCTTGTGTTGTTTCCTCTGCCAAAATGTTTGAATTAACAGTCGTAGTATCGACAAATAAGTCTGAAATAATTAAATATGAAATAACTGTTTTGATATTTTCTTTTTATTGAAAAGTAAAATTTACCATTTAAACAAACACTTCTAAAATCTGGACAACAGGTATCATTATCTTCACATTCTGGATCACAGTTACATAATCCCAAGAGATGGTTTAACTTTCTTAATACACCATTTCCTTTAGCTTCTAAACAACGACCGACACATGATTGCATATCATAAATTGATTCATCTGCAAAATAAAACATAAATAAAACTCAAAACATTTCAACAATTTTTCTTCTTACATGTAGTGCTGTCATACTCCTCATTTGACACTTCTTCGTCTTGTTTTTTATCCAATGCTTTGCAATCTTCTCCTGTCAATAGTTTTACATCATCCACAGCAATATCACTTAATTGACCTCGACCAGATTTGGCAACAAATATTATTTGAAAGTCTTCGTCAAATTCTTCTATATTGAAATGAGCTTCATTCCAAATGTTATTTTGATTACCAAATTTCTGAAATTTAATTAATCTTAAACCAAGTAATGTTATTATTTTAAATATTATGATTTTGATCAAACAATAAAAACTTACTCCTGTCGATTTTTTAATAAATCCTCTAAATCTAGGGATACTGGCTTAACAATGACATACAAATCGCCAACTCCTGCTCCATACATAAAATAGTAGAATTGAAAACAGCAAGCCGTTTTCAAACTAAGTTCGCTGTCGTATATCGGCGATGTTAGAGTGACAGGATTATTTTGACGCGTTAAGCTTTCCATTAGCATGTAGTGGCCACCGTTTGCAGTTAAGGTAGTATGATCATGACGTGGTCCTGTTTTAAATGTTGTAAAAACATTTGCCGCCATTACACGTTTCCATTCTAAACCCTCTCTAGGTTCATATGTCCAACCACAAATATCATCAGTCTCGAAATCACATTCATGTTGAATAACATTTTTACGTTCTTAAAAAAAGGAGAAAGAATTAGATGTTTTTTTTGTAAATTAAATTAAAGGACTTCTCAATTATTTAATTTTTAAACTGTTTTATCATCTTTACTTAAACAATTGATATAGATATGCATCTCTGAATACCCTTAACAATTGATCTTATAAAAATGCGCCAACAAAAAATATTTAAAATTTTTACTCGTTTCCATTTGCTATGCTAATTCTTATTGCTATCAGCATTACTTTTTGGGGTAAAAGGCAAAAAACTGATTATCTCCATCGACATCTGAACTCAAATCCAAGTTTTTATGTTTTTTTTTCTACATGAAATAACTCTTTGAAAACTCTTTTTTATGGAAAAATACTGATGATTTTTTGAACACTCAAAAAATTTCAGTTAAACTAACAAACTTGGGGTAAAGTTTTATTTAAGTAAAAACCATTATAAAACTAGAACGGTACCAAGGTAGATTTATACAAGGTAAGATCCAATAACCTCACTTTTCCTCCATAGTAAGTTTTTTGAAAAATTTAAAAACAATAATATTTACGAATTTTCAAAACGAAATAAAAATATTTTGTCCGGCATAAATGACTTGAGTTTACACTACACTTTTTATGCTTAAAAATATTTTATTTTTTTTTTAATTTTTGTCGCGGAAAATAAAAGAATTTCGTTTGAATTTCAATATTTTTTTATAATTTAGTTGATTTCTAAAATTTTAAACTCTTAAAAAGCGTTTAAATTGGTTAATGTGTGCACTGAACATTTAAGTCATTTTTGCCGACTAAAATGATTTTGAAAGAAAGTTGTTTTCATTTATGTCACCAAAATATTACCTTATTTAAATCTATCTTGAACGGTACTATTATTAGAAAAATTGTCCAAAAAATATAAACATAAATAAAACCTCTTTGCTTCAAAAAAAAAATAAAACAAAAAACAAAATAACAAACTAATTTTCAAAAAATAAATTGTTGTGAAAACTATTGAAATTTTTCTGAACAAAAAAAAATGAAAATTAAGTGTTCCGTATGTAAATGGTCATTTGACCAAAAAAACGTTAAGTTTGTGAAATCTCCACGAGATAAATTGAAACGTAAGCTATGGAGTGATTCCTGCAAAGTAGAGCTTACCGATCACTCGAAAATATGTATGTACCATTTTAAAAATAGCGATTTCATTAACCAGCACGGGGAGTCTAAAATGGCGCGGTTGATGCCGAATGCTGTTCCCTCACGTCAAGAAATAAAAGGTCTTGAAGAGTTTTTATTATATGCCGAGAATTTACCACGTAAGTTTGGGATATTAATTTTTTGTGGGAAAAATCTTTATTTAACATCTCTTATGATCAAACTCAAGCTCCCGACGCAAGCCACTTAATGACTGAGAATGTCCATAACTTCACAAATGTTGATGAAATCAGTAATGTAATTACACCGAATGCTACAACATCCAATGAAAATCCTTTGCCAAATTTTTGTGAATCAAGTACTCAAACTGAGTAATTAAAGCTACATTTGCAAACTCATTTTTTGCAATATTGAACCCTTATTTAATTTCAGCAATCATATCATATCATGTCGCATCTACGAAGAAAATGTTGATCTTAAATATACAATGGATAAATTACTTCAAGAAAACAAAAATCTAAAAACTAAATTGGTTGAATTTGAAAAAAAAGTGAACGACAACAATAAGGCTATGCAGGCGATGGATTCAGTATTTAGCGATGGACAAAAAAGAAAAATATTGGATCCATCTAAAAGAATCAGGTGGAGCTGGACCGACATTTCCAGTGCTATATCTTTGCATTCTGCGAGTCCAAGAGCTTACAGACATTTATATAACAATAATTATCCTCTTCCTTCAGAGCAGACTTTGTACCGCTGGACCAGAAAGCTGCAAATTCGCGAGGGGATTCAGAAAAATTTTATAAACCTTATGAAAGATGCACTCAAAGAATTATGTAGGTAAATTCCAGTGAATATTCACTTAAAACAAATGAAATTTTATTTAAAAACCATTCCACTGTTTTTTCATTTAAAATAAAAACACATTACAGTCAATTTTAAATGTTAATTTAATGACTAACCAAAACATTAAAAAACTAGTGAATATTCAGTTATTTTGTATTGAAAAACAGTAAAACTATAGAAGAAATTTTTTACTGCCGAAATTAAATGTAACAGAAAATTCGTTTTTAATACAGTAAATTATTTTTTTTTAAACTACAGTAACAGTAAAAAAATAAAATCCTTTATAAAATAAGTGATTTTTCTTTTAAAATGACTTTACTGATTACTTTTTAAAATAACCAACAAACAGTTAATGACATAATTTTCTTAGTGTGAGGATCTTTCCTTACTAGATAGATTTTGCGTAATTTGTTTTGATGAAATGAAGGTTGCATCTGTTTATGAATATGATGCAATGACCGATAGTGTTCGCTCTCCTGTAAATTACGTTTAAGTGGTCACTGTGAGAGGATTAATAAAATCTTGGAAACAGGAAATTTTCTTTGATTTTGATTGCAAAGTCTCTTAAGAACTTCTTTATGAAATAATAAATACACTTCATGAAGCCAGTTTTGAAGTAGTTGGAATTATATCAGACATGGGACCTTCTAATCAGGGTTTATGGAAAGATTTAAACGTATCCACAGGTATGAGTTTGCCTTGTTCCCACATACATATGTATGTTGATGGGCCACACTAATACATATTTTTGTCACAATTGTAAACAAAATTTGCTTAATTTTTTTTAGATAAAACTTGGTTCCAGCATCCGTCAAATGCAGAACAGCCCATTTTTGTTTTCGCTGATGCACCACATCTTTTAAAATTAATAAGAAACCATTTTCTCGATACTGGAATTATTTTTAACGAAACAATTGTAACTGCACAAACATTTCTTGATGTTTTAAAATGCGCAAGATCAGACTTATCAATTACATTGGCGAAGAACATCTTTCTAATAAACCAGCGACAAAGCAAAAAGTAAAATATGCAGCACATTTGTTTTCACATAGCTCTGCAAGTGCTATTCGTCGTTGTTATTCAATGGGTTTGGATGTGTATAACGCCATTAATACCGCCGAGCTGGTCGATTTGGTTAATGATTGGTTTGATGTGTTAAACTCACAATTAAACACTTCAAACTGTATTCCAACAAAACAACCTTATGGTAAAAACCTAGATTTACAAAATGAAGTTCTGAACAACATGACAAACCTTATGACCAAACCTATTCTTCCTGGAAAAAAATCGTTAGCTCCATTTCAGAAGGGAATAATAATCACTAATAAATCTCTTCAAGGCTTGTTCCAATACTTACAAAACAAATATTCAATAGAATATTTATTAACCAGGAGATTAAATCAAGATATAATCGAAAACTTTTTTATAATCTTTTAGGTAATTTACATACAGTAAAAGCTCGTTTTAAAGATCTTATTTAAAAAAGTCCGATATATCGTAATGACGAAAAATATCAATTAATAATACGATATAACAAATGGGACAGACAATATATGATTCTTTATACCGAGCTTTCACTATTTATATTAACATATATAAAAGATGTTACTAATTTTAACTTTTAAAGCTAAAAACAATGAATTGGTACAATTTGGTAACACCGAAAATGATGATACACCTAAGTTTCAATTTAAAAAGCCGTGTGTGGAACTAAGCGACAGTGACTCTGATACTCAAAAAAGTCAAGAAATTGAAGATGAGCTTAGCATCGACACTGAAGAACTGGAGTCGGTTTTAGATGAAGAGCTTGATTGTTTTCACGAAGATGCTTTAGAGTATATAGCAGGCTACGTAATTCTGAAACTTAAACTTGTTAATTGTGAATCAACAAATACACAAGAAGGCTTCACTTGGGTTGACCACATTTCACGAGGAGGTCTTAGAAAACCATCCACTCAGTTTTTGGGAAGTTTAAAGGAGTTAGAAAAAAATCTTTATTGGTGTGAATGGTGCAACAATTATAAACATACCCGGATTTATTCCAAATATGATAAAAAAAAGTTCTATGGTTGATCGACCAGAAAAAGTCAAAGCTTTTTTTTTTTAAATAAGGATGCATTTCAGAGTAAAGAAGTTGAACAAACAATTAAAAACACAGACAGTTAAAGAAAGATTAATCTCCAACAAAAAAATGTTAAAAACAATAATTTAACGTAAATTGCAAAACGTTTAAAATTACACTGTATGTTCGTAAAATCTTATATCCTTTTTATTATGTCCTCTACACCATTTACAGACGTAATACGCAAAAGATCAATTGTAACTCGAAGATTCTACTTTTAATTGGAAGATTGCATTTGTAATTGAAAGATTCAATTTGTAATTCGAAGATTTCATTTGTAATTCGAAGATTCCATTTGTAATTCGAAGATTCTATTTGTAATTCGAAAATTATGTTTGTAATTCGAAGCTTCTACCAGCAATTCGAAGATTCTATTTGTAATTCGAAGATTCCAAATGTAATTCGAAAAATATCAACTGAATTTCCATTGATTTTTTTCGAATTACAATTGGAATTTTCGAACTACTAATGTTATCTCCGAATTATAAATAGAATCTTCAAATTACAAACATAATCTTCGAATTTCAAGTAGAAACTTCGAATTACAAATGGAGTTTTCAATTTACAAATAGAATCTTCGAATTACAATAAGAATCGTAAAATTACAATTGATCTTTTACGAATTACATCTGCCAATGGTGTTAACATGATTTTTTTCTTGTATTTAAATAAACTAAAAATTAACAATTTAATTTGGCTTTATTTTCTTAAGTACAAATATTTGCATGATGGTCGGTAAAAACGAATTTAGCACTAGCCTTTAAAAAATATTTTAGTATAAAACATATCAAATATTTATATTTTGTGCAAACCCCGTTGAATAACAGAAGTAATTGTTAAACTATTCAATCAGAATCATTGGTCTTCAGTTCGAACGAATAATATAACATTTTCAAGAATGGGTCCATTGTCCATAAATATAGTTAAGTTTCATAAATCCATTAATATCATATTTTAAAAATGTGGCTGAATTGCAGTTTATGGGCCACTAGTTTTAAAATTAAAAAAAATAAATTAGGGATTAGTGGCGAAGAGCAATGACTATTTTAGTATTTTTGAACACACAAAAAATTAAACTCGTAAATTCTGCTACCCGAAAAAAGGTATTTTGCAAAAAGGGTGGGATTAATGCATTGAATTTGTAATCCTTGCGCCCTGGTGAAGGATGGCTACGCAGAATTTTTTGTTCCTTTTATTTTTCAATTAATTACATACAACACATACCATGAACCCTAAGGATCTGGAGAAGCCCGGCGCCACTAATCATTAATTTAGGTTTATATTCTCTTTTAATTCTAGAACTGGTATCGTTTTATTTTTTCAATTTCGGCATGTCTTTTTTACTTAAAAAAAATAACTTTTATTTTTATATTTGATGTATGTATATTTGTTTTTTTTTTTTTTGTTTTGTTTTGATATTTATATTTTTATTTTTATAATTCTGAATTTAAGGGGTAGATGACATTCAGTGTTGCCATTTTAGCCATTTTCCGGCTAGATTTAGCTCCTTTTGAACTCGTTTAGCCGGAAAAAAATGCATTTAGCTCTTAGCCGTTTTTTTAGCCATTTTCGAAATTATTTTAGCAGTTTTTTAGCCATTTTTGAGTTTTTTGATTTGAAAGTAATTTTTTGTATTTTTTTATACTAAAATAAAGAATTGATTGGTTTTTTGTTAGTACAGATCAAGCAAAGGCTCCAACTTTGTCTAATATCAAAATTACGGACATTTCTGGTATTTCCGTACCGGTTTCAAACACTCCAGTTATAGTGTTATCATCAGCAGGATTTTTAATCGGTTTGTTTTGTTAATAGGTACTTGTTTTTCATATATCTTAATTTTAAATAATCCCAGTCTGGTATCGAACCGCGAATATTTTCATCATATTCATGCCATTAACATTATACTAAATCTTAGACGATCTAGCGATGCCCGTTTCTCTGTTAAAATACGCTAACGTTCGAAACTCAATTTAAAGACTGGTTGCTGAATCTTGGCATATATATTTTTGCCATTCTTCTCGTCAAGTTTCAGCGAAAACGGTCCCTGGAGTAAAAAGTTTTACCCAAGAAAATGTACAAATTACAAAAAATAAATAAACTAATAAAAAATTTCGAACTAAAAAAATCAAAAATATTTGCACTCAATAAAAAAAATTACTTAAGTTTTTTTAAACAAAAATAACTAAAAAAAGTTCTTTCACTCAAAAAAAAAAAATTCTAGTAAAATTTTTTTGTTTTTGCATTAAAAAAATGTAAATCATTGGAAAAGTGTTTTGAACTCTAGTTTTTATCTAGAATAAGTCAAAACCGTACAAAATGTATAACAAAAGATCTCTTTATTTAATTTTATGTGCAAAAATTAAACAAAATATAAATTTAGAATAGTTTTTCTGAAAAAAGTAAAATAAATATTTTAGCCGTTTTTTAGCCATTTTTTAGCCGTTTTTTAGCCGTTTTTTCGAATGAATTTAGCCGTTTTTGACTACCAAGTTCTGGCAACACTGATGACATTTGACAAATAATTCTTATAATAGTACCTGGTTATTATTGTACCATGAGTAAAAACAACTGTTGAAAAAGCACTACCATAAACTGATGTCGTTATTTTGCAAAAAGTTTAGTTGACTTCAAACAAATCCGCGAGTGTAATACCATATATGGGGTATTCATAACCTGACCAACCATCCCGCTTTTGGCGGGATTATCCCGCTTTTTGATGTCTCATCCCGCTTTTTGACCTTCAAAAAATATTTTTACTTTTTTAAATAGTATTTTAAGTATAATTGTTTAATTCACACCATTTTTTTTAGCATATAAATATGGTAACATTTAGAATTTTTTACCGTATTTAAAAAATGTAAAGAAAATTACTCCTAAAATTGTGTTGGAACTCGAAAAAATTTCCAATAAATTTTTAAACGTTTATTTAAAAAAAAAAAATAAATTGATTTTGATTTTTGAAAATTAAAAAAAAAAAAAATTATTTATAAAAAATCTATTTTTTTCGAGACGTGCTCAATAGGGTGGTCCATATTCCGAAAATTTTTAAATGAACTGAAATAAGTACCAAGTAAAATTTTGAGCCAAATATGTTAACTCTTTGACCCCTCGAAAGTCAGTCAAAGTTTCGAGTTTTGGGCAAAATTTCACTTACTTTAGTTTGAACATAAACGATTTGTCATTTAAACTCCCCTTTGCTACTTGTAGTATACACTAAAAATAATAACTCTGTTAAATTACAGAAAAACTCTGCTAATTTAATAGAGTACACCATACTTTTCCAGCTAGCAACATTTCTTGGTAATTTCACTATAAAACTCTGCACAATGATTTTGACAAAAAAAAATGTTAATTTACAGAGTTTCTAGTAAAGTAAAATATTGGTTAAATAAAAAAACATTTAGCAAAGAAAAACTCTGTAAAGTTACATAAATGCATTTGATGCAACCAAAATTTTACAGAAAAAACTCTGCAAATTTACAGAGTTTAGTAAAATTCATGTTATTTTGTAAAATTTTTATAAGATTTTTGAAAAGATTTTCTCAAAAAAAAAAAAATAGATATAAAATGTTGATGTTTTTAACTATGAAGTTATGATTACATAGAAATAACTAAAAATATTGATAAAACCTAGTTTTTTGGTTATAAAAAATGCAAAGTATTTCATTTAAATCTGTATTTTAGCAGAAAACTCTGATAATTATCTGTAAAATTAAGATTACAAAGTTAAAAGCAATATAACAGACGAAATTTTGTCTTTTGTCACAACAAAATACAAAGTATTTTATTTAAATCTGTATTTTGGCAGAAAACTCTGTCAAACATCTGCTGAATTGAGATTACAGTTATTTTACAGAGTATTTTACAGAGTTATTATTTTGAGTGTAACTATGAAATTAAGATAACACAGTAAAAAACAAAAATGCAGTATAACTTAGTTTTTTCGTTACAAAAAATCCAAAGTATTTTGCTTAAATCTGTATTTCGGCAGAAAACTCTGTTAATTATCGGTAAAATAACGATTACAAAGTTAAAAGTAATATAACAGATAAAACTTTGGTTGTTTGTCACAACAAAATACAAAGTATTTTCTTTAATTTTGTATTTTTACAGAAAACTCTGTCAAATGTCTGTTGAATTGAGATTACAGTCAATTTAAAGTGTATTTTACAGAGTTGTTATTTTGAGTGTAGGGTTTCTATATTTTCTAAATACAATGGAATCTGACAAATTACGAAACACGTGTCGATTAGACTGGCCATAGCGTTATATAGAAAAATTAAAAAATGTTAAATCCATAAGTGTTCGCACTGAAAAATGTGAGGTTGGGGATAAAAATAATTATGCATATTTAAAAAAAATTTTTTTTTTGTTCCGAGTACCTCCGGGTTGAGCCTAAAGTTTGAAAAACGGATTACAAGGGAAAAATATGACTTTTTTTTCATTTTCTCAATTTTTTTGATATTTTAAGTACAGTTTGAATTCAAATGGTCACTGAATTTTGATTAAGAGTTAATTGTCTATCAAATAAGGTGTTAAAAATTAAAATCGGTTGAAAATTAGCCGAGTTATGACAACTTCCCCCGGCAACTAACGTGTGGCAAACCACCTGATCAAGGAATTCGAGCCCCATTTTTGAAATTTATTGAAATTATCTACTGTAATTAATTTTTTTTATTCCTCAAGTTCCAATGTACTAAGAAGATACATATTTTTTATATTGCGTTTTGCTAACTTGTTTTAAATAAATGCTAAAGTGGTCTGAATTTTTCAACACTATTTTCAAATCTCCAATTTTAAATTTTTATTTTTTTTGTTAAAGAAATTTTGAAAAATCGGCTATTGGAGTTTAGGGATTTGTTAAGCACATATAAAGGAATAAAAACCCCAAAAATTGTAGGGTTTGCTGTTTTCATTTGGCTATTACAGTGATGTAATTTCGGCGGATTTCGGGAAAGTAGTGATTTTTGGCCCTTTTTTAGCTTTTATTTATTTTTTTTTGGTTTTTTTTACAAACTTGATATGTTTTGGACCGAATTATATCAACACGAGATAGAATACTTCAATTTGCAAAATAAGGGCGAAATTGACACATAAAAAATTGCCCCTGTTAAGGGTCAAAGGTCAAATTTTAGAAAATTTTTAATTTTTGAACATTAACAGATTTTCTGAGTGGAAATATATGAAACAACTTGATGTCATTTTAAAACATATGTCTTTTTATTTAAATTCAGAATATTAACCCTTTAGTGATGGTGGGGCCTATTCGACCCATTGATCAAAATACACTATAATGTATCTCAATTAAATTAAAAAAATTATAGGCCCCAACAGCACTTAGGGGTTAAATATCGAAATTTTAAATATTTGCCATTTAGTTTAGACCAATTAAAATAACATCAAGTAGATTTCACAAAATCCACCCAGCAAATTTGTTAATGTTTACAAATTCAAAATTTTCTAAAATTTGACCTTCAAAATTTCTTTAACAAAAAAAATAAAAATTTAAAATTGGAGATTTGAAAATAGTGTTGAAAAATTCAGACCACTTTAGCATTTATTTAAAACAAGTTAGCAAAACGCAATATAAAAAATATGTATCTTCTTTGTACATTGGAACTTGAGGAATAAAAAAAATTAATTACAGTAGAAAATTTCAATAAATTTCAAAAATGGGGCTCGAATTCCTTGATCAGGTGGTTTGCCACACGTTAGTTGCCGGGGGAAGTTGTCATAACTCGGCTAATTTTCAACCGATTTTAATTTTTAACACCTTATTTGATAGACAATTAACTCTTAATCAAAATCCAGTGACCATTTGAATTCAAACTGTACTTAAAATATCAAAAAAATTGAGAAAATGAAAAAAGTCATATTTTTCCCTTGTAATCCGTTTTTCAAACTTTAGGCTCAACCCGGAGGTACTCGGAAAAAAAAAAAAAAATTTTTAAATATGCATAATTATTTTTATCCCCAACCTCACATTTTTCAGTGCGAACACTTTAACTTTTCAAAAAAATTTCTACTATGGCCACTCTAGTGTCGATTAAGTCTTAACTCGAGCTAGAATAAACCTACTCAAAAAGAAAAAAAGCTAGCACTCTTTTAAGAGAACCTCTAAAAGGATCTAAAAAATCTCCTGAAGAATATGAATTGAGTAAGTCAATTTAAAAATAATCATATTAAAGTTATTGCTTATACATACCACGACAATTTCCAATTGGACGATCCCAATCAGTACCATTACAGTAGGAATGACGATTTCCAGCTAAACTATAGTTATCCGAACAATATAAAATTGCTTTAACTTCGTTTTCGATTTGAATCCGTCCATTTTCTGGTTGTTCTAAGTTTTTTTGACAACCTTTTTCTAAAATGTTAAGAATAAAATGATTACACACACACACAATGCTTTCAAAGAAAGAAACTTTTCGAACGACGAGATTTTTTTTTTATTTTTCAAAAGTTTCCGTTACTAAAGATATGCTGACAATTAGAGTTTGCAAAACGATTAAAATCGTAATCGTAATGCGATTAATCGCACCAATTTATCGTAATCGTAATCGACAAAAAAATCATGCGATTACGATTTATAATTTTCTTTGAAATACGCTGTTTTTATAACAAATTTAAATCAGTTCCAAAATTTTTTAAAACTCATTTTGAAGTTTATATTTAAAATTATTTTTCAAAAAAACTAAATTACTCTAAAAAACGATTACTTTAGGAACAATTTCACAATTTTTGTATTTTCGTACTTTCGTACTTTCTAAAATGTAAAGTTCAAAAGATTTTTTTAAAGCGTGAATAGACGAGAGAGAATTCCCCTAGATTTAAAGTAAAAAACAACTCTATGGTAACTTTTAAAATTGGAATGTCAAATAAAATTTTATTATGTATTTTTTATTTACTTTAATTCGGTTTCCAATCTACAAATTATTGACTAAATGTGCGAAAACAAATAATAATATAGTGAAAATGGTAAGCAAAAACAAGTAGTATTAAAGAAATTAGATTTGACACAACAATTTTTAAAGTCAAAAGTATATTCCACAGAGTTGTGTTTTACTTTAAATCTAGGGGTTTTCTTTCCCGTCTAAACACGCCTTTAAAGCTATTGCAACTCAAATTATTTAAAAAATTCGATTAATCGTAATCGCGATTAACGGCAATTTTTTTAATCGTAATCGCGATTATGAAATATCTCGATTATTTGCAAACTCTACTGACAATGAATCATTTAGAATTTGAACTTCCGTTTTGTTATTCGAAAGTAGTTTTATCGTGGCATTGAATACATACTTGCACAGACAGGTTTCTCTCCATCCCATTTTCCCCGTACACAATCTACGGTTCTCGGTCCTTGTAACTGAAAACCAAAATTGCAATTTATTCGCATAACTCGACCGCGTCTTAAATTGTAGCTACCATTTGGAATAAAATCCGGTTTATCACATCGAACACGTATACGATCCGTTTTAACTTCCCGGGCGACAACACTTAATGTAATTACAATAATTGATAATATGACCTGTGATCTTTGTAATTTTATTGAAAACATAATTTTGTATTGTTGTTCAAATTGTGGTGATCGTATTTAATACAAAAAAAAAATCCAATGATATTTAAATTAATATAATTCTTTCCGTTTAATGTTAACAGTTGGATAACTTTATTTGAAATACTACTGATACGGTTCATAATATATTTTTATGAATTTTTCATATTGAATGTTTTGAACTCATGAGACGACATCTTATCAGGAGTTGTTTTTTGTATTTAATAAGAATTTATATTGTAATATTGTGTGCAATTTCACATAATTACATTAGGGTGAAACACTTGTCGAAAGGAATATTTTGAAAGGCACATGATATAGAAAAGTGGTGGCCGGACATTCCCAGCAAAATTTTCTGTTCCAAATAATCGGTTCCCGAACACATCAAATTACCCTGCAACCGGTTCTACTTAACATTCCAGAATCAATGATTTTGTTCGAAATTGTTCCGAAAGCAATCGTTTTTTAGAGCAAGTATTTTTTTTGAAAAATAATTTTACATAAAAAATGTTGTTGTGATTACTGTAGAATATATTCAAGAATCTATTGAACCAGGAATTTGTTCCAAAAAAAATTCCTGGGTTATATCCAAACCCATTGAAATGGGAACACATACGAAAAATCTCCTCCCATCCTATTACATTTTTTGTAAATTAATTTCTGGTTTTTAAGGAAACCAAAGCTTTTCTTATTTATATTGTGGACAGCAAGCCTTCGAAAACCTATTTTCCGTTAAAAAAAAATACTGTTATTGGTGGCCATAATATTCTTTTTTACAAAAAAAATACTGCACCGATTTTGATGATTTTTGTTTGATTTGTCGATTACACTGCGATACAAAAAACACAAAATCAAATATACTTTTAAAATGATGTAGTTAAGGTTGTAGGTCTCATCGAAAAGATCACAAAAAAGCCCATCAAACTTGCCAGACACCCTCAAATTTTAAAGTTATGGTCAAAAAACGTTTTTTTGGGACTTTTCTCACTAAACCACGTGTAACTTAAACATTTTTAAACCGATTATCAATTTCTCAACTATTTTGGATAGAAGAAGGATAGGGCTTTTCATGTGTGTGAATTGGTCTACACATAAAAGAAAGATATGTATTGATTTATTCAACAATATCTAATTTTTTGTTATTTTTTTTTAAATTTTTTGAGTTTATTGATTTTTTTCTGCTATAGTTCGTTCAACAACATTTATATTTATAAACGTATTCTTGAAAAAAATTTAATTGTGAATACGATGAGCCTTATGCCGAAAAAATCGGATAACAACTGACAGAGTTGTGATAATTTTTCTAAAAAAGAAAATTAAGATTTTGCATGAAATTGCCATTCGGATAACCCAGACAGAAAAATAAAAAAAATAAACGAACATACTGAGAGGTCGTGTATCATTATTTTAAAGGTTTTTGGCCTCCTGAATTCGAATTTGACTTTGAAATTGCGCTATCTTATTAAGTTTTTGATATATCAATATATGTTAAATATCTCAAAAACCTGACGAGATAGAGCAATTTAAAGGCCAGATTCGGATTCAGCCTACCAAAAACCTTTAAACATATTGTACGTGACCCCTTTTGATAAATTTATTTTTTTGTCTGGGTTATCTGAACGCCGATTTCCTGCAAAATCTTAATTTTCTTTTTTAGAAAAATTATCACAACTCTGTCAATTGTTATCCGATTTTTTTAGGATAAAGCATAATGTATTCAGAATTAAATTTTCTTTAAAAATACGTTTATAAATATAAAGGTTATTAAATGAACTACAGCAGAAAAAAATCGATAAACTCGAAAAATTTTCAAAAAAAAAAAAAAATAGATTTTATTGAAAAAATTAATAGATATCTTTTTTATATGCATAGACCAATTCACACACATGGAAATTTCTATTCTTCTTCTATCCAAAACCGTCTAAAAATTTAAAATCGGTTGAAAATTTTCTGAATTACACAAGGTTTAGTGAGAAAACTCCCAAAAAAACCGTTTTTTGACAATAACTCTAAAATTTGAGGGTGTCTACACAGAAAAAAATATGGAGGAAACAAATTTGAGTAATCACTTATTTAATTTTTTAAAAAAAATTTGAGTAATTTTTTAATTGACGCAATTAAAAATTTTACTCAAAAATTTAAAATAAAATTTGAGTAAATAATTTAATAAAAATTTAATATTTTTTTTTTATTTATTTTTTTTTCTCTTGGTGTTTTGAATTCTCATTTAGTTTATTGTTTTTTGTATATGTATATGAAAGTTTGAAATCATCTTTATAAAATTTTACTTTGTCTTGAAGACATAAGTATATTTGATAAAGTTTGTAAAAGCAATTTTTTTGGAAAAAAAAATTAGAAACTTTTTAAACTTTTTAAAAAAATAATTTGATACATTTTGAGTAAATTTTTACTTGACACAATTAAAAAGTTACTTAAAAATATTAAAAAATTTTAAGTAAAGATTTAATTGTGTGAATTAATAATTTACTCAAATTTTTTATTAAGCATTTAATAATTTTTTATTAAAAGTTTACTCAATACTATTAAATCGTTTACTGGTGGAAAATTGAGTAATTTTTTACTCAATAGTATTAAAAATTTACTCAAAATTTGTTTTTATTTTTTTCTGTGTAGCAAGTTTATTGGGCATTTTTGTGATCTACTCGACAAGACCAACAACCTATACTATGTCACATCAGAAGTATTTTTTCACTGTAGCACAGTGTTATTAAATTCTGCAGTACTTAACGTGGCCACTTTTTTAAAAACATTGATTTTTATTAAAATTATGCTAATATAAACTTACAAAATTTACATTTCTTCTTTCATAAAAAAAAACATAATTAGGTAAAAATTTCAAATAATAGTCACGATAAGTACTAGAGTCTCTAGTCTAGAGAATTAAATAATCTACAAATATAAAAAAAAATTTTATCAAAATCGGTCCAGTAGTTTTAGCTGTACAACTGCAGCCGATTTTGTACTTAAAAAAAAATATTCTACAATTGAGTGGCAGTTTCAGTTCACCAAATTTTGTGAATATTATAATAAATTATCGTTCAAATAAAACACCAGAATTAAAAAATTTTGCGTATTTATTTTTTATAGCTCTTTAACCCTTCTGCATCCCTTGCATATGTGCCCTTTCTATGATCCTTTGGGTCAATATGACCCAACATTAAAATTTAAACAAAATTTCATGTTTTAGTATAATCAAAAATAATGAAAACTAAAATAAATCAGCCCTTCCAGAGCAATTATTAAAAAAAAATAAAATCAAATTTGAAATTCAGCCTTTTTTACTTTGAGCCAACACTTAATGCAATGCATTGTGTTGGTATTAGAAAATGGGTTATGAGATGAAGGAATGAAGGAGTAGTGTTTGTGGACATTTAATTTTTTCAAATTATACACATACAAAAAAAAACTTTTTCAAATTACTAGGAAAAGTCTCGTAATTTTACCATTTTACCAATATTTGACAGTTTTCCTTGTTTTTTAAAAAACAAGATTGGATCTAAATTTACATTTGCTTTGAAATTATAAATTTTTTTTTGTAATTTTACAAATTTCCAAAAAAAAATTTACAAAAAATCAAGTAAATTCACGAGAATTCCTTGTAATTTTAATTGCGCCAAAAAACTGTAAATTTACAATTTCATTGGTAAAAAGTTGGTAAAATATTGTAAAATTACTAGAAATATATATTCGATTAGAGTTTTATTCTAGTTCGAGGCCCAAAAATATTTCTATTTATGATATTGTCATAATAGAGTATTTTTAATTTATTGCTTTAAAAAAGTTACTATCTCATAGTATGTCTGTACTGATCAGTTTCATCCCCACTAAAGGAATCTTCAGCAGACTTTAGAGAATCATCGTTGGTCAATCAAACATCAAACCAGACATAATATTTGATATATTTCCCAAGTTATATGAGAAGTACTATTATGAAGGTCCGAAATCTGTTTTCCAACAAAAATAACTCTTTTAAAGCAAAAATTGTATATATTAAATCACCGTCGGTAACTATTAATATATGTGTTGCTGTTATTTTACAATAACAACAGTGCCTAACCAAACAATAGTGTTGGTAGGATAAGTCGTACTAAACTTTGTGTTAAATGTTGTTTTTTTTATTTTTAGTACCAAAAGGTACATAAAAATAAAATGTATTTATTCGGCCTTTATATATGTATATATATTCGATTAGAGTTTTATTCTAGTTCGAGGCCCAAAAATATTTCTATTTATGATATTGTCATAATAGAGTATTTTTAATTTATTGCTTTAAAAAAGTTACTATCTCATAGTATGTCTGTACTGATCAGTTTCATCCCCACTAAAGGAATCTTCAGCAGACTTTAGAGAATCATCGTTGGTCAATCAAACATCAAACCAGACATAATATTTGATATATTTCCCAAGTTATATTTTTTAAAGCAATAAATTAAAAATACTCTATTATGACAATATCATAAATAGAAATATTTTTGGGCCTCGAACTAGAATAAAACTCTAATCGAATATATATACATATATAAAGGCCGAATAAATACATTTTATTTTTATGTACCTTTTGGTACTAAAAATAAAAAAAACAACATTTAACACAAAGTTTAGTACGACTTATCCTACCAACACTATTGTTTGGTTAGGCACTGTTGTTATTGTAAAATAACAGCAACACATATATTAATAGTTACCGACGGTGATTTAATATATACAATTTTTGCTTTAAAAGAGTTATTTTTGTTGGAAAACAGATTTCGGACCTTCATAATAGTACTTCTCATATAACTTGGGAAATATATCAAATATTATGTCTGGTTTGATGTTTGATTGACCAACGATGATTCTCTAAAGTCTGCTGAAGATTCCTTTAGTGGGGATGAAACTGATCAGTACAGACATACTATGAGATAGTAACTTTTTTAAAGCAATAAATTAAAAATACTCTATTATGACAATATCATAAATAGAAATATTTTTGGGCCTCGAACTAGAATAAAACTCTAATCGAATATATATACATATATAAAGGCCGAATAAATACATTTTATTTTTATGTACCTTTTGGTACTAAAAATAAAAAAAAACAACATTTAACACAAAGTTTAGTACGACTTATCCTACCAACACTATTGTTTGGTTAGGCACTGTTGTTATTGTAAAATAACAGCAACACATATATTAATAGTTACCGACGGTGATTTAATATATACAATTTTTGCTTTAAAAGAGTTATTTTTGTTGGAAAACAGATTTCGGACCTTCATAATAGTACTTCTCATATAACTTGGGAAATATATCAAATATTATGTCTGGTTTGATGTTTGATTGACCAACGATGATTCTCTAAAGTCTGCTGAAGATTCCTTTAGTGGGGATGAAACTGATCAGTACAGACATACTATGAGATAGTAACTTTTTTAAAGCAATAAATTAAAAATACTCTATTATGACAATATCATAAATAGAAATATTTTTGGGCCTCGAACTAGAATAAAACTCTAATCGAATATATATACATATATAAAGGCCGAATAAATACATTTTATTTTTATGTACCTTTTGGTACTAAAAATAAAAAAAACAACAATTACTAGAAATATCGTAAAATAGGAATTAGCAAAAAATCTAGTAAAGTTACGAAATCTCCTTGTAAATTTTATCGTGTCCAAAAATTTGTAAATTTACAATTTTATTGATGAAAACCTTGTAAAATTATAAAATTTTTTCTTGTAACTTTACAAGGTATTTTTTTTTTTGAGTGTAGCTGACTGGGTAGACTTCTGCAGGGATTTAGTTCCACATAGGGCTAGTTTGACTGAGGAGAAACGAATTTTCTCTGTAATTCGTTGTGCAAGACATTGGACAGTAGACAATGAAGGGATGTGATCTGCTGGAAAGGCGCCCATCTCAGCTGAATACTTACCTTGGTTATATCTATATAACAATGACGCACAACACATTCCGACTATGCTCCAATGAGTCAATAGAGCTGGATACCCTACTGTCGTTGATGAGCTTCAACGCACTCCTTTGCACCTGATCAGATAGACCTTGAAGCACCTGCCCAGATATGCGAGTTGTATTCCATTTTCGGTCGGATATAGGTGGCATAAATAGTGAGATCAGACGGAGTGAAGAAATTCTTGCACCGTTTTAGGAAATCAAGACACTTGAATGCTTCTTTCGACACTTGAAAAACATGTTTGTTCCAACGAACATCACATTGGATTTTCATGCCTTATTCCTCAATAGCTATTCCACCCATGGATACAGATGATGCTGATTCCACAAGCCGTCTGAGGGTCAACACATAACATTGGGCCTTACGAGCATTAAAATCGATCCATTTGCAAGACCCTACTCGGAGATTGTCGTAAGATCATGCTTACAAGTCCCCTGTAGAACGACTCTACGAAACAAGAGTGAATCGGACTCCAGATAATTTACCAAGTGGTGATTGATCATGCTCTTCATGACCTGCGAGAGCGTAAAGAAAATTGCTATTGGGCGTTAGTTTTTTGGGTTTGTTACCTCACCCTTTTTTGGGGTTGGCGGAACTTTGCGGGTTTCTCAAAATCCCACCCACAGTACTTGAATAATAAAATTTTGAATGATAAAATAATTAACGAGAATAATAAAATTTAGAATGAAAAACTATTCAATGAAAGCGATTTTACTGATTCTTTGACCGACAAAATTATTGATCTATCATTCTGAATGCAAATGAACCCAATTCAATTATATTCAGAAGAAAAAAAATAAGGTAAAGTAGAACTAAACTTGCATTATCGCTTGTTGGGTCATATTGACCCAAAGGATATTAAATGTGTGTAAATCGTGTTTTTAAATGTGGAGGGGGGAGAAAAAATTTAAATTTTATTATTTTCTTTTAATTTTCGTCCCTGTAATGGATAAATTAAAGTTTCACGTTGATATCTTATAACTAAAGGGAAAAATTTTGCGTTTGAAAACCAAAATTGGGTCAAACTGACCCAAGGAGTGCAGAAGGGTTAAAAAATCACATGAAGGCTGCTTTTTATACCCTCCAACCACAGTATGGGGGTATACTCACTTTGTCATTCCGTTTGTAACGCATCGAAATATCGGTCGGGGACCCCATTAAGTATATATATTATTGATCCATGATCGATTCTAAGACATTCTGTGAATGTCCGTCTGTCCGTCCGTCTGTCTGTAGATGGCACGATGTAGTCCAACATAAAACAGCTAGCCTCCTGCGATTTGGCGCGAATATGTATTATGGTCCTAGGCAGGTTAAGTTCGCAAATGGCCAAAATCGGACCAGGGGGAAAAAGTTCCCCCTTGAGGAACAAAACCTACCTCTGAAAAACACAATTTTTTACGAGTTTTTTATATTTTTGTTAAACAAATGAAACAAATTTATGCAAGAAGTTCAGAGTACTGCACTAGGACCAGGGGGACAAAAAAATTTATTTTTTTTTTGCCCGCCCCCCCTTGCGTGGATATAAAAATAATTTAAATAATGATAAAATTGTATTACTTTAGTGCAAAAAGCATATCAAATAAATTAGTAAATATTTTTCGAGAGGGGGGGTGTCCCCCACTGCCCCCGGCGAAGCTCCCCCCAAAAAAATACGCCCCTTATTTTTCTTTTTACATGTTGGAGGGTATAAAAGATTCGTCACAGCCGAATTTAACACTCTTACTTGTTTTTCTTTAAACCGCCCTTAAGAAAGTTTTCTTGAAAAAAGGATGACAGCAAACTATTTCTGTCAAATTACAAAATAATCTGCTAACAATATGTTTAAAAATATCGTTTTGATTGCATAAAAAACAATAAAAAAATTAGCACTTTGAAAAAAAAAAAAAACAAAGAAAATTTTCTTGAAAAAAGAACGACAGCGGACTTTTTCTAAATAGGGTAGTTCCATTTTAAATCAAGAAAAAAAAGTACCATTTTGAACCTCACCCTCTTTAATTGGTATAAAATGGAGCATGAATGTTCCACTTTACTAAAGTAATACTAAGATAAAAATTAAGACCTCCAGCTTTAATGGTTCCTGAAAAATGTCGCCTCGAAAAGTGGTCAAATCGGTAAAAACTGAAATAGTCAAGCAGAAATATTTATATCTTCTTAAGATTTTAACTTACAAGGTCGATAATGGTACCATTAAAAAAGTATTGAAAGCACCTTTGAAATAAAAATTAGCCTAAATTTTTTTGCGAAAGGTCATAGGTCATTATTAAAATTTTTAATGTTTGGGAAGCTGTCTCTCAAAAAATAAAATTTTTAAAATCTTTAAAACAAAATATGTTAATGCTGAAAGTCTGTTCTGCATTCTTTTGCCAAAAAATTTGAGCTCTTATTGGTTCGTGAGATACAAATAAAAATGTTAAAAATTATGAATATTTTTACCAAATTAATAAAAAATCAAAAACTCACTAAAGAGGTTTAGCGATATTGGTGCCATTCAAAAGGTATTAATAGCGACTTTAATATTAAATTTATTTAATTTTTTTTGCAAAAGGTAAAAGGTCATTATTCCATGATTTGATTTTTGGGAAGCTGTATCTAAAAAAATTAAATTTTTAAAATCTTTAACCAAAATATATGTTAATGCTGAGAGGAATATCATTTTCTTCATTTTTTGCCAAAAAATTTAAGTGAGCTCCTTTTAGTTCCTGAGATATAGATAAAAATGTGAAAACAAACAAAAAATTTTGATAAAAATTTATTTTTTGTATTTAATTTTTTAAAATACATTAAAAATTTTCATTCATTTTCACATTTTTATCTATATCTCCGAAACCCATAAAAGCTCACTTAAATTTTTTGGCAAAAAATGCAGAGAAGACTTTCAACATTAACATGTATTTTTTTTAAAGATTTTAAAAATTTCATTTTTTGAGATACATCTTCCCAAACATTAAAAATTGTAATAGTGACCTCTGACCTTTCTCAAAAAAATTTAAGCTAATTTTCATTTTAAAGGTGCTACCTTTTTAATGGTACCAATATCTTGTGAGTTAAGGACTTAAGAAGATATAAATATTTGTGTTTGATCACTTTAGTGAGTTTTTAACGAATTGTTCGTTTTTCGAAGAGCTATATTTCAGGAAGCATTAAAGATAGGGGTCCAAAATTTGAAATTTATCTTAGTTAAGTAGTTTTGAAAGTTTCCGAAGTGGGAAGGAAAATCGTTTCATTGGTTATAAAAATGTTAACCCTATAATAAAAAAATAATCTGCTAAAAATATGTTCAAAAATATTTTAAAATTCAGCAAACAGAATCTATAAAAACTCGGTTAAATTTCTGTTATTTTGTAAAACTGAATGACAGAAATTTTAGTAAAAATATCCATTTTAGCAGAAAAATGTGCTGAAAGTTTGCTAAATCAAATTGAAAGTCACTTTACAGAGTTTTTCTTTTGAGTATAGTTACTTTCTCGGCTTACGAGTAGGGAGTTGATATTATCAATAAGTACTTTTTTAACATGTTATAAGTCACTAGTTTCTTTGAGCTTAAAATAATTCAAGTGGAGTAATGATTGCTTTTCACAACTCATTACCAAGATTTTGCTGGGTAGGAATAATGACCGAATACATCACGGTCATAATCCCAAAGGGGATCTAAACTTTTTTCATCATAACCCCAATTTATATTATGGGGACTAATTCGTGTGTTTAATTCATTGGAGGCTACGCAGAAACACTTTTTTTGAGAAAAAGATTATTTATACTCCCAGTTAGCACCGTCCTTGAGCCATCCTCAGTGACTGCGCGTTGACATGTCAGAGTCACTGCTGACATCCACCAGACATCTCTTTATACTGAGTTGAGGACAGTTTCATACAAATTTTCAAAATGTCTCACTCAAAGTCAGGGGACATGTCACCTAAGACTTCTTTGGGGGAATGTTTGATATATGTTGTGTATTTAGTACATAAATTCTCATTATGTCTATTTACCTACGAATATAAGACTTTACCTACTCCCTATCTTTTTAATAAAAAAATATTCCAAGGGTAATTTGAGCACGGAAAATCCATTTCTGTACCCAGAAATATAATTTCCAGATGAAATTGTTGGTAATAAAATTGTAAATAAATATTTATTTTTTGATTAAAATTTCCTTGAGTAACAAAATTAATTTGTGAAATATTTTTGTGGTTTGATTGTACTTAGAAAAAAAAAACTATTTCACACATTTTCCCTTTCATTTTATCATCCTTTTGCATAAAAACTAAAAACAAACTAACATTCAATCATATAATTACAATTTATTTGATTTTTTTCCCAAAAATATATACTATGAACCGTTACATACAGTTACACATGTATTCATATGAGCAAATCCATGGGAAATTTAACTGACGGATCACCGATTTTGTTAATTTTTGTTTATTTTTGGAAGATATGGGCTTTAAAAAAACGCCTTTTCGACAACATTGACTTTTAGACAGTTTTTTTTAACATTTTTGTGCTCGGAAACCGTAAGTCCCCAGTATGCAACGTTTCGAGGTGGTTCTTTATGTCGAACTCTTATCGAATCTCATACGAAAAAATTAATCACTTTCGATACGTTATCAAGTCTATTTGTACCCTACACCACTCTGTGGTACCGGGTATAATGTGTTTGTGCTGATGTTTTTAACTACCCGAAATATTGCTACTAATAACCGTATTATAATAGATATCGTTTTGAAATTTAACAGGTAATAAAATTTTTAATTTAATTTTTTAGTCCTTCTGGTAGTCCCCCTCCCGATATTTACATAATTTCCTTAAAATTCATAAAAATCAAAAAAAGTTGATTAGAATTTGATTTGTAGGTGTTAACCGTGTACTTTGGTAACCTAATCGCATCGGAATACATTTGGACCATTTTAGGACTTAGTCCCCCATATGAAAATTTCGACCGATATTTAGTTAAATCGGTCTATTGGCAAAAAAATAAACCAAATTCACTAAAATTTGATCTGTGTGTGTTTTCTACACTAAACAAAAATCTAAGAAAAGCTAGGTCCAAACGGTCCATGTTTGGACTTGGGACCCATTGTCGAAAAATTTATCGATGTCGATTTGCTTTCAAATCTAAAGTTTTTGATATCTCGAAATTAAATTTCTTTTTAATTTATGATTGATATTATTTTAAAATTCAACGAATTCTTTAAATTTTTATTGTAATTTAAGAAAAAAATAAAAATAAATTGGCCTTAAAACAATAAAAAAAAATTGAACCAAGGGATTGAACCAAGGCGAAAAAAACTACAACACGCAAGCTGCCGAACCTGCTAGACGACTGGGCCATCCACAACTTTAATTTTAATAATATATATTTAAAATATTTTGAATTTGTCAAAACAAAATAAATTAAAACAAGTGAGAGTGTTAAATTCGGCTGTGCCGAATCTTTGATAACCTCCAACATGTTAAAATACATAAAAAAAATTCAGAGGCGTTTTTTTGGGGGGCTCTGTGGGGGGTGCTGGGGGATACCTTCCCCAACACGATAAATGTTTACTTAATTATTTATTATGCTTTTTGAACTTAGTTATACCATTTTCTCATAATTTTTAAGTTTTTTTTTAATCCACGCCCACAAAAGGGGGCGGGACAAAAAAAAAAATATTTTGTAGTCCCCGTGGTCTAAGTGTATGACATTTAACTCCTTCTGACATTAAAAGGTCTCATTTGTTTAACAAAAATGCAAAAAAAAGCTATAAAAAACTGAGTTTTTATAGAGGTTTTTTTAGTTCTTTAAGGGGGGACTTTTTTGCCCCTTATCCGATTTTACCCATTTCCGAACTTAACCGGCCTATGACCACGAGACACATTCATGCCAATTTTCAGGAGTCTAGCTCTTTTATTTTGGACTGAATCGTGCTTTATACAGACGGACGGACGGACATTCATAGAATGACTTATAATCGATCATAGATCAATAATATATATACTTTATGGGGTCCCCGACCGATATTTCTATGCGTTACAAACGGAATGACAAAGTGAGTATACCCTCATACTGTGGTTGGAGGGTATAAAAAATCGAGGGCGATTTCGGGGATTTCAGTATAGTTATTTTTTTTTTCAGTGTTGGAGGCTACACAAGAAATTTCTTTAATATTTAGATAGAACTTGTGTAAAATCAACAAACTAATTTTTATTATTCTTGCACGTATTTTTAACCCATTTCGATCCTCTGTTCGATTTTTCGAACAGTAGAGATCACCTTTTTCAAAAAAATATTTATTTATGAAAAAGGTGGAATTTCAGGTAAATGTTATTATGAATGTTAAGTCTTCCCTTTCTGCAATAAAAAAAAATATCACTCCCTTGACCACCGCAACATCATGTGCATAAAATGCAAAGTGCATCAGCACAGAAATTGTTTCAAGCAAAAACAAAAATTTAGATTTTCGGCTTATAATTTTTTTAATTAATTTTAATTTTTTTTAGATTTCATTTATTATCCCACTTATTTGAGTTATTTTTAAACTATTTATTTTGAAAATAATGAAAAAAATTAATAAAATAGCAAACAAATCCAAAAATTAAAATTGCATAAAAAGTTAAATTGCAGGCTTTTCTGGGATAACGGATCATTGAAATTTTTTTTGATAAGATTTTTGAGATCAGCGGTTTCCAATTACCATAAAAAAGCTACACAAGAAATCTCTTACATTTTAGTAAATATTAACAAATTTTTCTTTTTAAATAGTAATCACTCTTTTCACTTAGCAAACGAAAAATCAGCAAATCAATTAGCAAAATTCGTTAGGTAAGGTTAGGTTGTAAGTGGCTGCTGACGTTTTACATCAACACACGTAGACTCTGAGGTCCATTGTGATACCACGGGACCGTAATAGGTTTCCCTACTAGTCCCTGTCGTTAAACCAGTTTGAGCTTCTTATGAAACTCCTTAGATGTTGAATTTTGACATCCAACAAATCAGAAAGATCGTACAGCTCCCTAGATCCCAGTGAAGCAAGTCTCTGACCAGAAAGTGCCGGGCAATGGCAAATAAAGTGTTCGATAGTTTCCAACTCCTCTTCATCCATGCAACTTCGGCTAAAGTCATTCGACGGCACATTTAACCGCTCTGCGTGCTTCCCTATAAGACAGTGTCCGGTAATTATAGAAACCACCGTCGAAATCTCTCCTCTTGGAAGCGATATCACCTCACTTGTGCGCCCCTGATTAAGAGAAGGCCAAATCAGTCGTGTTGTCTCACACATCCATCCATTTGCCCATCTTTAATTAGTCTCCGTCGCAGAACAAGGCCGTAGGTTTTGCTTGCAAGTTTCTAGAGGCATACCAAAACATTCCAATTCTGTTGGAACCTGTAAGGTAGTTCCTAGTCTTGCAAGCTCATCGGCTTTGCAATTCCCTGGATTGTCTCTGTGCCCTGGGACCCATATGAGTCGTATGTTAAACTGCTTGGCCATCTCATTTAAAGACGTGCGGCAGTTAAGGGCAGATCTTGTTTTCAGAAACATTGAATCCAGGGACTTGACCGCGGCTTGACTGTCAGTATAGATGTTGACTGCGGTTGTAGACAAGACATTGCAGCTCAACCAGTCAGCCACTTCCTTTATTGCCAGCATCTCTGCCTGGTAAACACTGCAATGATCTGGCAATCTACGAGCCAGGCTCAACCCAAGCTCTTCCGAATAGACTCCAAAGCCCACTTGTTCGTGCAGCCTCGATCCATCTGTGTAAAAATTTATGGTAGCTCCACTACCCGGAGTATCCCCCATCCAAGACTCCCTGGATGGTATCATAGTGGTAAAGTGGCGCTCACAGAGGCTAAAAGAGGGAGCACAGTCCACATTTTGTGGTATTGTTATCTTTTTCAAGATCGCGCTATGGCCACAATCGCTGCTCCTCCATTGCAGCGTGCTATTAAAGTCGAATTGCCGACGCAGCCGCATACTGCCTACCCAATATGTCCAAGGGTATCAGGTGAAGGAAGATTTCTAATGCAGCCGTAGGTGTAGTACGAATAGGGTTGCCATTTCCATTTTGAGAAAAAGAGGACGCCAACCTCAAAAAAGGAGGACATTTGACCCAAAAAAAGGACAATTTTTTTTAATAAATTAATTTAAAAAAAGTAAACTGCGCGACACAATATGCAAAAAAAAAATGCATTTTTATTAAGGAAACAATATTCATTTCCACTAAAAAAATCACAAAAATACATAACAGAAAATCTTCCAATTTTATTTCAGAAAGTACCAATTATATTTCAATTTTAAAAAATGTTTAACTATATTTCCAATTATATATGAGAAATATTCATTTTTAATTCAAAAATGTTTGGTTAATTTAAAAAAATGTCCAATTATAATTCAAAAATTTTAATTGTATATCAGAATTTTCTATTTGTAATTCAAAATTTTCTAAATGGTTTTCAGGAAATTCCATTTGTATTTTAAACATTTCCATTTCAAAATTTTCTCAATGATTTTAAGAAAATTACTTTTGAATTTAAATAAATTCAATTGGAATTTCAGATAATTCAATTGAATTTCAGAAATGTCCATTTTTATTTAAAAATTATCTAAATGTTGTTTTTTTATTTTTAGTACCAAAAGGTACATAAAAATAAAATGTATTTATTCGGCCTTTATATATGTATATATATTCGATTAGAGTTTTATTCTAGTTCGAGGCCCAAAAATATTTCTATTTATGATATTGTCATAATAGAGTATTTTTAATTTATTGCTTTAAAAAAGTTACTATCTCATAGTATGTCTGTACTGATCAGTTTCATCCCCACTAAAGGAATCTTCAGCAGACTTTAGAGAATCATCGTTGGTCAATCAAACATCAAACCAGACATAATATTTGATATATTTCCCAAGTTATATGAGAAGTACTATTATGAAGGTCCGAAATCTGTTTTCCAACAAAAATAACTCTTTTAAAGCAAAAATTGTATATATTAAATCACCGTCGGTAACTATTAATATATGTGTTGCTGTTATTTTACAATAACAACAGTGCCTAACCAAACAATAGTGTTGGTAGGATAAGTCGTACTAAACTTTGTGTTAAATGTTGTTTTTTTATTTTTAGTACCAAAAGGTACATAAAAATAAAATGTATTTATTCGGCCTTTATATATGTATATATATTCGATTAGAGTTTTATTCTAGTTCGAGGCCCAAAAATATTTCTATTTATGATATTGTCATAATAGAGTATTTTTAATTTATTGCTTTAAAAAAGTTACTATCTCATAGTATGTCTGTACTGATCAGTTTCATCCCCACTAAAGGAATCTTCAGCAGACTTTAGAGAATCATCGTTGGTCAATCAAACATCAAACCAGACATAATATTTGATATATTTCCCAAGTTATATGAGAAGTACTATTATGAAGGTCCGAAATCTGTTTTCCAACAAAAATAACTCTTTTAAAGCAAAAATTGTATATATTAAATCACCGTCGGTAACTATTAATATATGTGTTGCTGTTATTTTACAATAACAACAGTGCCTAACCAAACAATAGTGTTGGTAGGATAAGTCGTACTAAACTTTGTGTTAAATGTTGTTTTTTTATTTTTAGTACCAAAAGGTACATAAAAATAAAATGTATTTATTCGGCCTTTATATATGTATATATATTCGATTAGAGTTTTATTCTAGTTCGAGGCCCAAAAATATTTCTATTTATGATATTGTCATAATAGAGTATTTTTAATTTATTGCTTTAAAAAAGTTACTATCTCATAGTATGTCTGTACTGATCAGTTTCATCCCCACTAAAGGAATCTTCAGCAGACTTTAGAGAATCATCGTTGGTCAATCAAACATCAAACCAGACATAATATTTGATATATTTCCCAAGTTATATGAGAAGTACTATTATGAAGGTCCGAAATCTGTTTTCCAACAAAAATAACTCTTTTAAAGCAAAAATTGTATATATTAAATCACCGTCGGTAACTATTAATATATGTGTTGCTGTTATTTTACAATAACAACAGTGCCTAACCAAACAATAGTGTTGGTAGGATAAGTCGTACTAAACTTTGTGTTAAATGTTGTTTTTTTATTTTTAGTACCAAAAGGTACATAAAAATAAAATGTATTTATTCGGCCTTTATATATGTATATATATTCGATTAGAGTTTTATTCTAGTTCGAGGCCCAAAAATATGTACAGACATACTATGAGATAGTAACTTTTTTAAAGCAATAAATTAAAAATACTCTATTATGACAATATCATAAATAGAAATATTTTTGGGCCTCGAACTAGAATAAAACTCTAATCGAATATATATACATATATAAAGGCCGAATAAATACATTTTATTTTTATGTACCTTTTGGTACTAAAAATAAAAAAACAACATTTAACACAAAGTTTAGTACGACTTATCCTACCAACACTATTGTTTGGTTAGGCACTGTTGTTATTGTAAAATAACAGCAACACATATATTAATAGTTACCGACGGTGATTTAATATATACAATTTTTGCTTTAAAAGAGTTATTTTTGTTGGAAAACAGATTTCGGACCTTCATAATAGTACTTCTCATATAACTTGGGAAATATATCAAATATTATGTCTGGTTTGATGTTTGATTGACCAACGATGATTCTCTAAAGTCTGCTGAAGATTCCTTTAGTGGGGATGAAACTGATCAGTACAGACATACTATGAGATAGTAACTTTTTTAAAGCAATAAATTAAAAATACTCTATTATGACAATATCATAAATAGAAATATTTTTGGGCCTCGAACTAGAATAAAACTCTAATCGAATATATATACATATATAAAGGCCGAATAAATACATTTTATTTTTATGTACCTTTTGGTACTAAAAATAAAAAAACAACATTTAACACAAAGTTTAGTACGACTTATCCTACCAACACTATTGTTTGGTTAGGCACTGTTGTTATTGTAAAATAACAGCAACACATATATTAATAGTTACCGACGGTGATTTAATATATACAATTTTTGCTTTAAAAGAGTTATTTTTGTTGGAAAACAGATTTCGGACCTTCATAATAGTACTTCTCATATAACTTGGGAAATATATCAAATATTATGTCTGGTTTGATGTTTGATTGACCAACGATGATTCTCTAAAGTCTGCTGAAGATTCCTTTAGTGGGGATGAAACTGATCAGTACAGACATACTATGAGATAGTAACTTTTTTAAAGCAATAAATTAAAAATACTCTATTATGACAATATCATAAATAGAAATATTTTTGGGCCTCGAACTAGAATAAAACTCTAATCGAATATATATACATATATAAAGGCCGAATAAATACATTTTATTTTTATGTACCTTTTGGTACTAAAAATAAAAAAACAACATTTAACACAAAGTTTAGTACGACTTATCCTACCAACACTATTGTTTGGTTAGGCATTGTTGTTATTGTAAAATAACAGCAACACATATATTAATAGTTACCGACGGTGATTTAATATATACAATTTTTGCTTTAAAAGAGTTATTTTTGTTGGAAAACAGATTTCGGACCTTCATAATAGTACTTCTCATATAACTTGGGAAATATATCAAATATTATGTCTGGTTTGATGTTTGATTGACCAACGATGATTCTCTAAAGTCTGCTGAAGATTCCTTTAGTGGGGATGAAACTGATCAGTACAGACATACTATGAGATAGTAACTTTTTTAAAGCAATAAATTAAAAATACTCTATTATGACAATATCATAAATAGAAATATTTTTGGGCCTCGAACTAGAATAAAACTCTAATCGAATTATCTAAATGTTCAAATTCTGATTAATTTTTATTAAAAAATAAAAATTGTTGTACTAGACCTTTAAAATATTATATTTTGAGTAGGTTTTTTTCTAGCTCGAGGTCATTATTTCCTTTACTAATTAATTATTTTTCTGTTTTAAATTTATTATGTTGGTAATTTTTTGTAAGACTTTGTCGACACGTGTTTCGGGATGATGATCGTGACCTTACTACGATGGTACAATTTTCGTCTTCTAATTCCCAATGGAAATAGTGTCGAATATGTATTTTTGTTTTAGTTTGATCATTAACGATTGTCATTAACGACCCTTTGCTACTTGTAGTACAGTGTTTTTATTATTTGCTAAATAATCTTGACAATGGGATTAGACAAACCCCGAAACACGTGTCGATTAAATCTTGCAAAAAATGACCACCATTAATAAATTTAAAAGAGAAAAATTTTTTCTTGACAATTATTATATGAGATTATCATAGTTTTAATGACCTCGAGCTAGAAAAAAACCTACTCAAAATATAATTACCTTAATGCTTTTAAAAAAATTTTATTTGTACATCAAAATTTTCTGCAAAGCATTTGAAAAATTTTGAATAGAAATAGAAATTTTTGAAATATATTTAAATGGAATTTTCTGAGAAGCATTTGGACATTTTTGAAATATAAATGGACATTTTTTAAATTTAATTGGAAATTTCTGAAACGGATTTTTCTGAAAAGCATTTAGAAATTTTTAAAATACAACTGGAAACTTTTGAAATACAATTGGAAATTTCTGAAATACAAATGGAATTTTTGGAAATTCAAAGGAATTTTCTTAAAATTATTTTTTTTTTTTAAATTTGTAATGGAAATTTTGTGATATACAAATCTTTTTTCGGAGAGCAAACTTTAAGACACACAACAGCTGATAAGAATTGATGCTAACGTAGTTATTTTCGCACTACCTAGAGTGAATTTTTACTCGAAATATAATTAATTTGAAGCGTTTTTTTTAATTTTTGTGCGTTTTGTTCTTAAAAAGTTGACATTACTGCTGATAAGCGAAAATATGGCGATGAAAATAATTCAAAAGTTTAAAAGTAATAAAAAAATGTTATCGGGTAAAGTGCAAAAAGTAGGACAACCCCGGACACTTTCTAAAAAAGAAGTAGGACTGCCCCGGACGCCCTAAAAAAGAGGACGGTGTCCGGGGAAAAGAGGACGGATGGCAACCCTAAGTACGAAGAGCACCAGTGATGCACATTGACGCCATTCTCTGTACCTTCGTGATAAAGACACAGTTCGCTTTTGTTTCTAAAGCAGGCCACCAGACAATGATTCCATACAGCAAAATTGGACGCACCACTGCTGTATAGATCCAATGAACGACTTGAGGGCTAAAACCCCATCGTTTTCCAATCGCCCTTTTACAGGAATACAAAGCAATCGTTGCTTTTCTCACCCGTTCCTCAATATTACGCCTGAAATTCAGCTTCCTATCTAGAAATACTCCAAGATACTTGGCTCCATCTGAGAAGGTGATTTCAGTACCGTCAAGAGAAATAGGATCAAAAGCAGGAATCTTATTTTTCCTTGTAAACAAAACAAGCTCTGTTTTACTAGGATTAACTCCTAGACCACAGTCTCTTGCCCATTTAGACAGATCTTTCAGAGAACCCTGAAGAATGTCCCGCAATGTTGGCAGATGCTTCCCCTTTACCGCTATCGCGACATCGTCACCATATGCGACAACATGACAACCACGTGCTTCTAGAGAAAGTAGCATTGAATTCAGTGCCAGGTTCCAAAGAAGCGGCGAAAGAACACTTCCTTGTGGTGTGCCCCTATTGACAAACCGAGATATAACGGACGCTCCCAATTCAGACGTTATACGTCTATTGGCAAGTATGTTTTCCACCATTAAAACGATTTCACGCTTTACTCCCAGACCAGACAATGCCAATATTATCGATTCTGGGATGACATTATTAAAAGCCCCCTCTATATCAAGAAAGGCCACCATAGTGTACTCCTTTACCGAAAGCGATCTCTCGATGGTACCAACGAGCTCATGAAGAGCTGTTTCCGTTGATCGTCCCTTGCTGTATGCATGTTGCTTTGTCGAAAGCAACCTCGGGTCAATCACTCTACGCAAATATGAGTCTATCATTCGTTCCATTGTCTTTAACAAAAAAGAAGACAGACTAATTGGTCTGAAATCCTTCGGAGCTGTGTGGGAACTTTTCCCAGCCTTCGGGATAAATACGACTCTGGTATCCCTCCATTTTAAAGGAATATACGACCAGTTGATGCATGCTGTGTATAGATTATACAGCAACGGGGCAATATAGTCCAACACTTGCTGCAAATCTGCCGGGATTATACCATCAGGTCCCGGGGATTTATAGGGCCTGAAGCTTTTTATCGCCCAGATTAATGTTGGCATATTTATTATTTCCGAAGCAATTTCAGGTGCTTGGGCGTCAGAACGTTCCAAAGCTTGAAACGGCGTCATGGAATTGCCCGGAAAATGCGTGTTTAAAAGGAGATCCAGCGACTCTCCACTGGAGGAAGACCACACCCCATTAGGATCTTTCAGGTATCCCAGGGTGCAAGGAGAAGAAGCCAGAACCTTGCGCAGCCTGGATGCCTCAGAAACGTCTTCTATGTTTCCACAGAAGTTTTTTCAAGAATCACATTTTGCATTTCTGATCATCTTTTTATAACTCTTAAGTTGCAGCCTGTATGCAGACCAGTCCTCGTCCGCTCTTGAAAATTTAGCCTTATTAAAGAGCTTTCTGCAGGAATCTCTGCTCGTCTGCAACTCATTTAACCACCAAGGTGGCTTTTTTTTCCCTCTAGGCTTTGCAGAAGGGCAAGACGTATCCAGGCACCTATTACAAACATTTGTTATATGGTCAACCAGACAGTCAATTTCCGCCAAACTATGCGGTTCAGATAAGGGTACTTCATCCAAAAGCAAAGAAAAAGTCTCCCTATATTTCACCCAGTTTGTTCTCCTCAGATTTCTAGAGACTGTCTCAACCGGGGCACGCTCCCTGAGTAAAAACTCAATGTAGCGATGATCTGAGAAAGAATGCTCTTTCAAAACTCTCTAGTCATCAATTCTATCAGACAATGTATCTGATACAAGTGTTACGTCAAGAACCTCTTGCCGCGTACTTGTAACGAAAGTTGGTCCACTACCCTTGTTACAAATATACAGGTTAGTTCTTAACAAAAACTCCAAAAGTGATTCGCCTCTATCATTTGTGTCTGTACTTCCCCATATCGAATGATGTGCATTAGCATCACAACACACTACTAACTGGTGTCCCCTAAAAATACGCAGAGGCGAGCCAAATAGACTTCCCATGAAGCTCTAAGCTAACCGCTGTAACATCCATATCACTAAAAGTTGATAAAAATAATATATTTAAGCCATTTTTCGCCAAGATGCAGGCTCTTGGTGAGCCCTCACCTTTGGCAACCACCAACTTAAACCCAGGGGTCTTCAATCCGCAAACCCTGCCACCCCGCACCCAGGGCTCTTGGATAAAAACCAAGTCAACTGCTCTTGTCGTCAGGCGCAACAAAAAATTCGTTAACTCAGTTTTAAAATTAGCAAAAAAAAAAATAATTCAAAAAAAAATTTTTTGATTTAAAAAAAAATTTAAAGAAAAGAAAAAAATTGACGAATCTATCTCAATATTATTGTAAATCTATATTGGTGTCACCTTAATGTACATAATTATGCACATACATTTGAACATGGTAAGAAAGAGTAACTACAATTTGAATGTGTTTCCTTTTGTTTTTTCCTAGCACCCGCTCGCCGGCCAGCCGGCCAGCCTTCCTGATTGATTGTTTTGTTTTTTTCACGCCTTTTATAATATTTGATGATAAAAATGAGCTGTAAATATATATTTTTAACAGAAATAAAATTCAAAACTGTTTATATGCACAATTTACATTAACAAAATTTTTCTTATGAGCGAGCACATCATGTGAACTGTACCGGCATTTTTCAAAAGAATGTATTTCTGATCAAAGTGAAACTTTCCATTAAGCGGCTGGTCTAAACAAACTATAACCTAAAAGTGCTACCAAAATATATATTTTTTTGAATTCGTGAAAAAATCACGGTTGAATTGCAAAAAATTACAATATTCAGATTTTATCAAGAACTGTTACAGATATCAAAAAGCACAAATATCTCGAAAAAATGCATTTATATAAAAAAATTTAAAAACTTACATTGCAGTATTAAAATGTAAAAAAAAAAATAATTTTCAATGTATTTTGTATGGTACGGAATTATATAAATTTTTAAAAGCGAATAACACCAGTTTTGGACTCTACAGGTCCATTTCGTATAATTGCCACCCAAGTTTTTGGGCATTAACGCAGTAATGTATAACAGTGAAGCCGAAAAAACAAAAAAAAAAAAATTGATTTTTAAAATTTCGAACGCAAACATCTCGAAAACACACTGCTCTAGACAAATTTGGAAAGCGGATTTGGAATCACGACATCTTGTGGCCACTAAATACGCGATTTTTTTGTAATTTTCATACGCGAATATCTCGAAAATGTGAAGTGGTAGAGAAGTTTGAATGGATTATTTAGATTCAGGATTTTGGAATCTTCAAACTCGAATATCATAAAAACGGTGTAACCTAAAACAATTTTGAAAGCAGTTTTGGAATCAGCAGGTTAAAATCTATTAAGGCCATTTATTTGAATTCTTAAGGTGAATAAGTTGTTCGTGTTCACGTGAAAAAATCTGTCAAACTCCATATATAATAATAATAATAGTTTTGATCACATGATCAATTATTTTTATTTATTCTTTCTATTTATTTACACTCAAAAAAAAAAGTTTGTAAAATTACAAGTAAAAGGTCTTGTAAATCTATTTTACTAACATTTTTGTCTTTTTACAAAAATTGTTGTATATTTAATAAAACGAAAACTACAGCTTGCTTTGTAATTTAACTATTATATGTTGGTAAATTTATTTTACAAATTTTTTACGTAAATTTACAAAAAAGTGAATTTTTTTACAAATTAAAAAAAAATATTACAAGGTGTTTAGTTTTTTTACACAAGAAAACTGTAATTGTACAACAAAATTTTACTTGATGTTATTTAGTCTTTCTACCAAAAAAATATTTTTTTTACAAACATTTTCTTAAGATCGTTTAAAAGGTTTTCACTTTTTTAACACAAGAAATTGTTATTAAACAAAAAATTTTCTAAGTTCAGATTTTTTTTGAGTTTTGGAGTAAAAAATTTAGTTAAAAATAATTTTTTATAAATAAAAAATTTCATTAAAAAAATTTGAAAATTTTTTCAGTTCCGGACACAAGCATTTTTCAACTAATTGTAAGGTTTATCAAAAAATTTTTACACCCCCGAGTAAAAAAGTTTATATATAATTATATATAATTTTATATAACCCACTTTTATCAAATTATATATAATTTGATAAAATTATATATAATTATATCCAGGAATTGGTGGATAAAATTTTATAAAATTATATAAAATTATATCAAATTAGATATAATTAGATATAATTTGATAAAATTTTATAAAATTATATCCGAAAAAGTTTTTTATATAATTTGATATAATTTTATAAAAAAATATATAATTTTATATAAATAGATATGAGACAGCCCACACATAATATTTTATTATTTTATCCTATTTTATTAATTTTTCATATATTTCTGTTATTTTGGTTATAAAATGCAATAAAAACAATTATTTATTGGTCTAAAAATATTTATAAATAGTAAATTATAACAAATTAATTAATTAAAGATACACACATATACAATAATACTTAAGCGTCGAATCAGAATCAAATTATGTCGCGTTGGTCGTAACGCTCAAATTATTTTTCGTTCATACAATTTGTGTTTCAGGTACCATAAAAATTTATTTAAAATGTGTTTTTTGCTTTTTTACCTCAACTGCGACGTAATTTGATTTTGGCAAGACCCTTAATCTGATTTCAATTGTATTTATACTGCTTGTGGTGGACGACTGTAATTTGCAAAATGAAAATCGCATGATGGGTTGCTAATCATAGCGACACCAACAAAATGCAAATATCTATTTGCATCGTTTCTCCATGATGGTCTTACGCCTCTGAAATTGCCTTTTATGTGAGATGTTGTTGCTTAGTATGCATGTCACTGCTTCGCCAACGTAAAGAAGTAACACAATTGGTCGTCCGAGAGATATCCAGCAGTAAACTTGGTCATTGTCGTCAGCAGTAAACTTACGGATGTGGCAGATTTAAAAGGGAACTCTTTTTCTATTGATGGACCTGAAAATATGAGCACAATAATTATAATGCATTGAAAATTGTTTTATATAATTTAATTTACCTTGTATTTCGCGTTATTCCTTTATTTATTTGTGTGCCATTTGCTTTTGAAATTTTTTGATAAAACTAAAATATTTTGAAGTTTAAAAATTTTGAAAATGTTAAAATACAAAAAAAAAAAAACAAATAGAAAAACCAAACAATTTTTTTTTTTAATTGTAAACAAATTGTAGCTCAAAAAGGAGTGTTGGAATTACACTCCAAATAATAAAAAAATATAGAAATTTACCCCTCTATTTTGTAAAACGCAACGCATATTTATTTTTACTACATGCGCAACGTTCCGCGTTGTCAAAATTTCTATGTAAATTTAATTTGTTATAACTAGCGGTGCGTGAAAAATTTTTTTTTTCAGAGGTTAGCTTAGTCCTTGAAGGGAAGCTTTTTTCCACTTGGTACCCGATTTTGGTCATTTACGAACATAACCTGCCTTAGACCATAAGATACATTCGTATAAGTTAAGGAGACTAGCTCTTTTATTTTGGACTGAATCGTATCTTATAAAGACAGACGGACGGACATTCATAGAATGTCTTAGAATCGATCATGGATCAATAATATAAATATACTTGACGTCCTAGACCGATATTTCGATGCGTTACTCACCAAATGGCAGAGTAAGTATACCCCCATACTGTAGTTAGAGGGTATAAAATATATTACATATAAATTACATAATATTTTTTTTTTGCATCAAAAAAGATGTATATAAAATTTTATATAATTATATATAGCATATCTAATTATATATAATTATATATAATGATATTTCAGTAAAAATTTGTTTATATATAATTATATATAATTTGATAAAAATTTATATAATTTTATCAAATTATATATAATTATATAAAGGCTTTTTTACTCGGGCCATTTTTTTTTGGTAATTTTGTTTTAAATTTGGCACCTAAAATGTCAATAAAAAGCTGCCGATTATGAAAAATTAAGTTTTTCTTATTTAAACAGGTACTTTAACATCAAATCTACAATACTCAAGAATTTGTTTTCCGATTTTTTTAAAATACTTGTGAAAATAATTAAAAATTCCAAAAAAAATTGTTATTTAGGCCGCTGCACATTGGTTCCAAATCAAAATCTAGCTGGACAAAAGTCCAAAAATTAGTGTCCTTAAAATTGGGAATTAATAGTACTAGGGGCAAGCTAAGGGTGTGTTCTGATCAAACTAATAACCATTTCTTGGAATTAGGTCTTTAACTTTGTTAAATATGCGACTGAAATAACATTTTTGGTATCCAATATTTAAAAAATATATATATATATATTAGAGTGTCCCTTATTTTGGAAATGTTGGAAATGTTGAGACGGTACCCCCTCATTTTTTTCCTTTTGACTAAAAAATAACTCAGGAAAAATTTTACGCCCCTACGACCACGCCTTCCCTACGCGACGGGGCCGTAAAGAGCGGGGCCTTAAAAATCATTTTTCCATACAAAGCAAAAAAATTTTTTTTTTATTTTATTTTTTTTTGTTATTAATTATAATATTACTTGGTTAGCTTATTCACGACAAAAAATTTTATTTTGGTGGGATAAGGCTTTCAGTTCTAAAAAATTTTTCGAAAAAAAAAAAATTAGAGCTTTTGGGGTCCTACAGTAAAAATTTTTTAAAAAATATTTTTTTTTAGTTTTGACAAGCAACCGTTTTAGTTGAATTGTTGCTTTTAATGATATATTTTCATAAAAATATATTATTCCTATCTGTGACATCTTTATCGTGATCTAAAAAAGGGTAAAAAATGCATTTTTGATGTTTTTCGATACACGATCAAGATGTCACAGATTTGAATAATATTTTTTTATGAATATATATCATTAAAAGCAACATTACAACTAAAACCGTTGCATGTCAAAACTAAAAAAAAAAAAATTTTTAAAAAATTTTTACTGAAGGACCCAAAAACTCTGAATTTTTTTTTTCGAAAAATTTTTTAGAACTGAAAGCCTATTCCCACCAAATTCAAATTTTTTGTCGTGAATAAGCTAACCAAGTAATATTATAATTAATAACAAAAAAAATTAAAATCAAAAAAAAAATTTTTTGCTTTGTATGGAAAAATGATTTTTAAGGCCCCGCTCTTTACGGCCCCGTCGCGTAGGGAAGGCGTGGTCGTAGGGGCGTAAAATTTTTCCTGAGTTATTTTTTGGTCAAAAGGAAAAAAATGAGGGGGTACCGTCTCAACATTTCCAACATTTCCAAAATAAGGGACACTCTAATATATATATATAAGTGTTCAACTAATAACATCATATTATCCATGTTACATCAATGATTTCAAAACGGTTTATGTACAAGTAAGCTACAGATTTATACTTATTCTGTACATTAATAAGAAATTTATTATCGATCTTCTTCTTATATTTTTTGTATTTTGAAGTATGGTCAATAATAACAATATTTTTGAGGACTTATGAAACTTCCGCAGCTTGCCAAAACCGAATCCAGGCATATCATGTCGAATTACTACATACAAATTATAGGTAATTTATTACTGAACGTTGTCATGCAGACATTTCTTGCAGGTTTTTGCAGGTTTAAAATTAATCACAGTTTTTATGAAAATTGATTTTCGCCTAAATTTTTTTTTCTATATAAAGTATCGAATTTTTGTAACTTTTAAGTATTATAATTATGCTTAGCTTAAATAAAGCATTAAATGTGATGTTTCCTATTAAACCGCGGCCAATTACACAATTCGACTAAATTCAAAAATGTCCGTCCGTCTGTCCGTCTGTAGAGGACACGATACAGACCAAAATAAAAGAGCTAGACTTCCGAAGTTTGCCACGAATATGTCTTATATTCCTAGGCAGGTTAAGTTCGGAAATGGATAAAATCGGACCAAGGGGAAAAAAGTTCCCCCTTGGAAAACTAAACCAACCTAAGAAAAATCGCATTTTTTGCAGGGTTTTTTGTACTTTTGCTAAGCAAATGCAACATTCTTCTCTCAGATGAAGTTCGAAATCGCAAGGGGAAGGTGCTCCCTTACGTCTTCCACCAACGCCTCCCAAAAAAAAGAAGCCCCTTTTTATATTGTTTTTTTTTTTACATTTTGGAGGGTATAAAAGATTCGGCACAGCCGAATGTAACACTCTCACTGTTTTTTATTTTTTTTTACATTTTGGAGGGTATAAAAGATTCGGCATAGCCGAATTTAACACTCTCACTTGTTTTTTTTCAATAACACTTCTCGACCAAAAATTTTTTTTTTTAGAGATTACATTTTTTTCTAAAAATAAGTTTTTGCATTTCATATATCTGTTCTGCATATAAACCATTTTTGTCATTAATGAATTAGTGAAATTAGAAAAAAAAAAATAAAAAGTTGTCGAATAGTGTAATCGACTTAGAAAAATTTAAACATGTTTTTTGAACTCATCGACCCTAAAAACATATTAAACGGTGATAAAATAATTTTGTCCAGCTAGATTTGGACTTGGAACCACTGTGCGCTGTTCCAAAAAAAGTAATTCACATAAAAATGTGAAATATGTGAAAAAAAAAATCATTTCAGGTTGTTAAAGTGCTACTTCAGCTGCCGAAGAAGAAAAATAAGATCCACCAATGGAAAAAGCCTTTAAATTTACAAAACAAATATGTAAATAAACCATTTTTTTTTTTTTTTGAAATTTACAAAACAAATATGAAAATTTGAAAAACAAAATCGAATACTTACAAAAAATTGTAATTTTACAAGAATGAAGTAGAAAATACAAAAACAATATTGTAAATTCAGAAATTATTTGGTTAAACTACTGTTTTTACGGCAAAAAATAAGAAAAAATGGTATATTTACAATAAAAATTGTAAATTTACAACTTTTTTTTGTAAGTTTGCAATTTTTTTTGTAAATTTTAATTCTTTTTTGCAAATTTACAATTTTTATTGTAAATATACGTGTTTTTCAATATTTTTTGCGGTAAAAACTGTAGTTTAACCAAATAATTTGTTAATTAACAAATTATTTTTTCATTTTCCATTTTTTCTTTGTAAAATAACAACCTTTTTCTGTAAGTTTACAATTTTGTTTTGTAAATTTACCAAATTTTTTGTAAATTTCAAAAAAAAAAATGTGCATCTCGAAGTTAATATTTTACAAAAAAAATCGTAAATATACATTTTCTTTTGTTAAATCAATTTACAAATTATCCCCGTAACATTACGGGGATTCTTGCTAGTACATATTTTACAAAACCTGCCCCGTAAAATCACGGGGATTTTATGTAATTTTACAAACTTTTTTTTTTGAGTGTACAACTCATTTTTAATAAATTCAACCTAACCGAGAACTGGTGACAATGACCGTCGTCTCGTTGTAGCGAAAACAACCAAGGGTTCTGGTGGGAATCGAACCCACGACCCCCACGTTGAAAGGCTAGCACGCTACCAACTAGCCTACGGGGGCCCCTAACTCCATATAAAAAAAAATATATTTTTGTCAACGCGGCTAGATTGTGGGGAAATTGTTTAAAATGATTTTAATTATATAAAACCGCATTTATTTTGCAATAAAATGGACATTTAACATTTGTTTAGATTGTTTCTTTCTTCTAATATTTAAAAGTTTTCGTTTTTAACAGTTTTTATTACGATTTTAGGCGTTTCAAATTTTTTCACGTGAAAAACAACTTACTTAGCTTTAATAGTGAAGTTTTTTTTTTTAATTAAAACGCGATTTTTGCAAAAAGTTTTTGATTTTTATTGCTAAATTTTTCTTAAACATTCAAAATACATATTTAAAAAAAAAATATGGTGGATGTTCTTTGAGGTTTCAGTTGGTTCCGACTAGCCGTAACTAGTTTTGTCTTATTCTTCATCATACACTAAATTAAAAAACCTTGTCAAATTAAAAGAAAAAGTCTCGTAATCCCATTTTACCAATATTCCTTGTTTTTTAACAAAAAAAAATTTTTTGAAAATTTTTTTGGAAAAAGTACAATTTTTTAAGGTAATTTTACAAAAAAAATCTAGTAACATCATGAAAATTCCTTGTAAGTTTTATCGCGTAAAAAAAGATGTAAATTTACAATTTTATTGGTAAAAAGCTTGTAAAATTACAAAAAGCTCGTAATTTTTACTAGAAATACTCGAAAAATAGGAGGCAGCAAAAAATCTAGTAAAGGTACTAGAACACCTTGTAAGTTTTATCGCTTCAAAAAGGTGCAAATTTACAATTTTATTGGTAAAAAACTTGTAAAATTAGAAAAAGATACGTAATTTTTATTAGAAACTCCTGGCAAATAAAAGGTAGCTAACAATAAAAGCTTTTCTTGTCATCTTATTTTATTATATTTTTTATATTATACACTCAAAATAAATTCTCTGACCAATCAGCAGAAAAATCTGCTGAAAATATACCCATTTTGAGCCATATGAGAAATCTGCTGATTTTAGCAGATACGGTTTGCTAAATATCTGTCATAAGAGGTGAATAAATATAACAAAAAAAAAAAAAAACATACGCCGCTAGCCAGCATCGAACTCGCCACCTTCCGATTTGAAAGTACCCTTCCTAACCACTACGCTACGGAAGCTTATAATTTTATCTGGCGTTTTAGTTATTAAACATGTGTGTTGTTCGACAGCAGAGAAATCTGATTTTAGCAGAAATATCTGCTGATTTTAGCAGAAAAATCTGCTGATTTTAGCAGAACAATCTGCTGATTTGAGCAGAATAATCTTCTGATTTCAGCAGAACAATCTGTTCTGCTTTTTTTTTATATAAAACAATTTCTTGAAAAATAATGAAATTCAGCAAACAAAATCAGTATAAACATAGTAAAATGTCTGTTATTTTCTTAAACTGAATGACTGAGATTTTAGTAAAAATATCCTTCTTAGCAGAACAATCTGCTAAAAGATTGCTAATTCAAATTGAAAGTCGTTTTACAGATTTTTTGACAGAGTTTTTCGTTTGAGTGTACAAATAATGTTTATTGTTTTTTTGGGTATTTAAATAAGAGCAGGAAGAGAACAAGCACGGCCCGGGGGCGGTTTCCAATTAGAATGAGTTTGACAGATAGAACCGGTAGCCGGCGCCGGCGTGAAATAAAACTTGTTTTATTTTTTGAAGGTGCTTGTTCTGTTCCTGCACTTAAAAAAGCGAACCAGCCACCAGTTTTATTTGTCAAATCGTATGGAAAATGTCGTACCGGGCTTGTTCTGTTTCTACTCTAAGTCGGAGTGGTGGGCGGCAAATATTGTTTACAAAAAAGTTCTAAATTTACAATTTTATTGGTAAAAAGCTTGTAAAACTACAAAGTAGCTCGTAATTTTTACTACAAATTCTCGTAAAATAGGAAGTCGAAACAAATAATTTTAGATGTTTTTTTTTTAATTTTACAAGGTTTTTTGGTTTAGTGTATGTATTTAAATTTATTGTTATTATGTGTTGAACACAAAGTTCTCAAAATAAAGAATTTCGGTAAAAAATATTTATTTAAAAAAACAACGCATCAAATTCTGGAATCTTACCATTGAAGAATTCCTACGATTTGGTACACTCAAAAAAAAAGTTTGTAAAATGGCATAAAATCCCCGTAATTTTACGGGGCAGGTTTTGTAAAATATGTACTCGCAAAAATCCCCGTAATGTTACGGGGATAATTTGAAAATTGATTTAACAAAAAAAAATACGAGGAGAAAATGTGAATTTACATTTTTTTTTGTAAAATACTAACTTCGAGGTGAACATTTTTTTTGGAAATTTAAATTTACAAAAAAAAATTGGTAAATTTACAAAACAAAATTGTAAACTTACAGAAAAAGGTTGTTATTTTACAAAGAAAAAATAAAAAAAAAGAAAAATAAGTTGTGGATTAACAAATTATTTGGTTAACCTACTGTTTTTACCGCAAAAAATTTTTGAATTTGCAAAAAAAAAAAATTAAAATTTACAAAACAAATTGCAGACTTACAAAAAAAAAGTTGTAAAAAGTAGAAAATCAAAAAAGAATATTATAAATTTAGAAATTGTTTGGTTAAACTACTGCTTTTTATGGCAAAAAACTTCTATATTTACAATGAAAAGTGTTAAATTTAGTTGAAATTTTGTGTCCGGAACTTAAAAAATTCCCAAAATTTTTTTTCATGAAATTTTTTATTTATAAAAAATGATTTTTATCTAAATTTTTTACTCCAAAACATTTTTTTGGTAGAAAGACCAAAAACCATCAAGTAAAATTTTGTTGTACAATTAAAGTTTTCTTGTGTAAAAAAACTAAACACCTTGTAATATTTTTTTAATTTGTAAAATAATTCACTTTTCTGTAAATTTACCTAAAAAATTTGTAAATTAAATTTACCAACGAATAATAGTAAAATTACAAAGCAAACTGTAGTTTTCGTTTTATTAAATATACAACAATTTTTGTAAAAAGACAAAAATATTAGCAAAATAGAATTACAAGACCTTTTACTTGTAATTTTACAAACTTTTTTTTTTAGTGCACTGTTCGAAAAATCGAACAGAGGATCGAAATGGGTTAAGCGTGGGCTTAATATGAAATTACGTCTTCATTTAAGGACATTTTCTCAGAATCTGAATACATACATAGAAAAGCTTCTACACTCAAAAAAAAACCTTGTAAAGTAACCAAAAAATCTCGTGATTTTACGAGGCTGTTCTCGTAAAATAGGAGGTAGGTAAAATTCTCGTAAAATTACGAGGATTTCCTCGTAATTGTGAATGCGCCAAAAATTAGTAAAATAACCAATTTTATTGGTAAAAATATTGTTTTAAAACCGGAAAAAAATGGTAAACTTACAAGAAAAAATGGTAAATGTGTTTAAAAAAATGGTAAATCTACAAACCAAAATGGTAAATTTACAAAAAATTTCCTCGTTATAAAATCATTTTTGTAAAATAACAGTTTTTTTGTAAATTAACTAGAATCCTAATAATAAATTTTTCAAAATTTTGTCAACTTTTTTTTTAAATATTTTTCAATACAACAAAAAATATACAAAAAAAAAATGTTTTTTTTTGTTAAACAACATAAATCCTCGTAAAACATAATTTTTGTAAAATAACAGTTTTTTGTAATTCAACTAGAATCCTCTTAATAAAAACTTTGTTATAAAATTACAGTTTTTTTTGTAAAATAACCTTTCAAAATGGTAGAATACAATTACGAAAATAAACTTGTAAAATTACTAATAAAACTGTAGTTCTCGTTTGAGCAAAGTACAAGATTTTTTGTTAAAAAACAAGGAAAATTGTTAAATATTGGTAGAACGGGATTACAAGGCATTTTACCAGGCTATTTACCAGTTTATTTTTTGAGCGTACCAATGAGGAGGCATTTTTGAATGATAATATTTCACAATTTGAGAGTCTAACAATGAAAGAAAAACCTAAGAATCTATGGTTTTATTATTATTTATTTAACTCTATAGTGGTTTTTATAAAAATAATTGAAGAATATATTTTCCGAAGTTATTAATCATTAAACGCTTTTTGCCTCTCATGCAGATGTTAAATTAATATTCCTAGAATATAGATTTTTTGGAATGTGCACTAAAAATATTTTGTAAGTAAATTCAACTGAAAAAACGTTTAAAGCAATCGTTTTTCCTTTTAAAAAACGGACTACTTATATTTCATTTGAAACAACAGACTTTTTCAGTTATTTTTAAACGTTAATAAATGACTAGACATTCCGTAAAAACAAACGATATTTCAGTTATTTTAACTGTTTACAATTTTTCATTTTGTGGAGTAAAAATTAAATTTTTTGAATAACAAACTACAAAAACCGTTCTTCTGTAAAAATTATACGGTATAATCAGTCACAAATAATTTAACTGATAAAAATATTTTTCTGTAACTTTTGTAGTTTATTGTTTTAACAACTGTATAAATCATTCAATATTTTATTTTCTTTGAAAAACAAACGATAAAACGGTTAAAACAACTTTAACTAAAAACCTTTTGAATAACCGTAAAAAAGTTACTGTAAAACTTTTCTGGGTGTGATAAAACATTTAAAATTTTGCTCTTGAAAAAATATCGTTTTTTAAGAAAAATAAACAATTGTTTATCAAGAAATGCCAAAAAAAATTTATTAAAAATAAATTGCTATAATTTTTAACATGAGTCACATGTATTTTTTTACTCTAAGCTACACCAAATATATGCAGTGGTTCTCATATAAAAATTCTGTTTTGCTGAACATGATAATGTTTTTAGGCTGGTGGGTAATTCCAAAAATTTTCGCCCCACTGTTCGGAAACATGCCTTTGGACGCCACTGAGAATTTGGCTCATAGATATCCACGTTTATATGAGATATGTTGCATTTTTGGATTTTCAAAATTTGCTGTAGTTTTCAAATTATCGCGGGTCAAAGTTCGACTTTTTTAGAAAAAGTCAGAAAAATACATGACGTTTAACGTGCTCTAACTTTTTAACTAGTAATCCGATTATCACAAGTAATGGCTCATATGAAAGCTTAATTCTTCTTCTTTTAGGAAATATTTTCAAAAGAATACGGTTTTTTTTAGAAGTGTTGCAAAAATTCAAAAACATTTTTTTTTTGCGAATATTTAAAAAAACACATTTTCGATTTTTTAAAAAAAATGTTTGGTGATAAACAATACTGTTTTGTACAACATATCCAAAATTCAGAGTGGGATCACAATGGGATCAAAAAATATTCTGGTTTTAGTACGAAGTTCTTAAATTTTACCTTAGAAAATTAAAATTTTATGTTTCTTCAATATAAAAATTTAAATTTTCAAAGAAAATTATACTCCCGAGTAAAAAAGATTATATATATTCATATAAAATTATAAAAAGCCATCATATATAATCATATATAGTTTAATGCGAAAAATGAGTCGATAAAACGATATAAAAACTTATCAAATTTGATCAAATCTGATCAAATTTGATATAATTTTAATATAATTTTATATAGTTATATGCGAAAATTGGACCCTTTTTTGTATAAAATTTATGCAATTATATATAATTAAATATATTTATATATAAGAAAAAAATGTTTTCCCCCGAAACGCAAAAAATTTACAAAAAAAATTTGTTTCCAGGACTTAAAAATTTTCAAAAATATTTTTAGGACTTTGAAAATTTAAAAAAAAAAACATCTGGACTTAGAAAAATTTTCAAAAGTTATATTAAATTATATGTAAAGGACATAGATTTTTTTTTAAATTTTACTCATATAAGATAACATATAATTTAAAAACAGTTGCATAAAGTTTTATATAAAATTTCTTCAAATATTTTGTTTTATCAAATTATATAAAAAAGAAGACAAAATTTTAAAGTTCATATGTAATTATATAAACGAACTTTAAATCATATGTTATTATATAAAAGTCAATATTTTCTGTTATATAATTTTATATAAGAAACAAATTAGAAGTGCAAATATATAAAATCACATATGATGCAACAAAAAATACATATAGTTTTACAAAATAATATATCTATATATATAAAAATGGATGTGTGTATGTATGTGGGTATGTATGTATGTATGTTCCGTATGGACTCGAAAGTGGCTGGACCGATCTTGATGAAATTTTCAGGGGATATTCAGAATAGCCTGGCGAGTAACACTGTCAGGTCGGATTTTTGATTTTCCGTCTGTGGGCGGAGGGGCGTGGCAAAATCCAATTTTTGCATTCCACCACTAATGACATCTATATATAAAAAACAGATGGACCGATTTTGATGAAATTTATATCAAAGATAGTACTAACTGAGTACTCACTATGTGCCAAATTTGAGCGTTATCGGACAAAGTAGCGTAAAATGCCATGCAACTTTGTAATAAATTGAAAGTCATTTCAATAATGCAAAAAACGGCTATATGTATGTTCCTTATGGACGCGAAAATGGCTGGACCAATCTTGATGAAATTTTCAGAGAATATTCAGAATAGCCTAGGGAGTAAAACTGTGCAGTCAGATTTTTAATTTTTTGCGTGTGGGCGGAGGGGCGTGGCAAAATCGAATTTTTACATTGCACCACTAATGACATCTATATATAAAAAAACGGATGGACCGATTTTGATGAAAGTTAAACCAAGGATAGTACTAACCAGGTGCTAACTAAATGCCAAATTAGAGCGTGATCGGACAAATGGGCGTAAAATGCCATGCTTTTTTGCCAGTAGGCGGAGGGGTGGGCAAAATTGAATTTTTACATTGCACCACTAATGACATCTATATGTAACAATAGTACTAACTAAGGGCGGATTACTCAATGAAAAGTTAGCTGCGATTTAATGGAGCCTTATGTCAAAATTTTTATGAAAAAGTTAAATTTAACGGAGAGTTATTTTATAACGGAGCATTGAGTAATCCAGCCTAACTGTGCCAAATTAGAGCGTGATCGGACAAATGGGCGTAGAATGCCATGCCCCTTTGTATTGAATTGAATTTTATTTCTCCATGCTCCGCAATAACGCAAAAACTGTTGATTTGATTTTAATTAAATTTTCAGCACTGATAGTATTAACCGAGTGCGGAACTATAGGCCATGTTATACTACGATCGGAAAAAGGGGCGTAAAATGCCACGCCCCTTTGTACTATACTGGACATTATCTGTCTGTTTCGCAATCACACAAAAACAGCTGAACCGATTCTCTTGACATTTTCACTACATACAGTGCTAACCAAGTGCATATGTAGGCCATATAAGATCGTTATTGGAAAAAGGGATAAAAATTGCAACGCCCTTAGTACTATACTGACCACGATTGAACAAAGAGGCGTAAATTGACAAGCCCCTTTGTTTTATACTGAACGTTATATCTGCCTGTTGTGAAATCATTAAAAAACGGATAAACCGAATCTGTCACTACTGATAGAACTAATCGAGCGGGAACTGTAGGTTCGGCAAAAGGGTTTACAATATCACTCCCGTTTTTCACACAAAAACCACAAAACTGATGTCAATGAAATTTGCAGCACAGATTGTACTAATCGAGGATGCAGCATGGAACTTTAGACTATCACGATTCGATAAAAATGCGTTAAATTACATGCCCCTTTGTACTATACTTAACGTTATGTCTGTCTGTTTCGAAATCTTCGCAAAAACGGCTGAACCGATTTTGTTGAGATTTCTCTATAGATAGTGCTAACTGAGGTTCGAACCAAAGGTTACTAGCTGGGCCCGGACCTGTGCTTTAATTTTGTTCGATATTTAATTTAAAATGCAATATAAGGGTCGAACCAGAATCAAATGCGTAGCGCAAGACGTAAAAAAAAAAACAAAAACAAACACATCAAATTTGAAACTTTTACGTCCGTTTGATTTAGGTAACTCACATTTAAATATTAGAAACAAAAAATTATTGGGCGTTACGCCTTACGCGACGTAATTTGATTCAGGTTTTATACTAAAATAGTTTTTTTCTTAGGGCCAGCAACGCGGACCGGGTATAGCTAGTGTATATATAAAACTATATATAATTATATATGATCTTTTTTACTCGGGCTATTAAAATTTTAAAAACATTCAAAACATTAGAAATTTAAATTTTCTAAGGGAAAAATATGAGAACCTCGTACTTAAAACAGAATATTTTTTGATCCCATGGAGATCCCACTCTGATTTTTGAATATGTTATACAAAACATTGTTATTTTTCACCAGAATTTTTTTTAAAAAAATCGAAGATGTGTTTTTTTAATATTCGAAAAGAAAAAATGTTTTTGCATTTTTGCATCATTTCTGTAAAAAAAAACTGTGTTATTTTAAAAATATTTTCTAAAAGAAGAACCCCAGCTTTCACATGAGCCTAAATTTGTGAAAATCGGGTCATTGGTTAAGAAGTTACAGCTCTTTAAACGTGATGTATTTTTCTTACTTTTGCTTAAAAAGTCAATCTTTGACCCGCCATAATTCGTTAAATACACCAAATGTAAAAAAACGATATATGGTACATATATCATATTTATGAGGGCTATCTATGTGTCAAGGTTCATATTATTCTGAGACACCATTTCCAAAAATGACTAAAATTTGAGCTAAATTTTTTGGAATGGCCCTGGTGTCTAATTTTAAAAAAGTTCCAGGACGCCACCTCAGTTTGACTATATAAGTAGGCTGACCATTTATGCTGATTTGATCAGTACATGTACTGATTTTTAGTCAGGTGTACTGATAAAAAAACCGTGTACTGATTTGTACTGATTTTTTAAAATATGTACTGATTTTTTAAAATATGTACTGATTGTACTGATTTTTGAATATTTTAACGAAAAATAATATTTTTATTCAAAAATTCTTTACAAAAACTGTAATTTCCCTTAAATAAGAAATCGTGTTTTATTGTAAAAATTTATCTAAGCGTGAGGTATTTTTATCTTGATACAAAACAATTTCAAATTTCAAATAAAACTGAGATGTTTCAATTAGTAAAGTCATCAGAATTTTTAGGGGATTTATTCCTTAAAAATATACACAGTCTTAGCTTTTTCCTATTAAAAAAAACCGATCCTACAACAAAGTTTTTTAAGAAATGTGATCATAATCTGGGAGGGGATTCATTAAATGAAAAGATGGCAGAACTTAAGGAAAAAGTCCTCAGAATATGCAGGATTTTCTAAAGAAGTAAAATTATTATGAAGTTGTTTGAGGTCAACTACTTTTTTTACAACTTTCTGTAAAACAACTACAACAGTTAATATCAGTTGTTCTTAACAGTTGTTTTTACTGTAACACTAGTTGGCCTCAAACAACTACAATTGTTGCTAATTTAAATGTTTGAAAGCTGAAAACATTCGTCATATCGTTGGTGCTCCAACCAGAACTGTTATGTGTTTTTCAAAATTTTTTGGAGAGGCTTACAAATCAGCTTTATTTTGACCTTTCGCGGTGCTCAAAAACAATATTTCTTTGATAAATATTTAAATAATATTGCAAATTTTCTATTTACATTAATTTAAATTTAAAAAAGCAGCGCAAGAGTACCAAATTTAACTATTATTAAAGACTGTTCAAAAAATTTTAAAATACACATACCATTTCTGGTTGGCGTACCAACTATATTGCAAGACTTTTCACAGAATTTTTTCTAGGAAAAAAATGGGTGTACTGATTTGAGTTCTGGAAAAAATTGTCACCCTATATATAAGCTAACAATTAACGAAAAAGAAAACAAGAATTACTATTTTCATTTTCTTAAACCAAAAATTTTAATAACTTAGGTTTAATACTTGGATAACTTGTAACTGGTGAATAAAAAGTAACATAATTATTTTTCAGCAAAAAAATTTTTTTTGTCAAATTTTTATTTCATCAAACTTTTTTTATTTTTTTTCATCAATTTTTTTCCATCAAATTTTTTTTTCCATCAATTTTTTTTTTATCTTTTTTTTTTCATAATTTTTTTTTTTTTCATAATTTTTTTTTTTTTCATCAATTTTTTTTTCATCAAACTTTTTTTTCATCAAATTTTTTTGTTCATAAAAATTTTTTAATCAAACTTTTTTTTTTTCATCATTTTTATACCCTCCACTCTAGTGATAGAGGGTATATATAAGTTTGTCATTCCGTTTGTAACACATCGAAATATTTGTCTAGGACCCCACAAAGTATATATATTCATGATCCCCGATCGATTTTAAGTCGATCTAGCGATGTCCGTCCGTCCGTCTGTCTGTCTGTCCGTCCGTAGGAAACACGCTTACTTTTGAAAGACTTTACAGAGGCTACTGAAGTTTGACATATATGTTGGTCATTTACCTTGTCAGGTTGGTATTGCAATCCAACCAAATCGGTCTAGTGGTTCAAAAGTTATGAGCAAAAGAGTAAATTTCGGCAAGGGTTTTTCGCGAATTTACGAGTTAAAAAACACGATAACTTTCGAAAGTTAACTTAACAATGCTTTTCAAACTTGTTTAATTTTAAAGCAATGCTTTTAAAACTTGTTTAGTTTGAAAAGCATTGGTAACTTAAAAATTACACTCCAAAAAAAATTTTACAGTCAAAAAAAAGTTACACTCAAAAAAAAATTTTGTTTTTTTTTTACAAAAATGACAAAATTTTGTGTACATACGTACGTGCATTCACTCAGAAATATTTTTACAGTAAATAAAACATTACACTCGAAAAAAGTTTTACACTAAAAAAAAAATTAGTAAATTTTTTTTTTTTTTAATGATAAAAAAATAGTCAAAATAAAATATTTCTAATCAAATTTGTTAATTTTTTCACGTTAAGAATGTACTACCCTTTGACAAAGACATTGTGGAGGGTATTCATAGATTCGGCAAGGTCGAATTTAACTTTTCTACTTGTTTCTTTCAATGTCTTTTTTTTTCATCAATTTTTTTTTATACGTTTTTTTCATCAATTTTTGTTTCATTGATTTTTTTTTTTCATCAAATTTTTTTTTCATCAAAATTTTTTTTTTCATAATTTTTTTTTTTATCATATTTGTTTTCATCAAATTTTTTTATCAAATTTTTTATTATCAATTTTTTCCCCACCAAAAATATTTTTTTTATATTTTTTTTTTTTTCATCAATTTTTTTTACATCAAAAAATTTTTCTTTTCATCAAAAACTTTTTTTCATCAAAAGTTTTTTTCACCAAAAATTTTGGGTTCATTAAATTTTTTTTAACATAATTTTGTTTTTCGTGAAAAAAAAAATCATTTTTTTTACCAAAACTACTTTTTCACCAAGTCTAAGCTTTTCGCATAAAAATTTTCCATTTGTTTATCAAATGTACATTAGGGTTATGACTTTTTGGATTTTTTTGCAAATATCAAATGTTACCTAGCCTAGCCAAAAAGGCCATAAAAAAATATTAAGAATTGCATTTTTACTTTATCGCTTCTAAAGTTCCCGCACCAAACGAGAGGAAATTTGGTCTATATATTCTATATTTTCATAGTTTAAATAAAACTAAGAAAATATGAGACTAAAACGATGCGTAGGAGAAGCTATTTACGCTCAAAATGACGAATGCTTTTTGGAGGGACTTTTTTGATTCCTTCAAGATTAAAATTTGGCGGTTTAACCCATAAATGCATAACGTTAACTATTTATAACGTCAACTTTGGCAGCATGTAGCTCCAAAATTAAAAGTCCGGGCGGCTTTATTATACCCTACACCACACTGTGGTACAGGGTATAATGAGTTTGTGCTGATGTTTGTAACTACCCGAAATATTTGTCCTAGACCCACATTTAAGTATACCGATCGACTCAGAATCACTTTTTGAGTCGATTTAGCGATGTCCGTCCGTCCGTCTGTCCGTCCGTCCGTCTATCTGTCCATGTAAACGGTGTAAACACGATACAGGTCGTAATATTTAACCAATTGACTTGAAATTTAAAACTAAGGCCTCTCTTGGTCCAGGGACGATGCCTATTGAAATTGGAAAAAATCGGTCCATATTTAGACCTAGCCCCCATACAAAGGTCCTCTTTAGTTTTGGATCAAATGACTCTAATAACCGTACTATGATAGGTACATTTTCTAAATTTGGCAGATAAACGTGTTTGTCCTCACAAATCACCATTCCGAATTTTGAAGGAATCGGATCAGTTCTTCTCGTAGCCCCCATATAAACCACCTTCCCGATTTTTACACAAATCTCTCAAATTACATGAAAATATAAAATATTTAATACAAATTTTGTTTGTGTATGTTAAACGAGTACTTTAATAACCTTATCAAATCTGATCACCATTGGACCATTTTCGTATTTAAAGCTGTTTATTGGCAACAAATCGAAGCCTATTTGGCTCAAATTTGGTTTGTGAGTGTTTTTACACATATTAAATATTTGACAATATATAGATCTAATTGGGTAATTTTTAAACTTGGACCCATTTTCCGGGAAACTCTAGTGTAGGCAGTGTTGCCATCAATTTTTTGAAAAAACTTTTTATTTATGAAAAAAAAATCTTTTTTTTTGTGAAAAAATCTTTTTTTGCAAAAGTATTGAAATAATTAAAAATTAATACAAATTTATGTATTTTCAATTCAATTTTTATATCAAGTGTAAAAAGATAATAAAAACACAACCCAGCGTTCATTTGGAGCTCATAAAGACTCATAAAAAAATTAGTGTTTTTTTCCTTTCAAAATGGTCCCCAATGATCAGTTTTTACTTAGTTTCCCTAATTTAATTACAAATCATTTTTAGTAATTATTTAATTGTGAATAGAGGCGAATATGTATTAATGTTTTAGTTTGTGCACAAACGATTTGTCATTAGACTCGTTTGCTACTTTGTAGTAAATCGTTTCTATTTTTGCTAAATAATCTTGACAATGGAATCTTGACAAATTCCGAAACACGTGTCGATTAAGTCTTGCAAAAATGACCAACATTAATAAATTTAAAACAAAAAATATAATTTTCTTGAAAATTATGCTAGGAGAATATCATGGTTTTAATTAGTAAAGAAAATAATGACCTCGAGCCAGAATAAACATCCTTAAAATATAATATTTTAAAGGTCGAATAAAACAATTTTTATTTTTTAATAAAAATTAATCAGAATTTGAACATAATGGTTGGCACGCCATGTGATGAATAACCCTAATATGGAGTATCTCTCACAACAACAACACAAAAAACATATTGTTGTAGTCCAATGGACTATCGTATGTAAAATTGTTTTAAATATTTTTGTTGGTTATTGACAATCGTTGCCTTATTAGTATGGTACAATTTCTTCGTCTTTCTAATTCTCATTGTGAATAGAGGCGAATATGTATTAATATCTTAGTTTGTGCACAAACGATTTGTCATTAGACTCGTTTGCTACTTTGTAGTAAATCGTTTCTATTTTTGCTAAATAATCTTGACAATGGAATCTTGACAAATTCCGAAACACGTGTCGATTAAGTCTTGCAAAAATGACCAACATAAATAAATTTAAAACAAAAAAATAATTTTCTTGAAAATTATGCTATGAGAATATCATGGTTTTAATTAGTAAAGAAAATAATGACTGTCGTCTCGTTGTATCGAAATTGACCAAGGGTTTAGTGGGAATCGAACCCACGACCCCATGTTTTATTGGCTAGCACAGGGGACCCATAGCGCTCTTATATGACTCATAAAAGATTCTGAAAAATATATGTTCATATTCTTTTCTGAGCCATTTTAGACTATTTTATGAATGTTAAAAAAAATATTTTGAACATTCATAAAAGCGAATACACAATTTAAGTGAAAAATTATTCTTGGTTGCCAACTTACAGATTTAAGTGAATATCGGGTGAAATTTTCATATAGTGGCCAAGTCAAAGAATAGCCTGATTTTAAATGGATTTAATAAGGTTACCAAGCAAAAAACAAATTTTTAATCGAATATCTCATATTTTCATAGAATAAAGCCGTATTTAATTATAACCTTTTTTTTTTTTTTTGATGATGTTTATTCTGGCTCGAGGTCATTATTTTCTTTACTAATTAAAACCATGATATTCTCATAGCATAATTTTCAAGAAATTATTTTTTTTGTTTTAAATTTATTTATGTTGGTCATTTTTGCAAGACTTAATCGACACGTGTTTCGGAATTTGTCAAATTCCATTGTCAAGATTATTTAGCAAAAAATAGAAACGATTTACTACAAAGTAGCAAACGATTATAACCGTTTATATAGACTGAAGGACGGACACGCTAAGTCAACTCAAATGATTCAGAATCGGTCGGTATACTAAAAGGTATTTATAAAAATAAACTGATGTTTCGTATTTTTTAAAAAAACTTCATTATTTTCCAAAAAACTTGTTTTTTTAGAAAAAATCTTGAAATCTTTTTAGCACCTCAAAAAACTTGCAAAAAAAGGGAAATCTTGATATATGGCAACACTGAGTGTAGGGTATTATATGGTCGGTCTTGACCGACTATAATTTTCTTACTTGTTTTTATTCGTAAGTGTTTACAAGATCTTTTTTTATATAATTTATTCATTGGAAGGGTTAAAATAAATTTATTTAAAAAAAAGAACTTAAGACAAATAATTATACGTGCATTTTTGTACCCTACACCACTCTGTGGTACAGGGTATAATGAGTTTGTGCTGATGTTTGTTACTACCCGAAATATTGTTCCTAGACCCACCTTCAAGTATACCGATCGAGTCAGAATCACTTTTTGAGGCGATTTAGCAATGTCCATGTAACGGTGTAAACACGATACAGGTCGCAATTATCAACTGATTTGACTGAAATTTTAAACTTGAGCTTCTTTTGGCTCAAGGACAAAGCCTATTGAAATTGGAAAAAATCGGTCCATGTTTTGACCTAGCCCCCATACAAATGTCCCCTTTAAATTTCGCTTAAGAACCTCTAATAACCTTATTATTATCAGACCTTTGAAGAATTAATTCACTTTTTGATTTGATTCGCAAAAAGATTAATTCATATTAATAAATCAAGGAATTAATTCTTAATGATTTGATTCAAAAGAATTAATTTCAACTATTTGTTGAAAGAATTAACTATTTTTTTGTTTAATTCCTTGTTTAAATAAAGAATTAATTCACTTGATTCAAATCAACAAAGAATTAATTCACTTGATTCAAATCAAAAAATAATTTATTCACTTGATTCAAATCAATTGATTCAAATCAATTGATTCAAATCAGGCGCGTGAATGGATTTTGACTCACACTCACTCACGCAAAAAATAATCGGATCACTCACGCAATATTTTTTTACTCACGCTCACTCACTATTCACGTGAGTAATAAAAAAAACTTACTCACACTCACGCATGACTCACGCCAGATTCAATCACGCTCACGCGTGAGTCACGCAAAATCTACTCACGCAATAAAATTTTCTTACCAAAAAAAACAAAAACTCGAAAAAAATTTTTTTATGAAAATTTTAAAAAAATTGGGCAAATCAAAAAATCTAATCACGCAAAAATAAATGACTCACTCACTAATTACTCACTCAGTTTTTTTTTTCAAATCATGCTCACTCACAATCACGTGATTGAAATGAAAATCACTCACGCGTGATTCACGTGACCAGCGCCCATCACTAAAGGTACACATTTAATAATACTGTACAATTTGGAATGTTGTTTATTGCTGGCGTGTGTTTAAAATTGACGATATTCCAATGACTTTAACGCAATCAGACATGATAAGATTTTTATAATGTGCATTTTTAGTGTTTGATTTAAGTGAAAAAAGTTTAAATCAAGTTGATTCAAATCAAAAGTGATTTGAATCAGTTGATTTAAATCAAAAGTGATTTGAATCAGTTGATTTAAATCAAAGTGATTTGAATCAGTTGATTCAAATCAAAGTGATTTGAATCAGTTGATTCAAATCAAAATGTATTAAGTCAATTTAATCAAATCAAAGAATTAATTCTTTGCAATGAAATTAAGTGAATTTAAAAATGAATTAAACAGGGAATTAATTCAATTATTTTAAATCAGATTTTAGAAATTGAATTAGGGAATTAAATCTTCAAAGGTCTGATTATAATAGATATCGTTTTGAAATTTAACATGCAATAATATTTTGTATGCGCAAACCATCATACCAAATTTCAAAGGAATCGGGTCAGTCCTTCTGGTAGTCCCCATACAAACCACCCTCCCGATATTCACATAATTTCCCTAAAATTCATAAAAATGGGAATATTTGATAAACATTTTATTTTTAGGTTTTAAACGGTACTTAAGTAACCTTATCAAATCGGAATATAATTGGACCATTTTTGGACTTAGTCCCCCATATAAAAATTTGGACCGATATTTAGTTAAATCGGTCAATTGACAAAAAAAAAAATAAGCTAATTCCACTAAAATTTGACCTCTGTGTGTTTTTTACACTAAATAAAGATCTAACAACGACAGATCCAATCGTTCCATGTTTGGACTTGGGACCCATTTTCCGGAAAACACTGGTGTAGGGTATCATATGGTCGATCTTGACCGACTATAACTTTCTTACTTGTTAATATTAATTTTGTATTGGCTATCACGTGGTGATGGGTAAAAATTTTGTACATCAAATAAGTGAGAGTGTTATATTCTTTGGTGCCGAATCTTTTATACTCTCCAAAATGTAAATACACTTTTTTGCACTTATGTTTGCACTCACTTACGAAATATACACTAGGGCGGATCGAGAAATGCTTTTTCACGAATTTCGCTTGGGCGCTATGCGGGATTGGTAAAAATAGATGCTAAAACGATGTGGTTAAAATATCAGGAAGATCGCACTTCATCTTCATCTTCTTAATTTTGGATTTTATGTGGTCTTGTTAATCACATCTATTTAGATTTAAAATATCAGCTTAATACGATATCGCTAACCTCCAAAAACCAGAGGTGGAAAAGTATGCTTACATTTTGGAGAAACCCGAAAAGCTACTTTTTGCAATTATGTAAAAAAAAACACATTAAAATTGCAAAATATGATTTTTTTCTTCCCGATTTGGAAAAAAGATTACACAAGGATTCCAAAACCATTAAAACCAAAAAATACGAAATTCTTGAACGGCGTGTGGACCAATCTCAACTTACGATATTTTGAAAAAATGTATTTCATACATTTTTTGTGCTATATTGTTCTATATTTTAAACATTTTTTACAAATTATGTCATATTTTCCTATTAAAGATATTCTCGTTAAAATTTAAGAGATCATTAACCCTTGGTGACATGTGGTCATATGAGTCCCACACAAGAAATTGTTTTTTACCAATTACAAATAGATTTAAAAAACTTTAATGAGTTTAGCGGACAATATTACATATACAAAAAATATCCGATAAACTCATAAAAGTTTTAAATTTTAAGCTACAACCGCTGTTCCTCCATAGCAGTGTGCTATTAAGTCGGATTGCCGACGCAGCCGCAATATGAAATTAGCATTAGGTTACACCTTTCCCTTTCGCAATTAATCTTTGCAAATTGATTAATTATGATTTTCGCTCTTAAGTATACAATTTTATAATTATTAAAACAATTATTTTTATTTCCATGCCAAAATTGCCATCGAAAATCTTTAATTCCAATAAACCGGTTTGCTGAAAACCCGGAATTTCGACAAAAAAAAAAAAAAAAAATGCTTTTTGGTCTTATTAAAATATAGAAAAACGAAAACGTCTTCAGTATTTATTATTCCTTCGATTTTCAATGAAAGGGCGGATTTCTTAGATTTCCCAACACCTAACCAACTTAAGATTCTCACACGACTTCAAGGTTTCCTAATTTATTGTTATTCCATATTTTGAAAATAAAAAATCAAATTGCAATTTCTAAATGCTTAACTCGAAAAAATAATTTTCTGTTCTGCAATAAAGAGCGAATAAAGGACTTGTGCACAATTTTGTAGACACGTACAAACATAAGAAAAACGGATGCTCGATATCATCAAACGTTATTACTATTGACATTTTATTATGCAGTATGAATGTAATTGAAAAATTTATGGGTTTTTCCTGTCAACATCAATACGATATCTCAAAATCACAGCGGTGGTAATGTTTAATCTTCCGCTTTAATTAGGGGTTGATTACACTGTGCAACAATTAAAATGTCATGCCTGAGGAACTTACCTATGAAAATGAAAGTGCTCTTAATCTTAATATTTCTAAAAAAATTTCGAGTATTTGTGACAAAAAATATCTGTCAAAATTTGCAAAAGCTTCGTACACAAATCGTGAGACCTATGACCAATAATCGTATTCTTTCTTCGATGTCCTTAATTGTTAACTGTTGCATAGTGTTATTAAACTATTTTACTAATGTTTACATTGAGTTTACTCACACACACACATGTTAAGGACAGTTGCATACTTACAAAAATAGTTACATTGTAAGGACTCTTTTTGTAAAAGAGACTTATATTGTTTGTGTGCTACACAACTTGGTAGGTATGTTTGTGGGAGGAGGTATCGTCTATTGCAAATGTCCGTCGAAAATCAGTCAATATTGACAAGTTCTTATTGGCACTTCCTGTGCTGACGGTAGCTGTTTCTATGACATTCATTCTAGTTGGATAGAAATGTGCCCGAGTGTGCTGCATGTGTATCTCATAATTCACCATCACAAAGCTTTTAAACAATACAACATGACACGTGACCGTTGCACATGGTTCATTTTTGGGCATACTGTAGGCTTGAGGCTTTAAATCTTTTAGTCTAGCTGACAGGCTGGTTGGTTAGTGGGAAATTCATTTTGTTAAAGTCATCTATAATTACCATGATACATGATACTTGCAATAGTCTGAAAGTATTGGGTATGTGTAGCTATGTATACCTACTTATATAAGAATTAAGGCAGTACATATCGCTCATTTACTATAAGAGTGACATAAATAAGAAAAAAATGATTTTTGAGTGAATGAGGCAGAATTATTCGTTACTAGCATTTTTGTCCCCGGGAGAAATTTTTATATGGGTATTAAGTCCAAAAATAGTCAATTTGTAATAACACTCTAAAAAAAATACCTAACTATATTTTGGGACACAATTTTTTTCAAAATATGTATATAGATTTTCCCACAATTAAGAGAAATCTCTAATATTGGAAGCGAAATCAGCTCACCTGTGCGCTTCTGATTAAGAGAAGGCCAGATATGACGTGTTGTCTCACACGTCCATCCATTTGCCCATCTTCGATAAGCTTCCGTCCCGGAACAAAGCCGTGGATTTTGCTTGCAAGTTTCTAGAAGCATACCAACACATTCCAATTCTGTTGGAACTTGTAAGTTAGTTCCCAGACTTGCAAGCTCATCAGCTTTGCAATTTCCTAAAATGTCTTTGTGTCTAAATAGATGTTGACTGCGGTTGTAGACAAGACATTTCAACTTTACCAGTAAGCCAGTAAGAAAATGGAAATTTTTGAAATAAAATGGAAAACATTTTCTAAAAATTTGATTTGCATACTGTATCGCGTTGTTGGGTTTTTTAAAATTAATTAATAAAAAAATTTCCTCTTTTTTGGGACAAATGTCCTCCTTTTTTGAGGTTGACGTTCTCTTTTTCCCAAAATGGAAATGGCAACCTTATGTTGTGCCCCTATTGACAAATTGAGATAAAACAGACGCTCCCGATTCAGACGTAATACGTATATTGGCAAGTAGATTTTCCACCATTAAAACGATCCCACGCTTAACTCGCACACCAGACCCCTCTACATCAATTAAGGCCACCATAGTGTACTCCTTTACCTAAATCGATCTCTCATTGATCTATCATTGTATTTAACACAAACGAAGACAGAATAATTGGTCTGAAATCCTTCAGAGCTGTGTGGGAATTTTTCCCAGCCTTCGGGATAAACACGACTCTGGTATTCCTCCATTTTAAAGGAATATACTCCCAGTTGATGCATGCTGTTTATAGATTATACACCAAAGGGGCTATATATTCCTACATTTGCTGCATCTCAGCCGGGATTATACCATCAGGTCCCGGGGATTAATAGGGCCTTGAGCTTCTAATCGCCTAGGTCAATGTTGACATATTTATTATTTCCGAAGCAATTTTAGATGCTTGGACATCAGGATGTTCCAAACCCATGATGTCGTTCATGAAATGTGTGTTTAAAAGTTGCCCCAGTGACTCCTTATAGGAGGAAGACCACACCCCATTAGGTTCCTTCAGGTATCCCAGAGTACAAGAAGAAGAAGAAGTCAGAACTTTGCGCAGTCTGGATGCCTCAGAATCGTCTTCTATGTTTCCACAGATGTTTTACCCAGAATGGCACTTGGCAATTTCGATGATCTTCTTATTGCCCAGAAAAGGTGTCCCTATATTTCACCATGTTTTTTCTCTTCAGATTTCTGGAGACTGTCCCAACCGGGTAATGCTCCCTGAGTAAAACTTAAAGTACGCGATGATCTGAGAAACTATGTTCTGTCAAAACTATCTAGTCATCAATTCTTTCAGACAATGTGTCTGATACAAGTGTTACATAAATAACCTCTTGCTGCCTACTTGTAACTAAGGTTGGTTCACTAGTCCTGTTACAAATATATTTTTTTTTTGTTGACCGACACTCAGGGGATGCCCCCTATAAATGCATTGCATTGTGTTAAGATCAGGAAATATAGGTCTAGAAAGGAGGAGAGAGGGAGTAGTATTTGTGGATATTTGACTTGAATCTGTAAAGGTTATAAGTGTCAGGAAAAACTTGTGCGGGAAGTCTGTTCCACATACGTATAGTTCGGCTAAAGAAGGAATCCTGAATGAGGCTTCTTATCTCGACAGAACACTTTCCGAAGAACTAAAGATAGTACAAGGACACACAACAAACATTCCGACGATGCTCTAAGGAATTAATGGAATTGGATATATCTTCAACCCCAATTAGCATTAGCGCCCGCTTCTGTACGCCGTCAAGTAACTCCAATGATGATATTGAAGCACCTGCCCATACATGAGAGTTATATTCAATTTTAGGCCGGATATATGTGGTATAAACTGTCAGTAGATCAGATGGAGTAAAAAGTCTTCTACACCGTTTCAAAAAACCTAAGGACTTAAATGCTTCTTTCGACACCTCAAAAATGTGTCTGTTCCAACGGACGCCACACTGAATTTTTATACCAAGAACATCAAGATACTCCGATTCCTTAATACTCACACCATCAAGTGATAAATTATTCGTTTCCGAACTCTGAAATCGCTTGTGTTTTAGAATAGCGCACTGGGTGTTGCGGGCATTAAAATCTACCCTATTCTCGAGGCCCCGTGAAGAGATTTTCGATAGGTCGACGCTAAGAGTGTTATCCATATAACCTCTCATGGCACCAACCTCGGATTGATAGGGATCATAGTGAGACCTAGTAAGTCATTGATAAACATAAGGAAAAGAGATGGAGAAAGCACAAAGCCCTGTGGAACCCCAGCGTTCAGCAAAAAGTTTCTAGAGTAGAACACATCACCGACAACACGAATAGTACGATTATAGAGACAAATAATACGATTGTGATGAAGCGAGCAAATCGGAGGCTATTCTTGCTGCTTTGATTAAAACTGGAATTGAAACGTCAATTGTAAGGTGGCTAATGAAAATGCTAACTCATAGAAAGATCACAGCGAAATTAGGAAATACTATTATCCATGCTATAGCAACTAGAGGCACTCCGCAGGGGGGTGTTATATCTCCTCTATTGTGGCTTCTTGTTGTTGATGATATTCTACGGAAACTGGACAAAAACGGCATAACAGTGGTGGCCTATGCAGATGATTTATTGATTATGTCTTCAGGTTAATGTCTGAGCACAATCTCTGATAGAATTGAAAGCTCCTTAAAAATGCTTTCTTTTTGGGCGGAGTCGTGTGGATTGAAGATAAATCCAGGGAAAACGGAAATGGTTTTATTCACAGGGAAAAGATTGATACCTAGTTTCAACCTCCCGAAACTGAACGGCGTAAGCTTGGAACTTTCGGATTCGGCTAAATTCCTGGGGGTAATACTAGACAAAAAACTTACTTGGACGGCAAATCTAAAAGAACGGATAAGGAAGGCTTCCAACTAATACTCTTGTCAGAGATTAGTTGGAAAGAAATGGGGTCTGAAACCCAAGCTCTTTCATTGGATATTTACCGCAGTCGTCCGGCCAGTGCTGTCTTATGGCGGTCATGTTTGGTGGCCTGTCATAGAATATAGGACTCATGCTGACTCAATCAAACGGGTGAATAGGATTGCGTTGCTGAGTCTTACAGGGGCTATGAGGACGACATCAACTGAAGCTTTGGAAATGCTTCTGGATATGACACCGCTAGACCTCTTCATCAAGGAGAATGCGAAGATTACTCTAAATAGACTATTCCAAACGGGATCTCTGAAAAACAGACAGGTTCGACATACGAAGATTATTGGTAGTTCTGAACGGAGCATAAGGACTGATTATGATATTCCTTATAACGCAACTGATGGAAGATTCAACTTAACAACAGAGTAAAATTTCAGCAAATTAACGTTTTTACGGATGGTACCAAAATGTTGGAGGGCACAGGTGGTGGCTTTCACTGCATGGAATTAAACCTGAATGAGTCTTTCCGTCTAGACAACGATTGTAGTATCTTCCAAGCCGAAGTATTTGCGATAGCCAAGGCAGCTGAGCAAATTTCGATGTTACCAATATTCAGGCGTGATATTGGATTCTTCATTGATAGTCAAGCTGCTTTAATGGCTTTAGAAAGTGATAATATCAGATCTAAGGTGGTCAGCCGCTGCCACAGAGAGCTTAAGGTTCTCAGCGAGCAGCATAATATTACTCTGTGCTGGGTACCTGGACACAAGGATATTTTGGGAAACGAGAAAGCCGATGAACTTGCACGACGGGGAGCGGAACTCGCACGGGAGACAGCGGAATCTGAAGTATTCCCTCCACTGTCTATTATTTGTGAGAAAATAAGATTGGACACAAAGGCGAGTTGGTTGGATAAATGGTCAAACTCTGAAAGGTGTATACAAACAAAATTATTATGGGATGAAAGCTTGGCAAAACACTGTAAAATTCTTCTAGATATGGACAGGAAGCAACCTAGAGCTACAATTAACCTCATTACTGGTCACAACACATTGGGTAAACACATGGTAACAATTGGAATTAGAAATGATGATACATGTAGATGGTGCAGAGAATCCGTAGAAGATACCTATCATTTCTTATGCGAATGCCCTGCACTATCATTTAGAAGATTAAAAATTTTTGGTTCTTATATTTTTCAGAATTTATCCGAATTACGAGGCACGAATCCTTGGATCCTACTAGAATTTATAAAGGCATCTAAATGAGACGCATAAGAAGAAACACTTTTGGCTACACAGTAGAAGAAGAGAGAGGATCAAAGTTTCAAAGGAATCATAATGGGCCGCATCGCGGCCTCTATGGGCGCTGGTTTTATACCAGTGTCATCCTTCATAACCTACCCTAACCTATGAAGCGAGCAAACGTATTACCAACGCCAAAGGCTTGATTTCATTTTTGATTGATCATTTTCGAAATGAGTGCACGGTGCTAAACACGATCGAACGCCTTAAAAATATCTAGAGCAACAACCTTACTTTCGTCAAGGCGATGAATGGATTGACTCCATCGTTCAGAAAGAAATGCCATCAAATCCCCAGTTGCCCGACCTATTCGGAAACCATACTGTCGGTCATTCAGCAGTCCATTGGACTCTAAATAGTTGACAAGATTGAAGTTCAACGTACTCTCCATAACCTTAGACAGCGCAGAGCAAATGGCGATTAGGTTATCTGTGTTCGGTACGTCACCTTTTTTGGAATCGGCTGGACGTTAGCTATTTTCCAGCAAGAGGGAAAAATACCCGAAAGGAATGATATGCTGAAAAGTTTCCGCAGTGGAAGAGCTAGCGTCTCAATTAGCTTTTATTAGGTTAGCAAAACACCTACAAATTTTCGATCGGTATACTTAAGGGTGGGTCTACTACAAATATTTATGGTAGTTACAACCAGGGCTGCCATATTTGCCGATTTATCGGCATTTTGCCGATTTTTTGCCTCAAAATTATCAAAGTGCCGATTTGCCGATTTTTGCTCCAAAAATGCCGATTTTTTGATCAACTCTAAAAACACGGTCACTTTTTATTCCCTCTCCTTAGTGATAGAATGATTTATGTATTTAAGTTTGTCATTCCGTATGTGACATCACGAAATATCGGTCTAGGACCACAAAAAGTGAACATATTCATGGTCCTTCATCAACTTGTTTAACAAAAATCTGTGCGCCAATATCTTTAGGTTCCTCATTTGACCTAAAAATCGGGAAGCTCTAAAGAAAGTGAAAAAAAAAATTTTTTTTTTGCTGGAAATATTATTTAGTATTAGGACATCACTGAAAAATAATTTTAATGGATATTTCTGATATTTCCTTGGTCTTTAAAAATTTTGTTGTTTTTATACCCTCCACTCTAGTGATAGAGGGTATATATAAGTTTGTCACTCCGTTTGTAACTCATCGAAATATCGGTCTGGGGCCCCATAAAGTATACATATTATTGATCAGTGATCGATTTTAAGACATTCTAGCGATGTCCGTCTGTCTGTGGAAATGGTGATCACGGACAAAATATTAGATGGAGATGACTGAAACGTAACATATTTATTGGAAGTTCTCCCGAGAAGTTTGGTAGTGCATTTGAGCGATATCAAAGTTATGAAAGAAAATGTAAGGACACCTCAAAAATTTTGGTGCATTCAATATAACCTAAAAATACAAAATGCTTTAATTCGGCTGCGGGTTGACATATGTGAACAGAATTGAACACCGAATGGTATTTAAACAAGTGCGAACATATCTTTTGACAAAAAAAAATATCGCGGTTTTTTTTTGCCAAAATTTTTTTTTTTCGCGGAAATCTTTTTTCAAAATTTTTTTGTTTCAAAAGTATTTTCCTTTTAAATAAAGTTTTTTTTTTTCAATAATCTTTTTTGGAGGGTATCAATTAGTGTTTGGGAATTCCCGGACTTTTCAATTTCCCGGGAAACGGGAAAAAATAATTTATTTCCCGGGATTCCCGGGATTATTAATATAAATCATAAAAAACATTAAAATTTGACCAACTTTTTATTAAAAACAGTTTTATTACAGATAAACAATTAAATTAAAGATAAAAAATCAAAAATAAAAGTTAAAAATCCTGAAATGCAATAAAACAAAACAAATAAAATTGCATCTTTTTCCCCCACAAAAAATCGCAAAAAATAGCTAAAAATCGCCAAAAAATTTAAAACTGCGTTATTCGAGCAAAAACTAATATAGTTGGCAGCATTTTTAATATTTGTTCTGGAAATGTAAATTCTAGGTTCAAAATTTTTATATTTTTCTGACACTCTTAGCAAAATTATCATTAACCGACGTATATTTTTTACTTCTTAAGTTTTATCAACATATTGTCATACTTTTTACGCTGGTCAGTTTTCCTATGAATACATATTTGCACTGTTCTTGCAAATAGAAAAAATAGCAAATGTAATTACACCTATATGTAAAAAAAATATTAACAATTAAATTAAAATAAACGTTTTTTATGTAAAATGGTTTATATTATAAAATTAACGGATTTCCCGGGAAAAATTAAAAAAATTCCCGGGAATTCCCGTCAGTCTTTTCCCAGGAATTCCCGGGAAATTGGAACCGGGAATTCCCGGACCCCAAACACTAGTATCAATACATTCGGCAAGGCCGAATTTAACTATTTTACTTGTTTTTCTTTTTTTTTTTAAATATATTTTTAGTTTTTTGATGCAAATATAACGTAATATTAGCTTAGTTTTAATTAGCTTATTAGTTTTGTTGGCCTTTAGTGCAAAATTGTTCTGTTTTGTTATTTTTTGTTAATAAAAATATGTTTTATTGTATTTAAAATGGCTATTTTTCATTTGCCGATTTTCTGCCGATTTTTGTAAATTGAAGTGCCGATAATGCCGATTTTTTTTGAAAATATGCCGATTTTTCATCAAAATCATCTGGCACCCCTTGTTACAACCATAAACAATGAAATAAATAAAATCAAGCTCTTTGTCTCCCGCTCTTAATATTTTGGAACTTTTTAACAGAAGGTACGAAAACTGTTAGACGAGGAAAATACGATAATGTTAAATTAATATTGTTGGTTTGACAAATAATGCTAACTTTTTATATCGAAAAAGCGCTTAATAAATTTTGAAAAAATTTATCAATTTATAATTATTATGGTAATATTATTTAAGAAATACCTTTAAAAGTGTTTAAAACAAATTCTCAGCAAATAAAAAGTCATTGGATTTCCCGATAATCCACAAAAAAAACTTTTTTTACAGCTAGATAAAAAAAAAAACGCTAGCTTTAGTCTGAAAATCGCCACACTGCAACACTTTTTTGTTTGTTTATATCGAACTTAAGGGATTTTTTTGGTTTGATCAAACGTCCAGTTCGATGGCGGACTTAGCAAAGGGAATTTAAGAGATGGTTTAACAGAAGAAGGGAGACTTCACATATCTTTAAGTATTGATAGTCTTTGATAAAATACAAAACATTCTCAATATATACGGTACCAAAGACTAAATAGACATGACAGTAAAGTTTTATGCAAAAAACAGGGAACAACAATGCGATTTTCAGAAAAAAAAAACAACTAACTTTAGCTGATTTTACCGAAACAAGGCAATTTTTAAAGTTAAGAGGTAGAAAATAAAAATTACCTGATCCAAATTACCTCTTCCCTAATATCTTTATATAACTATTTAATGTTATTAAGTTGTATTTGTCTTTTGATTTTTCATCATAATTTACATTGAAAATTTATTCATAATTTATTTGATGAGTTGAATTATACAACATGTGCCATCAACATCACCATCATCTCAGTCTTGCCTGAGTAAGACCAGCAAGGCTGATTAAAGCAAATGACTGCATAGACGGAGCATTATATGCCTCTGGGCAAAAATCTTTTTTACCAATATGTTTCCTTTATTATCTCATCACAAATCGGAATAAATTTTCTTTGAGCCACATCATTGGACTGGTCTCTTCTAACAACTATGTATTAAGTATTCCCTGTCCCAATTGTATGGCGGTAACCTGAAGCCAGTGTGATTGTATGGATGTGTTCTTGAATGTGTAGTTAGTTTATTTAGTACACGGTGATAACATCACATCACGTTACTGGTAAATATTTGCTCATTATTAGCAAAAAGTGGTGAAACGTTAAATACATTTGATGTGGTGGTGGTTGTTTATTTAGATGGTTGGTGGCATTCTGATGAGGTTTTATTTGTTCATCGGTTGCCTTTCTGCCTGTTTGTCTGTCTGTCATTCCTAGCAGCCGAAATGACGGAATGGCTGCCAGACTGCCATGGCAACTGTATCTATCTCTCATTGTAAATGATGAAAATAACAAAATCAATTCCAACATCAGCAAACAACAACGAAAAAAAATCTAACTCACAATCAGTATAGAAATAAATTATTATTATTCACTTGTTAAACTTGTTGAGATAATTTATTTATTTTTGCAATAAAATAATTATATTATTACAATTTTTTTTCTTTTTTGGTGTTAGCCAAGCGTGCAAAGGTAAAACTTTTATTAATTAATTATCTTAAGAGGGCGATAATTTTATTAATAACACTGTGTTAAAGTTAATTTATACTCCTGATGTGACTTACCCAGCAAAAACTTGGTAATTAGTACTCCTTCCCAATTGCATTTCCTGGCAATGGGTACTAATTACTATCAGTATTACTTTTGCAGCCCAAACGACAAACAAGTTGTTGACTCCAAGGCAGTCGCGCATCCAAATTTTTGAAGGGAACTTTATTTAGTAATTTCAGAAGAAAAACCTACCTGACAGATCTACTTACATCACAAATAATATCCTTTTTACTCAAATTAACGGACCTTCTAGCAGACATGGCTGGCTGTGACTGTCATAACCCAGCAGAAATTTTGCTGAACTGGCAGCAGCTTTTGGAAAGGAAACTCGAGTCAAGGAGCGCATCCAAACCTGCTGAATTCATGCATGATTCTCTAAGGCGATGTCACACTTTAGAGCGCTAGTTGGATACACCGAAAAAGCGCTATTGAGATGCTCTGAATTGACATCTCTTTAGATCGCTGAAAAAATCGCAATAAAGATGCAGTGAATTCATGTATCTTTTTAGAGCTGATTTAAGCAGAATAAAGACGAAGAACATTTGACTATTTCTGAAATACAAATTACAAAATTTGAAATACAATTGACTATTTCTGAATGCAATTGGAAAATCTTAATACAATTGACTAATTCTGAAAATCAGTTGACTCCCTGCAAGCATTTGGAAGAAATATCGCCTAAGAGATCCAATTACATTTAAAAAATTTCCAATTATAATTCGAAAATTTCAAATTATATTTCAGAAAATTCCATTTATATTTCAGATATTACCATTTATAACCAAAAAAAAATTTAAACAAATTTTTAAAAAAATGTTATGATTGAAGCACTCTTTGCAGCGCTGATTAATGCGCAATAATGATGCAGTGAAATCATGTGTCTTTGTCGAAAACTCATGTTTTTTTATTGAAAAAGTGTTAAATATATTCAAAAGGAAAGCATGTATGAAATTTTATCAAAATATAATTTTATATTTTGAGTTTTATATAAAAAATCTTAACAAAAAATTAAAATTTGTTCTCCTTACTTTTACTGCATCTTCAAGAGCGCTCTTTGGATGCGCTTCGGTATGCTATAAAGAGATGCTGTGTCGCCAAAATCTCGATTTATTTTTGCTGGGAAGCCAGTTTATATGATTGAACAGTCGTAATATTAATATTTTTCTATACAAACCAACAAATAAAATTCAAGTTGAAAAATGTAGAAGAACATTCAATTTCTTACCGGTTTCAAACACCCCAGATATACACCTTTTCCAATTGAAATTCAGAAAAGATCAATTGTAGTTCAGAAATCACAATTGAAATTCAGAAATCCTAATTGAAATTCAGAATAGCCCAATTGAAATTCAGAAATCATAATTGAAATTCAGAAAAGCCCAATAGAAATTACGAAATCACAATTGAAATTCAGAAAAGCACAATTAAAATTCAGAAATCAGAATTGAAATTCAGAAAAGCCCAATTGAAATTCAGAAAAGCACAATTGAAATTCAAAAAATCTCAATTGAAATTCAGAAAAGCACAATTGAAATTCAAAAAAGAAAATCCAATTGAAATTCAGAAATCGTTATTGAAATTCAGAAAAACCCAATTGAAATTCAGAAAAGATCAATTGAAATTCAGAAATCATAATTGAAATTGAAATTCAGAAAATCACAATTGAAATTCAGAAAAGTACAATTGAAATTTAGAAAAGCACAATTGAAATTCAGAAAAGCAAAATTGAAATTTCGAAAAGCCCAATTGAAATTCAGAAATCGTAATTGAAATTCAGAAATCGTAATTGAAATTCAGATAAACCCAATTGAAATTCAGAAAATCGCAATTGAAATTCAGAAAAGCACAATTGAAATTCAGAAAAGCACAATTGAAATTCAGAAAAGCCCAATTGAAATTCAGAAAAACACAATTGAAATTCAGAAAAGCACAATTAAATTTCAGAAAAGCCCAATTGAAATTCTGAAAAGCCCAATTGAAATTTAGAAAAGCCCAATTGAAATTCAGAGAATCACAATTGAAAATCACAATTGAAATTCAGCAAAGCCCAATTGAAATTCAGAAAAGCACAATTGAAATTCAGAAAAGCACAATTGAAATTCAGTAAAGCTCAATTGAAATTCAGAAAAGCCCAATTGAAATTCAGAAAATCACAATTGAAATTCAGAAAAGCCCAATTGAAATTTCAATTGTGATTTTCTTAGTTTCAAATGGGCTTTTTCTGAATTTCAATTGTGCTTTTCTGAATTTCAATTGTGCTTTTCTGAATTTCAATTGGGCTTTGCTGAATTTCAATTGAGATTTTCTGATTTTCAATTGTGATTCTCTGAATTTCAATTGGGCTTTTCTGAATTTCAATTGGGCTTTCTGAATTTCAATTACGATGTCTGAATTTCAATTGTGCTTTTCTGAATTTCAATTGGGCTTTTCTGAATTTCAATTGTGCTTTTCGGAGTTTCAATTGTGCTTCTCTGAATTTCAATTGTGCTCTTCTGAATTTTAATTGTGCTTTTCTGAATTTCAATTGGGCTTTTCTGAATTTCAATTGTGATTTTCTGAATTTCAATTGTGATTTTCTGAATTTCAATTGGGCTTTTCTGAATTTCAGTTACGATTTCTGAATTTCAATTGGGCATTTCTGAAGTTCAATAACGATTTCTGAATCTCAATTATGCTTTTCTGAATTTCAATTGGGCTTTTCTGAATTAAAATTTTGCTTTTCTGAATTTCAATTGTGCTTTTTTGAATTTCAATTCGGTTTTTCTGAATTTCAAATGGGCTTTTCTAAATTTCAATTACGATTTCTGAATTTCAATTGTGCTTTTTATACCCTCCAACCACAGTATGGGGGAATACTCACTTTGTCATTCCGTGTGTAACGCATCGAAATATCGGTCTAGGACCCCATAAAGTATATATATTATTGATCAGTGATCGATTCTAAGACATTCTAGCGATGTCCGTCCGTCCGTCTGTCCGTCTGTAGAGGACACGATACAGTCCAACATAAATGAGCTAGGCTTTCGAAGTTTGGCACGAATATGTCTCATATTCCTAGGCAGGTTAAGTTCGGAAATGGGTAAAATCGGACCAAGGGGAAAAAAGTTCCCCCTTGGAGAACTAAACCAACCTCTGAAAAACTGTATTTTTTGCAGGGTTTTTTGTACTTTTTTTAAGAAAATGCAACATTTTAATGTCAGAGGAAGCTCAAAACCCTGCATGTGGACCCAGCGCACATTGGGTTGAAATGGATCAAAAGTGGCGCTTTATTCAAAACTGAAATTTTTTTTTTTTACAAAAGTTATTAATTTAGGGTTAAAGTATATAAAATTACACTAACAAATCTGTCACAACTATTATTCTGAGTTGTTTACTTTTCTTGAAATCCGCCGTCAAAATCAAATAATTGTTTGTGTTTGAGTTAAAACACCTCAATTCAACCGAAAAAAGTAGCATTTTTGACCTTACCCCTTTCGAATTTGATGAAACTTGGAATATAGTTGGGCCCTTACAAAAAAATCATAGCGCCAAAATTTTGGACTTCTGGTAGTTTTTCTTCCCGAGATATGGGGTCTTGAAAATTGGCAAAATCGTATATATTTGACACAAGTGTTCTGAGATAAATGAAGATAACTCAAAAAGTAATAACAATACAGGCCTCAGTCAGGTCGCAAATAATAGGCAATGAGACAGCCTTTAAAATGGCATTCCCCAAGATTTTTTTTGAAAAAGGTCAAAGGTCATTGGTTTTAACCTTAATTTTTGGAGAGCTCAAAAAACGATATTTTTAAAATTTTGGAAAAAATGTATGTTATTAAGGATCACCTATAGTACTTAAGTTTAAATTTCCAGGATGGAGACTTCATTGGAACTTTTAATATTAATAGAAACATAATGACAGGAAAGAAAAAGCGGTGTATTTTCCCTTACAAAAAAAAATATTTTTTTTTTGTCTTTGAGATTCTAGTACCAAATTTCACTTTTCTGAATGTTTTTGACGTGCTGAGTCCAAATATGACCTTTGAAGTGGCCTATCGCAATTAGTTTTCGAGATATCTGCACATAAATGTGTAAAAATTGCTAAAATACTATTACTGTGGTTTTTTTGAACATTTAGGTGCATATGTCTTGAAAAGTAATAGCGATAGGCCATTTCAAAGGTCATATTTGGACTCAGCACGTCAAAAACATTCAGAAAAATTAATTTTGGTACCAGAATTTCAAAGACAAAAAAAAAATTTTTTTTTTCTAATAGAAATTACACCGCTTTTTCTTCCCTGTCACAATGTTTCTATTAATATAAAAAGTTCCAATGAAGTCTCCATCCTGAAAATTTAAACTTAGGTAGTATGGGTGATTCTTAACGACATATGTTTTTTCCAAAATTTTAAAAATATCGTTTTTTGAGATATAGCTCTCCAAAAATTAAGGTTAAAACCAATGACCTTTGACCTTTTTCAAAAAAAATCTTGGGAAACGCCATTTTAAAGGCTGTCTCATTACCTATTATTTGTAACCTGACTGAGGCCTGTATTGTTATTACTTTTCGAGTTATCTTTATTTATCTCAGAACACTTTTGTCAAATATATACAATTTTGTTAATTTTCAACACCGCATATCTCGAATACTGGATTGACCAGAAACCTGAAAAATTGGAAAAATCTCTTTTTTGTCAAAGTAAACTCCAGTACTAAATTTCATTAAATTTGGAGGGGGTGTGGTCAACTCCTCGGTTGAATTGAGGTGTTTTAGCTCTTATACATTGTGATAATAAAGCATATAGTATAGGCTTTAATCTAAAAGAAAAAAAACGTCCGGGTTTAATGCCGTTTTTTTTTTATTTAAGATTTTATGAAAAAAATATGGTGGCTTCAATAACACTGCATCACAAAAAAACAAAAAATTTTCGGACCCAGAAACTAGACCCACTTATCCTTATGTATTTTGACCTTCTGAAATCGATTCTGCCATCAGAATTGAATTCTATAGTAGGGGTTTCCTGTGATTTACAAGGAAAGTCCGCAAAGTGAACCCACCTAAATTCCTTGTGAATTTGACAAAGTTACAAAATTTTTTAATTTTATTTCTGTAAGTAAGGTTCAAGTCTGATTTATTACATAGAAAATTAGAGTATTTTAAATAAAATCCGTAAAAAATTGCAGAAGTTACATGCATTTGAACAAAAACGCGTTATTTCAGTTTTATACAAAAACAGTTGTATTTATGTTGTGAACTAATGCGTTTTTGTTCAAATGCAAGTAACTTCTGCAATTTTTGATGGATTTTATGAAAAACCTCTTATTTTCTTTGTAATAAATCAGACTTGAACATTACATACCAAAATAAAATTTTAAAAAATGTTAAGTTATTGTTGGTCAAATTTACAAGGAAATCAGGTCGGTTCACTTTTGCGGACTTTCCTTGTAAATTGCAGAAAAACCCAACGGTAGAATTTAATTCTTATCGCGGAATTGAATTTAGAAGGTAAAAATACATAAGTATTAGTGGGGGTAGACCTTTTTTTGTGGGTCTTTGTAATCTATATATAAACAAGTAAAAGTTTGAAATTCGGCTGTGCTAAATCTTTGATACCCTCCAACAAGCAAAAAAATAAAAATGACAGGGACGGTTTTTGTGCGTTATTATGAATAACGCAGCTGATATATATTTTTTTTTAATTTCCAAGGCTTAAGTTAAAAAATGTAAATTTAAACATTCAAGAATTTTTATGAAAAAATTTGGTTTCTTAATAAATTTAGTACTTATATGAGAGCACATAATTTTTGTTAAACGTTTATAATAGCACTTTACATAAACTTTAATTTGCTATTTGTTTCAAAATATTGTGTTTTTTAATTTCACAGATACGGTAAAAATTGTGAATTTGGTTTTATCCCGAAATGAAGCATAACTACGCGCCTAATATGTTAATTTTTTTCAAAAATGGTTGTATTTTACTTATTAATGATTAGATGCCAATAAAAAAATTAATAGTTCCAAATTACAACTTTCCTCACTTTTTTATGGAAAATTTAAAAAAAATTTAAAATTTGGTGAAACACAAAAATCCGAATTTAAACAAATTTTATGCAAGTATTAACACATATTTATTTTTTTATTGTTTTAAATTTTTATTATCGCATTAAAAATACTTTAATTTGCAACTGTATTCATTAAATTATAGCTTTTGGTTTAAAAGTTACAGCTTAAATTGTGAATCAAGTTCAATTTTCAAGAAACACTAAAAAAATTCTGACAGGTTTAAAAAAAATAAAAACCACATGTTTTCTCTTTAAAAGGGTGCTTTCTAATGTTTTATTTATGATTCATCAATCAAAAAATATCATATGTTATTTTTACTGCTTCCCTGAATAAAGCGCCACTTTACCACTCATTCAACCCAATGTGCAGCGGATAAAAAAAAATAAAAAAAGTTTGACCCGCCCCTTTTGTGGGCGTGGATATAAAAAAGTATTTTAATAATGATTAATTAAATTAAATAATTGGAAGAATCATAATAAATCCATTTGCTAACATCTATGGCAAGGGGAAGGTGCCCCCCAATGTCTTCCACCAAACCCCCAAAATCCCAAAACCCCGCCCCCCCCCCCTCACAAAAAAAAGACGCCCCTGATTTTTTTTTACATTTTGGAGGGTATCAAAGATTCGGCACAGCCGAATTTAACACTCTCACTTGTTTAAATTTCAATTGGGCTTTTCTGAATTTCAATTGTGCCTTTCTGAATTTCAATTGGTCTTTTCTGAATTTCAATTAGGCTTTTCTGAATTTCAATTGTGATTTCTGAATTTCAATTGGGCTTTTCTGAATTTCAATTGTGATTTCTGAATTTCAATTGGGCTTTTCTGAATTTCAATTGTGATTTCTGAATTTCAATTGGGCTTTTTTTAATTTCAATTATGATGTCTTAATTTCAATTGTGCTTTTCTGAATTTCAATTGGGATTTCTGAACTACAATTGCTCTTTTCTGAATTTCAATTGGAAAACGTGTAGTGCTATCTTCAGTCGGATTTTAAAATGTAGGTTTTTTATACCCTCCAACCACACTATGGGGGTATACTCACTTTGTCATACGGTTTGTAACGCATCGAAATATCGGTAGGGGACCCCACAAAGTATATATATTATTGATCCATGATCGATTCTAAGACATTCTGTGAATTTCCGTCAGTCCGTCCGTCTGTCCGTCCGTCTGTCTGTTGATGGCACGAAACAGTCCAAAATAAAAGAGATAGCCTCCTGCAATTTGGCATGAATATGTCTTATGGTCCTAGGCAGGTTAAGTTCGTAAATGGGCAAAATCGGCTCAGGGGAAAAAAAGTTCCCCCTTGAAGAACTGAACCAACCTCTGAAAAAATACACTTTTTTTACATGTTTTTTTGTATTTTTGTTAAATAAATGAAACATTTGCTATATTTATCGGGATGGGAAGGTGCTCTCAACGTCCCCCACTGACCCCCATCATCCCTCCCCAAAAAAAAAAACAAACGCCCCTGACAATTTTTTTTTAATTTTTTTTTTTACATTTTGGAGGGTATAAAAGATTCGGCACAGCCGAATTTAACACTCTCACTTGTTAGGTTGTAAGTGGCTGCTGACGTTTTACGTCAACACACGTAGACTCAGACTCATTGTGATACTCTCACTTGTTTTTTAATGGTAATAATTTTCCTTATATGAAGGTTTCTATTTCAAACGTACCACGAAAAAAAAATGTTGTTGGATCAAAGTCAAACTTTGAGAGCTTATTGCCCTATATGAAAGTAACAAATCGTGGAACAAAAGTTTTCGTTTTTCGGAAAAATGGGCGAGATAGGCGTGGTCAAACATGGTAAAATTGAGCAATTTTTGCATGATGTCGCTTTATATTTAATTTTTTCTACAGTAACTCAACGATTCTGAAATTTTCGAAACACATTTATTTTATAGTGTTTTGTATGGGCTATCGATTGGCATTATTAGTTTTTGGAAAGAATTCAGAACTATGTCTAAATTTTTCAAATGAAAAATAAAAATCGCCATTTTTAATTTTTTTTAAAAAAATTTTAAATTAAAGTTCATTTCATTCTCTACATCATATCAAATTTTCAGAGAGCAGTTATTTTTGGTTTTCGAGAAAATTGGCTTTAAAATTTAAATGTCTTATTTCATTTTCCATATCACTCATACGCCACGATACATTTATTTTTGCACTTACCAAAAACTTGTTTAATTCTGTTTAGATAACAGATTTAGAGCTGATTTGTCTTGTTTATATGAATTCGACTGTTTTTTTGTTGACCAGAGACATACAGTGCCATCGCTTACTCGTCTTCTGTGTAATAAGAATGACAATTTTTTTGAACTTTAAAATATTTGAAATGATGAAGAAGGTTTGTAAAATTTTTGAAGTGCAGACTTTAAAATATTTTTTGGAACTTGTCTACTTCTGATATATTTTAAATTTTTAGTTGTAAGGCAATGTGTTTAATATCAGAGTATTCTTAAAAATTAACAACGACTGTGAATATTGTTGCCTGGATTTATTCCAGTAAATGGCTAGCGGCGTCCCAGAATTTCAACAATCATAATGCAAAGATCACTTCTGAAATATTGTCATTTTATTGATAGGTTGCATTCACCTTGATACGAAGAATCTTGAAAAACAGTCGAATTCTTATTATAAATATGACAAATCAATAGAGTCCGGCCGAAACCAGTTTTTCGATGCCAAACCGAAACCGAACCAAAACCGAACCAAAACCGAAACTAAAAAAAAATTAATGCCTGGCTGAATAAAATTTTTATTTATTTCTTTTTTAAAATAAATATACAGCCCTTAATATTTTTAAACCATCGGAATTGTTGTATTTATTAAAAAATATATATATTTTAAAAAATTACAAAAAATCGTATTTAAATAAACTTAAAAAAAAATTGTTCATTAAATCTGTAGATTAAGAAAAAAAAAATTATTTGAACTGTAACAGTAACACGTTAATTGGAAATCCTTGTTACATTTTTAAAATGAACTGAATCAAGTGTAATGATACTCGAAATTGAAAAATTCAACAACTTTTTTATATATTTTTTAAAATACTAAAATTTTGCCGAATACCGAATAGAGGCCGAAACCCCATTATTCGGCCGAAGTCGAGACCGAAACCGAATATTCGGTTGGACACTACAAATCAGCTCTAAATCAATTATCTAAATAGAATTAAATAAGTTTTTGGTAAGTGCAAAAATAAATGTATCGTGGCGTATGAGTGATATGGAAAATAAAATAAGACATTCAAACTTTAAAGCCAATTTTCTCGAAAACCAAAAATAACTGCTCTCTGAAAATTTGATATGATGTAGAGAATGAAATGAACTTTAATTTAAAATTTTTTTTAAAAAAAATTAAAAATGGCGTGTTTTTTGCTACATCGATTTTTATTTTTCATTTGAAAAATTCAGACATAGTTCTGAATTTTTTCCAAAAACTAATAATGCCAATCGATAGCCCATACAAAACACTATAAATTAAATGTGTTTCAAAAATTTCAGAATCATTGAGTTACTGTAGAAAAAATTAAATATAAAGCGACATCATGCAAAAATTTATCAATTTTACCATGTTTGACCACGCCTATCTCGCCCATTTTTCCGAAAAACGAAAACTTTTGTTCCACGATTTGTTACTTTCATATAGGGCAATAAGCTCTCAAAGTCCCTATACAATGCTTTTTATTTGTTTAGAACTTTATTTTATTAAATTCGATTCTAGCGGTCCAAGGGGCTTCCTAGAGGGGTAAAAAGTTAGACCGACCCCCCCACAATTTTTCTGAAGCTACCAACATCCTATCTTCACTTAATAAGGGGGTTTTCATAAAATATTTTATGATACACCGTCCGACAAATTTCAAAGGGCTGTACACATGAACCGGACCAAAAAAATTCTGATTTTATCGCCGAAAATAAAATACCGGAGCCTAGATCAATTCGCGTTTTTCTAGATTAATTCACGTCTTCGCGAAATATGAAAATTTTTGTTGCACTATAGAAAAAGTTAACGCTAGTTAGGAAGTGGGGATAGAAATAACATTCCCGAGTTTCTCAGGTCTTTTAAATCAATTCGAGTTTTTCTCAAAAAATTAAAAAAAAGAAAATATATTGTTAAATTGTTTTTCACAAAATAATCGTTAAATAAGTCGAAAAAATGTATTGAATATACTTCTGAGAAAAATAATGATTAAAGATGATGATTTTTAGCTGTCGTTTTTGCCCTTATTTGAAATAGTCTTACAGAATGCCATTAAATCGTTCGTTAAAAGGTTTCAATATTCTACAAAAATGTTCTGCATCAAATTTCACTAGGGGTTGTCAAAAACCAATAGTTCGTGCGATTATAGCAAAATGTTTAAAAAAGAAAAATGGTAAAGAATATTAGAAAAAAGGACTAAAATGACTCAAACTAGTTTGAGATAGAGGGTTAATATGTTCTACGAAAAGAACTGCCATCAAATTTTACTAAAGACATGTATAAACACTATTTAGCTTAGAAGTAGATTTAATATATTTTTCGACTTTTTTCACACTACTTTGGAGAAACACACCTTTTTTTATAAGCGTTTTTCGCGAATACGCGAGTTGATCTGGAAAAACTGGGAGATACGTGTATTTAATTTTCGGTCTGGTCCATGTGTACAAAAGTGTGTCGGTGTCATAATTCTGTTTTTTGATGATTTTTTATTTTCATTTGACAGTTTTAATGCATATTTTCGTAAAAAAGCCGCAAGCACGATCTCTAGATATTTTTTTTTTAAATAAAAAAAAACAATTTTTTTTTTCATTAAAAGGAACAAATTCAGGGGAAAAGGCGTCCAAAAATAAATATTTTTTTTCTGGGCACTCTAATATACACATGAGAAATTGCCAATAACATTTAAGAAAAAAAAGTATCAAATTTTTTCGTAGCACTTTGATAAATCTTTGTACGTTAATAATATGATAAATAAATAATAGTTTGCAAGACATTGCGATTATTTTTTTTTTTTTGTAATTAACAGGCCTATTCTCAGTTATGACTGGTTATGACTAATTTTATTATTTTTAAACTTCATATTCCCTGTGTTTGTTGTAAACACAATCATAAAAAGTCTCAAAATTTAAAATTATTTGTCAATTTTGAGACAATGTGGGTAGCAGGTCTTTATTTTTTTGAAATTTTCAAACAAAATTTGAATTTTTTTATGATTGTTTACAACAACCATATGGAAAAAAATGAGTTATGATTGAGTTATGACTTTTTTTGTGAATAGGCCCCTAAATTCCCAAGTTACAAAAAATTTAATATAAAAAATGTATAAATCAACAACTTTTGATCTATGAAAGAAACTATCATAACAAAACTGAAATATCACTTTTTCACCACAATTTAAAATTTCATGAAAATCACTACACAGAAAAAAACGAATTGTTATATTGACCCCTATATTTGTGAATACAAATTTGTAATATCAACAACAGTTTGTAAATTTTGATTGTTGAAAAAAAAATTAGTTTTTCTCAACGAAGACATTCAACAAATACAAACACAATTTGTTGATTTAACAAAAGTAAAAAATTTTAATTTTTTTTTTCAACAAAGAATTTCAACAAACACAATTTGTTGATCTGACAAATGATTTTTTTTCAACAAAGAAATTTAACAAACACAAACACTATTTGTTGACATGATAAAAGAATTTTGAAATAATCCGGATTTTAAAAACAGAAAACACAAAATTTAAAATTTTCATCAAATTTAAAAAGTTTTATTGTGTTCAAAATAAAATGTTTTTCAGTAATATTTTTTTATTTTCATCGGAAGATGATAATATATTTTTCTTTCAAAAAAATTAAACCAAAAAATAACAAAAGAAACTTTTTCCAAAAATATTTCAAATGATATTTATCAAAAACAAAATTTTTTTTTTTTTTTGTAAAAGTAAAAGTTGAAACAGATGTTGTTGTTATTTTTGTTAAAAAATTTTGTATTTATTTTCAAATGACAAATATTTAAAAAAGAAAATTTCCGAAACAAATTCAAATATTGAAAACAATTTTATTTTTCGTTTTTTTTGACTGAGTTTGTTGAAATCAAAATCTAAGTTTTGAATTATGGACTAACAGGCGCCGTCTTTACTAAATGCTTGGTTGATATAATGTTTGGTTGATTTACAATTGTTTATTTATATTTTCTGTGTAGCAGCGTCTATGTACTAAGACCTCCCTTATTACGTGTCTCTTAGTTTATATAATCATACCACATTGACAGTGTGGCAGTGGTTTACACAAATAATGTCCACGATTTCAGCAGTTTTCGTTTCAAATGAGCTTGTCAACAAAGTTATTAGCAAGATTGGTAACTGAAACGGATAACGGTATTGGTATCTCGTTTATTTTTTTATTTCGGTATCGGTAAAGCCCACTTCAGACTATAATACTGAGTCGTAAGAAAATACGTATCTTAAATAATACGAAATTTTCTCCGCTTGTCAAAAAATCTTTTAAAAAATCCTTTGCGTATTCACACCATCACATCTTAAATATTATCAAAACAAATACAACCCTGATCTTATGAAAAGCGTATACGTTTTCTCATTTTTAGAGAAATTTCTAAAAATGAGAATACGTATCCGCTTGTCATTTTTCAATCCGTATTTCTCTTAGTTTTATACCGATTTGTGTTTACACCATACTATTTTATAGATTTTACAAAAAATTTTGACAGATATTATTACAAATATTATAGTCTGAAGCCACCTTAAGAGACACCCCAGCAGATGTTTTGTCGAACTGGTAGCAGCTTTTGGAAATGAAACTCGAGTCAAGGAGCGCATCCAAACCTGCTGAATTCATTCATGATTCTCTAAGGCGATGTCACACTTTAGAGTGCTAGTTGGATACACAGAAAAAGCGCTCTTAAGATGCTCTGAATTCACATCTCTTTAGAGCGCCGAAAAAATCGCTATAAAGATGCAGTGATTTCATGTATATTTTTAGAGCTGATTTAACTATTTCTGAAATACAAATTACAAAATCTGAAATACAATTGACTAGTTCTGAATGCAGTTGGAAAATCTTAAATACAATTGACTAATTCTAAAAATCAGTTGACTCTCTGCAAGCATTTGGGAGAAATATTGCCTAAGTGATCCAATTACATTTAAAAAATTTCCAATTATATTTCGAAAATTTCAAATTATATTTCAGAAACTTCCATTTATATTTCAGACATTACCATTTATAAACAAAAAATTTTAATTACATTTAAAAAATGTTCAATTATATTTGTTGATTTTTCTGTTAGTACAGATCGAGCACGGGCTCTAATTCTATTTGTTATAAGGGTCTGAGTTGAAAATGTAGAAGAAAAATTTTAATTTCTAAAAGCTATAGACATTTCTGGTATTCCTATACCGGTTTCGGACAGTTCCAGTTAACTGTCTTCATCAGTAGGATTTAAATGCCAGTTTGTTTTTGTTAATTGTAATTGTTTTTCTAATATGTGAATTTTATTAATATCAATGCCCAGTCCAGTAGCTGATTTCTGTAACTCTCGAATCGAAAGATTTCTCGCATGAAACATGTGAAATGGAAACGAAAACATTGCAAATCGGCACAAAAAGTGACTTTTCACATTTTACTGTTTCTGTAACTTTGTTGTGCGAAAACTTTTAAACATATATGGGAGTTTTCGTGTCAACTGACACAACTTTTGAAACCGATGTCTTCCGATCGGGATGAAATTTGCACCAAGGTTAGTCCTATTGGATAGTAGTTCAGACACAATTTTTCAACGAGATCGGTCAAGAACTCTCTGAGTTAGAGGGGGTCAAAATTTGACATTTTGGCCAAAGAGGTGTTGATTCTCATCCTATTGTTTTTAGCAAAATGTGTTCCAAAGAGTTTAGATAGCTATTTCTTCAGTCTTTCGAAAAAAAATATAAAAATAAAAAAAAATAAAAAAATTTTTTTTGATTTTTTTTTTTTTAAATCCAAAACTTTTTTGACTTTTTCCTCAAATTGGGCCCTTTTTTTTTTTTTCGATTCAAAAGAAAGCTTAGGCGATTTTCTTTAAGAGCTGTGGGGTCGCTTAGTGGGATGCGGGTGGGATATCTATGAAAATTTTTTTTTTTTTAACTTTGGAACACAAAAAACGGTTCTTCAATTTGCACTATTAGGAGTGGGATAGCTAACCAGTTTTCGATTTCGATCCACGATGCCCTCTAATTTTTTTAAGGTTCGAAAAAGAAAGCACAAGCCAAAAAATGGGGGCGGTGGGGAGGGGCCATATGGCCCCTCATTGGGGTCAAAGTTGGGCGTAAATAGGTAAAAATCCTCAAATAGCCCCAAAACTCCCCTAGAAACGCCACTGGAGGGGTGCAATGTGAGACCGACCTCCAATAATTTTCTGCCCCCAACATTTTTCTTGAACGTACCTTACCCCTATTTCCACTTCCTAAGGGGGCTCCCATACAAACCATTTTTAAAAAAATTGATCTTACCTTTCTAACTTACCCTAAAGTGCCCCTAGTAGGGCCAAATGTATGACCGACCTCCATTATTTTATTAATTCCAACATTTTTGCAAACATACCTACAATGTATCTTTAACCCTTAATAATACATTTCGATTATTTTTTATAAATTTGTTTTATTAAACCAGCTCCTACCGCCCCTACCGTGCCTCCTAGAGAGGCAAAAATTGCGACCAACCCCCATTATTTTTTAATTACCAACATTTTGTCCCAACATCATAACACCCTATCTCCACTCCCTAAGGGGTTCCCATACATTATAAAAACATGTATTTTTAAAAACTAATAAAAAAATAAAAAAAAAAATGTATGGGGACCCCCTTAAGAGTTGAAAATAAAGGGTAGGTATATTCTGAGAAAATGTTGGAGTTGGAAAAATATTGGGGGTTGGTCATACATTTTACTTCTCTAGGGGCACCCTATGGACAGTTAGAGCAGTAGGAGCAAATTTTATAAAAATGTCATTTTGTATGGGAGCCCCTTAGGAAGTGGGAATAGGGGTAAGGTATGTTCAAGAAAAATGTTGGGGGCAGAAAATTATTGGAGGTCGGTCTCACATTGCACCCCTCCAGGGGCGTTTCTAGGGGAGTTTTGGGGCTTTTTGAGGATTTTTACCTCTTTACGCCCAACTTTGACCACTATGAGGGGCCATATGGCCCCTCCCCACTGCCCCCTTTTTTTTGGCTTGTGCTTTCTTTTTCGAACATAAAAAAATTAGAGGGTATCGCTGATGGAAATCGAAAACTGGTTAGCTATCCCACGCCTAATAGTGCAAATTGAAGAACGGTTTTTTGTGCTCCAAAGTTAAAAAAAAAATTTTTTCATAGATATCCCACTCGCATCCCACTAAGCGACCCCACAGCTCTTAAAGGAAATCACCTAAGCTTTCTTTTGAATCAACAAAAAAAAAAAAAGGGCCCAATTTGAGGAAAAAGTCAAAAAAGTTTTGGATTTTTAAGAAAAAAAATCAAAAATTTTTTTTTTATTTTTTTTATATTTTTTTTCGAAAGACTGGAGAAATAGCTATCTAAACTCTTTGGGACACATTTTGCTAAAAACAAAAGGTAAGAAGTTACATGGATGAGAATCAACACCTCTTTGGCCAAAATGTCAAATTTCGACCCCCTCTAACTCAGAGAGTTCTTGACCGATCTCGTTGAAAAATTGTGTCTGAACTACTATCCAATAGGACTAACCTTGGTGCAAATTTCATTCCGATCGGAAGACATCGGTTTGAAAAGTTGTGTCAGTTGACACGAAAACCCCCATATTTAAAAATAATTTGAATTGCTCCGTGTTATTTCTTTTTTTGTTTTCTTACTATTTTCTCACTTTGATTACTTTTTTGACAGCTATCTTGGAATATTCCAATACAAACGCTGGCGTTTTCGCATTGACATATAGAAACAGTTTTTATTCCGGAGTCGAGAAACTGTGAAATTTTTTGTTTCATATTTTTCGATGCGAAAACTTCTCACTTTAATTTCAGAAACGGGCTACAGAATCGAACCACGAATATTTTCATACCATTAACAACACTGGTGGGATGGCACTCTAGACATCACCGCCAAAGCATTGATTAGATATGTGTTGGATGAATATTCGTTTTTATACCCTCCACTCTAGTGATAGAGGGTATATATAAGTTTGTCATTCCGTTTGTAACACATCGAAATATTGGTCTAGGACCCCATAAAGTATATATTTTCATGATCCTTGATCGATTTTAAGTCGATCTAGCGATGTCCGTCCGTCCGTCCGTCCGTCTGTCTGTCTGTCCGTTGAAAACACGCTAACTTTTGAAAGACTTTACGGAGGCTCCTGAAGTTTGACATATATGTTCTCCATTTACCGGGTCAGGTTGGTATTGCAATCCAGCGAAATCGGTCAAGTGGTTCAAAAGTTATGAGCAAAAGAGTAAATTTCGGCAAGGTTATTTTTCGAATTTACAATATTAAAACCACTTTAACTTTCAAAAGACAATTCTGAGGGGGCTGAAGCTTAGCATATATATTTGCCGTTCCCCGAGGCTATTTGGTTTTTAATTTCTGCAAAATCGGTTCAGTGGTTCAAAAGTTATAAGCAAAGCAATGAATTTCAGATTTGTTTCACCTTAAACTGTTGAAAACTCGTTAAACAAGTTTTAAAAGCATGGTGAAATACCAGTTTTTTAAAACTTGTTGTTGTTTGTTTTCTTGTCGTAGGATGCAGTTTAGTTGTTAGACAAGTAAATATTTGTTATTGTTTTGTTATTGTAACTGTATGTAACGGTGTATAGTAAGAATTTTTGGAAAAAAATCAAATGAAGTAAAATAAAAAGTGGGAAATATGTGAAATATTTTTTTTGTATTGCAATATGCATGCATATACATAGGTACAAAACAACAAAAATATTTTACAAAGTAATTTTGTTACTCAAAGAAATTGTACACTAAAAAAAATATTTACACTAAAAAAATGTTACACTCAAAAAAAATTTATACATAACTTTTTTTTTAATGAAATGTCACACTCAAAAAAATGCTGACAGTCAAAAAAATTTTACACTCAAAAAAATTTGATTGATTAAAAAAAAAGTTTTACTCAATATAATATATGTATTTCTAATAAAAAATTTGTGATGCAATTTTTTTAGAAAATTACTATCAGATGACATTGTGGAGGGTATTCATAGATTCGACCAAGTCGAACTTAATTTTTCTACTTGTTTCTATTCATTACTGCTTGCATTGCATATTAATAGTTTTCTACAGAGAGATTGACAAATTATATATGGGAAATTATTGAAATATAATTGGACATTTTTAAATATAATTGGAGATTCTAAAATATGATTGGACATTTTTTGTAATATAATTTGTATTTTCTGAAACTAAAGTGAAAATAGTGTACTCATTTTTTTTTATTTAAAATGTGAGGTGTTATGATTGAAGCACTCTTTGCAGCGCTGATTAATGCGCAATAATGATGAAATCATGTGTCTTTGCCTAAAACTCATGGTTTTTATTCAAAAAGTGTTAAATATATTCAAAAGGGAGCATGTATGAAATTTTATCAAAATATAATTTTATATTTTGAGTTTTATATAAAAAATCTTAACAAAATATTTTATTTTCCCCCCTTACTTTTACTGAATCCTCAAGAGCGCTCTTTGGATGCGCTTCGGTATGCTATAAAAAGATGCTGTGTCGCCAAAATCTCCATTTATTTTTGCTGGGACGGGTATGTTATTTTTCTTTCTACCCACTATCTGACATACGAAGGTCTTTTACAGGGCACCCACTGATTGTCCTGAAACTTGAATATGGGAATGAGGGGGAAAGTAAGAGATACCTGTTTTTTTTTTAGCTGCCCAATCTCAAATTTAAAAAAAGGTTGCCACCTTATGAAAAAATAAGGGCTTCCCGGAAAATCCGTTTTAAAGTCGAACTAGCAGGAATTTCGCCACACGAAAAAATAGGGGTCAGCTTAAATTTGATAGAGATTATTATATATGATTTTGGCGGTCGTACGTATATACATTTCCATATAAATGACCCCATTTTTGACAATAACGAACTTAACAAATCCGAATTTGGACACGACCGATAGGCCTTCAATAACCCTTCCGACCTATATAAAATGTTCATATAGTTTCTTTTAAAGAAATGTTAAAAATCCTCAAAAATCCCGTTTTTTTCATCCCCTTTGACCCGCTAAATCTAAGATTGGGCAGCTATAAAAAACAGGTATCTATTATTTTGGTCCCCTCTTTCAAATGTGCAAGTTTCAGGACAATCGGTGGGTGCCCTGTGAATAGGGTAGCCATTTCCGTTTTGAGAAAAAGAGGACATCCAACTCAAAAAAGGTGGACATTTGACCCAAAAAAGAGGACAATTTTTTTTATAAATTAATTTAAAGCAAATCAACAACGCGGTACAATATACAAATAAAATGTATTTTTAGTATTAGGAAAAAAATTTTTCTTTCCCCTTATAATTCAAAAATTTTCCATTATATTTTGAGAAAGAAATTCTCAATTATTGCCAATTATATATCAAAAATTTCTATATATTATTCAAAAAAAAATTTTATATCAGAACTTTCTATTTGTATTTAAAAATTTTCTAAATGCTTATCAGAAAATTTGTATTGCAAAAATTTCCATTTTCATTTCAAAATATCTTTATTATCAATATGTTTTTCAAAAAATTCAATTTGTTAATTGAAGATTTTTGAAAGGCATTTGGAAAATTTTGAAATAAAAATATAAATTTTTGAAATACATATATTTGGAATTTTTTCAGAAATTTTTGAAATATAAATGGAAATACTTATAAATTTTTATTAAGAAATAAAATTTGTTTTATTCGACCTTTAAAATATTATTTTTTGAGTTTATTCTACCTCGAAGGCCTTTACAAATTAAAGCGATGATATTCTCACAGAATTATTTTCAAAAAAAAAAAAAAATCTGTTTTAAATTTATTTATGTTGATCATTTTTGCGAGACTTAGTCAACACGTGTTTCGGAATTTGTCAGATTCCATTATCAAAACTATTAAACAAATAAAAAAACATATACTACAAGTAGCAAAGGGAATTTAAGTGATAAATCGCTAAAGTTTAAACAAAAATATTAATACTTATTCAACTCCACATACAATGAGAATCAGAAGAAAAAAATTGAACAATCTCTTAATAAGATCACGATCGACAAATAACCAACACGATCGTGATCTTACTAAGATATTGTACAATTTTCTTCTTTTTAAGTTGCCTGTTAGCTTAAAAACCACAAATAGAATTTCTATTTTTAAAACGAATCTTAAAGACCACTTGAATGGAAACCTTGAAACGCTTCTATTGTAAATAAATGCTTTCTATTTTTTTTCTTTTTTTTGTAAAATAAATTTTATTTAAGTAAAATACATTGTAATATGTACACCAATGTAAATTTGCCAGCTCGTCTCAACAATGCCTATAAGGCGCTGAGACCTACATAATTTTAGATTATAATTGTACTTGGAAAATAAATAAAAAAAAAAAATTCTCAATGAATGAAGAGTTGAATATGTATTATCAATTTTTGTTCGCGTTTTGCTCTCGAAAAGATGACATTATTGCTGATTAGCTAAAATGCAGCCAATAATAAAAGTTATGGGGAAAGTCCAAAAAGTAGGACAACCCCGGACACTTTCTAAAAAAGAAGTAGGACTGCCCCGGACGCCGTTAAAAAGAGGACGGTGTCCGGGGAAAAGAGGACGGATGGCAACCCTACCTGTGAAAGACCTTCCTTGTGAGTAGAGCAAACTTTTTCTATACACCATTTCCAAATGTATATCAAAAATTATCAATTGTATTTCAGAAATTATCAATTGAATTTCAGAATTTATCAATTGTATTTCAGAAATTATCAATTGTTTTTTAGAAGTTATCAATTGTGTTTCAGTACTTATCAAATGTATTTCAGAAATTGTCAATTATATTTCTGAAAATATCAATTGTATTTCAGAAACTATTAATTGAATTTCAGACTTATCATAAATTAGAAATTATTAATTCTATTTCAGTTATATCAATTGTATTTCAGAAGTTATCAATTGTTTATCAGAAATAGTCAAATGTATTTCAGAAGTTATCAATTGTATTTCAGGTATTATCAATTGTATTTCAAAATTTATCAATTGTATTTCAGACTATAATTTTCTTACTCGTTTAAAAAAAATCTCAATACCGGTATCAAGGGTTTTAGGATACCGTAATTATTAAATATTCGGAGTTTCAGTATTGGTAACAATGTTTAATACAAAAGGGTTTTGCAACGGATAACGGTATTGAAAAATGTATCGGTTTCCAACATTGGTTATTAGCTGTATTCTATCCATAATGATGACGATAGCAGTTATTGCCCAGCAAAATTTGGCATTACCAGTAATGGGGTTTGTAATCCGAAACAACTGTTAATAAGTAGTTACTTATTGAATGAAACACTAATTATTTTAACAAGGGCGTGAGACAAAAATAATTAGTGAAGTATGGAGTTAAATAAGTAGTTACTGACTCGGATTACTAATAAGGAGTAAAAACCCATTACCAATAAGAAGTAAAATAATTAGTTAATTAAAACATTTTAATTTTAATTGTTTTTACCAAAAAAAAAAATTGAGTAATTTTTATTAAGTTTTTAAGTACTTTTTAAGTTAATTGAATTTTAAAGGTTAAAAAATGCAAGTGTAAGGAGATATTATTACTTGAAAGTACTTTTATAGCATATTACTGAAAAGTAGTTACTTTTAGGCTTAAAATAATGTTAATGGTAATGTGTACTCATTATAAATAATGTACTAGGTAAAGATTACTTTTCACAACTCATTACCATGTTTTTGCTGGGTGTTAACGTGAGAATAAGGGACATCAAAAACAAATTAAAATGTCAGAACATACAGGGTTATTTTTTTCCATAACATTATTACAAGCTCTTTACTGCTAAGAGTACAACATTTAAGAAACTTCACTGAAAGAAATATGATCAATTCATTTATTAATTTCACATTTGTTCCATGAAAAAAATTAAAATAATTGAGCTGTAGTCAAAAAATCGAGAGAAACAGATTTTTAAGCATTAATGAAATTGGATAAGACCAAATACACCGTCCGACAAAGAAAAACTCGTTGAACACGAACTGGATAATATAAGTTTAAGACTTGAGACTACATGTAGTAAAACTGCATTTACAGTTATCCATTTCATGATACTGTTCTCTTTTAAAAGGACTTCAAAAATTTAAATGATGGCATTTTTAAAATATTTATTAAATATTCGTAATTGTCCTAGGATGCCGCAAGTGATGGCAAATAAAAGAAGAGGATCACGAAATGAAAAACTGTAAATTTAAAAAAAAAAAAATTACATGTTTTAGAGGTTTTTTGACTTATCTTCTTATATCTCACTTTGTGTCCGGAAAAAATAGAATCGTAACAAATAAAAAAAAACACTAAGGTATTTAACCAATTTTTGTTGTTATATTTAAAATACTAACAAAAAATTAAAAAAATGCAAAGGAAATTTTGTGCGCTGTCTCATGAAATTTTTAATAACTTTGGTGTTTGCCCATAGATTTTTAAAAAATTCACTTTGTTATATTTTAAAGGTTCAGGCTTTTAAGATAAATAAAAAAAACTTGATAACTTACAACGATTTATATTTAAAACAAAAAAAAAAACTTTAAAATGAGTTTTAAAACAAAAATGCATTTTTATAATGTGCTTGTCTATCGCGCGTAAACTTATGATCTGATGTTAAAATAGTGTGTGTAGGATTTGTAGCAAATTTGATTAATTATACCCTACATCACGCTGTGGCAAAGGGTACAATGAGTTTGTGCTGACGTTTGTTACTACCCGAAATATTGATCCTAGACCCAATTTTAAGTATACCGATCGACTCAGAATCACTTTTTGAGTTGATTTAGCGATGTCCATCCGTCCGTCTGTCTGACCATGTGTAATGTAAACACGATACAGGTCGCAATTTTTAATTGATTGACTTGAAATTTGAAACTTAAGCCCCAAGTACGTAGCCTATTGAAATTGGAAAAAATATTAAGAACTAGCCTCCATACAAAGGTCCTCTTTAGTTTTGGCTGAAATGACTCTAATAACCGCTTTATGATAGGTATCTTTACGAAATTTGGCAGGTAATCATGTTTCATCTTCACAAATCACCATTCCGAATTTTAAAGAAATCGGACCAGTTTTTTTTTGTAGCCCCCATACAAACCACCTTCCCCATTTTCACATAAATCTATAAAATTTCATGAAAATATAAAATATTTAATAAAAATTGTGTTTGTGTATGTTAAACGCTTGCTTTAATAACCTTAGCAAATGATTATCATTGGACGATTTTTGGACATAGGCCCCATGTGAAAATTTCGCCCGATATTCAGTTAAAGCGGTTTATTGCCAACAAAAAAAGCCTATTTCACTCAAATTTGATTTGTGAGTGTTTTTACACTTATTAAAGATTTGACAAAACATAGATCTAATCAGTCCATTTTTGAAAAAAAAACTGTAAAGTTAGCAAAAAATTTAGTTAAATTTAACTAAAAATGCACCTGATTTTGGGCCTACTAAATTTTTAGTTAATTTAACTAAAAATATTTAGCTAACTTTTCGTAGAATAAATGTAGCAAAAAAAACCGTAACTTTAACTAAAAACTTAGCTGAAATTTCGTAACGTTTTTATGTACATATATTAACAAAAAAATTAGTTGAATTCAGCTAAACTTTTCGTAAACTAAAATTTACAAAATATTTCGTAAAAAATTATAAGTTTATTTTTTCTGTTTCATCAGTTTAAGTAGAACTTACGAGATTTGCATAGGAGGCTACACAAGAAATTTCACTTAACAAATTTGATACGAAAAATCAGCAAATTAATTAGTAAAAATTCGTTGACTCAGTTTTGAAGTCAACAAAAAAAATTAATTCAAAATTTGTGCAAAACTAGTATTTTCGTAAATTGAACTTAACTTAAAAAAGTAGTTAAAACGCTGATTTTAATTAAAAATTTGCTAAAAAGCCAGTAAACTTGAGTTAACAAAAAAAAATTTGTTAACTTTACAGTTTTTTTTAGGTGGTTTAGTGTAGTATATGGTCATTTTTGACCGACTTTAATTTTCATACTTGTTTTAATTCGGTTTTTATCGCGAGTAGATCTCAAGATATAAGAAAAAGCTCAAAAAAGTTGATTAAAAGAAAACGTATCAATAAAAAACTTTTTCGATAACGTTTTTGAGTTTAGCGGTCCATATTACCTACACTAAAAAAAAAACTGTAAAGTTAGCAAAAAATTTAGTTGAATTTAACTAAAAAAACACCTGATTTTGAACCTACTAAATTTCTAGTTAATTTAGCTAATAATATTTAGTTAACTTTTCGTAGAATGAATGTAACACAAAAAACCGTAACCTTAACTAAAAATTCAGCTGAAAATTTCGTAGCATTTTTATGGACGTATTAACAAAAAAAATAGTTAAATTCAGCAAAACTTTTTATAAAAAAATTGTAAGTTTGTTAAATATTGATTTTATACATTAACACTTCATTAATTTTTTTCTTTTTTTTCACATCATTAAGTTCTGCTTAAGTAGAACTTATGAGATTTGCATAGGAGGCTACACAAGAAATTTCTAAAAAAATTTCACTTGACAAATATGTTACGAGAAATCAGCATATTTATTAATAAGAATTCATAAACTCAGTTTTAAAGTCAACAAAAAAAAAATTAATTCAAAATTTGTTCAAAACTAGTATTTTCGTAAATTGACCTTAACTTAAAAAAGTAGTTAAAATGCTGATTTTTACTAAAAATTTGCTAAATAGCCAGTAAACTCGAGTTTACAAAAAAAAATTTGTTAACTTTACAGTTTTATTTTTTTGAGTGTACAAAAAAATAGTTGTCGTTAGTGTGAAGGTTGGTTGAAAACTAGAGTTATTTGAGCAAAATGTTAAGGGATGTTTGTATGGGGGCTACACTCAACAAAAAATCATTGTATCCCCAAAGAAAATCGTAGTAAATTCAACAGAAATCATTGTTGATTTTGACCCTACAAATATTTATGTTGACATTAACTGTTGTCAGTTTTTGTAAAAGCTGATCAACTCGTATTTTTGTTAGTTCTATTCAGATTTTTGTTAATCATACTCGTTTTTTTTTTTTGTATATTCATGGAATTTTATTTATTAAAATGAAATTCTTATTTATGTTGTAAATATTATTTTATTTAATTGAATATATTCACAATATTTTTTCGTGGTTTTCATTAACTCATTATTTTCACATTAACTTACTATTTTGTTTTTAGATGATATTTTTTTGGTTCTCTTGGACTGTGAAGTATTTCGCTGTTGTTTTGCTGTCGGCAATCATTTTACGTGATAAGCTTCTGAGGTTTTTAAAAAGATTCCAAATCCCAAATGGCTAAAAAAATAAAAAATTGCTTTATTAATGCATTAAATAACAAATATATATAATTTTGTAATAAAAAATATTTTTTTTTGAGAAACATCCCTTCTGTACAAGACAACAAAAATTTACAAATGGCGCTCAGCAAAACCATTGTTGCACATTTCATGCACTCAAAATAATTACTCTGTTAAATACTCTGAAAAATGACTGTAATCTCAATTCGACAGATATTTTACAAAGTTATCTGTCGAAATACAGATTTTAAGAAAATACTTTGTTTTCTTGTGACCGAAAAACAAAATTTTATCTGTAATTTTACTTTTTACTTTGTAATCTCTATTTTATAGATAATAATCAGAGTTGTTTTTTGTTAAAATACGGATTTTAGAAAAATACTTTGTTTTATTCTCGTAACCAAAATACTAAATTTCATTTGTAATTTCACTTATTGCTCTGTAATACAGTTTTTAAATAAAAATCACTTCAAAAAACTTCCAAATATGACCGATAAACCGCTCTTTAAAAAGTGTCTTAAATTACAATAAAAACTGGTAAATTTTACGAAGATGACGTGTAAAATTAGAGTTACTCGTTATAAACTCGTAATATTCACAAAAATTAAAAAGTAAATTTACAATTTGGAAGCATTAAAATTTTAATTTTAAATATTTTTTCTTTTTAATTTTAATTAATGTTTTTGATGCAGAGAAGTTTTACTCATAAAATGGATTTAACTAAAACTTTGTAAATTTACAAAGTTTTTTTTTGTAAAATTTTGAACTCATAAAATGCATTTAACTAAAACTTTGTAAATTTACAGAGTTTTTTTTTGGTAAAATTCTTTTTTGTTTTATCAATATTTTACAGATAATTCTGTAAATTTACAGTTTTAATTATCGAAATCATTTTACAGAGTTTTCTTCGTAAAATAACAAAAAATCTTGCTGGTTGGAAATCTATGGTATTTTCTGCTGGCTCAGCAGAGTATCTCTGTAATTTAACAGAGTGATTATTTTGAGTGTGTACTTATATTTTATACAATTTTTTACAACTATGTATTTTTCAACTATTGAATTTTGTAATATCAACATTGATATTTGTTAAATTCTGTAAAAATTGATCTACAATGGGTTTACTAATTTTTCTACTAAGATATTTCTATGAGTGTAGGTCTAAACATGGCCGGATGTTTTTCAAATTTCAATGGATTGTAAGACGGACATATATCGCTAAATCGACTTAAAAAGTGATTCTGAGTCAATCGGTATACTAAAAGGTTGGTCTAGGACCAATATTTTCGGTAGTTACAAACATTAGCACACACGCATTATACTCTGTACCACAGAGTGGTGTATGGTATACATAGAAAAGATTAGAAGGTACGCAGTGTTGTATTTGATGTATTTTCCAATATGGTGGCAAAATGCTTGTTCTTCCTCATCTCACACATATTTAATATTAAATTCAATTCTTCGTTTTAAAAAAATGGTATTTGACTTTTATTTAATTAAATTAATTAATTATTTTGCTTTATTAAACGTTTTTTTTAAAGATAATACGCACAATTGATAGTTTAATAACTTTTTTCTCTCTTTTGTTGTTTGCTTTGTTGTTGTTCTCCTTTATGTTGCATTATTTTTATTAAACGTCAAAAGTTACATAATGTGCTGTCACTAATACTTAATCAAGCGAAATACGACTCTGTTTCAATTCTATTTTTTTCTATGATGGTATAACACTTTGAGTGCAAACACGTTTTTGCAAGTTAAGGCAATAAAATAAATTTTGTCAATTATTTCTACAAGTGTAGAACGGTTACATTATAAAATCCATTTTAATAAAAAATAATCCAACTAAAGGTAATTTCAAATAAGTGTTATGTATTCAATAAATATTCAAACAAGTACTTTTTACAGGTACATGCATACATATGCTCATAGTTACAATGTACAGTACAGTATTAACTTGTCAAAATAAATACTTGCTTAAATTGTACATCGTTACTGTCAAATTTTGACATATTCATGGCAAATCATTGTTGCCACTTGAGAGCCCATTATTGGAATACATTAACAATTGAATAAATCCAAAAATTCAACCAAGTTAAAGTTCCCTTTTTCATATATGTATGTATATGCCGTATAAATATGTATATAAGGGTATCCCGGAGTTTTAAAATGTTTTCCAAATTCTACTCAAAAGTATAAGATTTTGAACAAAACAGTAAATTTTGCTTAATTATCCAAAAGAAAGAAATTGTAGAAATTGTTTTTATAAATTTTTGCTTAAGAAAATATATTTTTTTAATTTTAGAAATAAAAACTAAAAATATTTTTTTTTTTTTTAAACGTTATTTTTATGATTTTACATATTTTTTATACAAGTGGCCAATAATGTGTTTTAAACACCCCGAAAGTTTTAGAGTGGGATTCGTAATACTTTTTGAGATATCACAAAAAATGTAGAAGTGTAAACACAACAAGTAAAAAAGTTAAATTCGGCCTTGCAGAATGTAGTGATACCCGCCAAAATTTCTAAACGATTATTGCAAAAACTTTATTTAAAAGGAAATCACTTTTGAAAAAAAAAATTTTTTTGAAAAAAAATTTCCGCAAAAAACAGTTTGGTAAAAAAATACGCTTTTTTTTTGTCATAAAATATGTTTGTACTTGTTTAAATACCATTTAGTGTTCAATTATGTTCACATAAGTCAACCAGCAGCTGAATTAAAGCATTTTGTATTTTTAGGTTATGTTGAATGTACTAAAATTTTTGAGGTGGCCTTACAGTTTTGTCCATAACTTTTGAGCCGCTGAACCGATAAAGCTCAAGTGCAATACCAAACTTCTCGGAAGAACTTCCAATAAATGTGTTAAGTTTCAGTCATCTTCGTGTAACATTTTGGCCGTGATCACCATTTCCACAGACAGACAGACGGACATCGCTTGAATGTCTTAAAATCGATTAGGGATCATGAATATAAATACTTTTTGGGGTCCCAGACCGATATTTCGATGAGTTACAAACGGAATGACAAACTTATATATACCCTCTATCACTAGAGTGGAGGGTATAAAAAAGTGAGATAAAATTGAAAACAAAAATTTTAAATATTTTTTTTTTTTAAATATATTAAGATTGTTGTTTTGTTTGGCTTGAGGTCATGCACAGAAAAAAATATTTAAGTAAATTTTTAATACTATTGAGTAAAAAATTACTCAGTTTTGCACCAGTAAACGATTTAATAGAGTTGAGTAAATTTTTAATAAAAGTTTATTAAATGTTTGAAAAAAAAATTATATATACACACAGAAAATAGTTTCAGTTGCTGCAACTAAATTGTTTGCCAACTGAATTTTTGCGGTTGCACGAACTATCACAACATTCAGTTGCCTCCACTGTTAATTTCAGTTGCCTCTACTGCTAAAATTCTATTATGAGAACTGAATATTTAAAAGCTAAAATTGACATTGGTTATAGTGATCGAATTTTAAAAAGCGTTATATGGTAGCTCCAATCAATATTTTTTTACATTGTTTCTTAAAAAATTAAATTTTTGTTATTTTTGTAAAACAATTTTAATAAATAAATTTAATTATATAAAATTTTACAATTTTTAAAGCGAAATACATATTTCAGATTCTGAGAATTTCTAGGGGATAACTAACCTACATATGTAAATTTTCGTATTCGCATCTTTGTTACCACTATCAGGACGAAACTTGTTACAATTCTCTGGGCGAGACTTCTTGGAGACTTTTTCATAATTTTTATTTTGGCATTTAGCTGGAAAATGCTTTTATTGTCGCCTTTTTTGCTGTTATATTGTCGCCTTATATCATTTTGAGAATCTGCATTTATACCACATGTGCAAATATCTGAAATATGTTTAATTGATTAAAATTGCTCATATTTCGCAAAGTTATTAACTCACCGTCTAGATTTGCAACATTTTTTATGATTTTTTCAGAAGTATTCTTTAATTAAAATTTTTTGCGCAAACACGTCTGAATTGTATTTCGTTTTTTATTTAATGAAATTATAATTTTTATTTTTTTGACATTCGATTTGTTTAATAGAAATGAAATCATTACAATCAATTATTGATCAAGAATGCCAATACAAATAAATAGTTTAGTAAAATGGTACAAAAAATATAAAAATATTTTAAATTTGGTTAAGTTAACCGACATTTTCAGTTGTCGATACAATTATTAAATATTTTTAAAATTTGTCAATTAAAGCAAATGATTATTGGTCGAGAGAGAAAATTTTGACTTAAAAAAACAGTTGTATTGACTAAATATTTTTCAAAAACTTAATTATATTATAGTTTATTTCAGGTGACCAACTTATTAGTTGCTAATAAATCAATTCGGTCACGATTGCTATTTATCTTTTACTCTTGTTAGGTATTTGGTATGATGATAAAAACTTTATAATAACAACTTAAAATTTGTCAAATTTATCAAAATTCGGTTTTTATAATGGAAATCCAACTAAACATTTCTCTGTGTGTAATTAAAAACTTACTCAAATTATCTATTTATTTTTTTAAAAAGTTTAAAAAAATTTTAAGTTTTTTTACAAAAAAAAAAAAAAAACTTGTTTTTTCAAACTTTACCAAACATATTTATGTCTCAAAGCCATAGGAAAATTTTAAAAAGACGATTACAAACTTTCATATACATATGATGAAGGTTTCTATTTCAAACGTACCACGAAAAAAAAAATTTTGTTGGATCAAAGTCAAACTTTGAGAGCTTATTGCCCTATATGAAAGTAACAAATCGTGGAACAAAAGTTTTCGTTTTTCGGAAAAATGGGCGAGATAGGCGTGGTCAAACATGGTAAAATTGAGCAATTTTTGCATGATGTCGCTTTATATTTAATTTTTTCTACAGTAACTCAACGATTCTAAAGTTTTCGAAACACATCTATTTTATAGTGTTTTGTTTGGGCTATCGATTGGCATTATTTGTTTTTCGGAAAAATTCAGAACTATGTCAGAACTACATCATATCTAATTTTTAGAGAGCAGTTATTTTTGGTTTTCGAGAAAATTAGCTTTAAAGTTTGAATGTCTTATTTTATTTTCCATATCACTCATACGCCTCGATACATTTCTGTGGACGTTTGACAAAAGCACTTATTTTTTTTAAAAAATATTTTTCGAGCTTTTTTTAAGAGACTGTAATGGTAAGAACTAGATGATTTTCTCAAAATTTTTCAAGAGATCTGATAACCTGATATTTCCAATTGTTGAGATCTTTAAAAAAAATCATGGAAAAAGTGTTTGTTGTATCCGAAAAAGTCGAGTTTAAAATATTTTTGACAAAAGAACTTAAATCGAAGTAAATGCTTTTGTCAAATCTCCACAGATTTATTTTTGCACTTACCAAAAACTTGTTAAATTCTATTTAGATAATAGATTTAGAGCTGATTTGTAGAATCCAATCGAATATTCGGTTTCGGTCTCGACTTCGGCCGAATAATGGGGTTTCGGCCTCTATTCGGTATTCGGCAAAATTTTAGTATTTTAAAAAATATATAAAAAAGTTGCTGAATTTTTCAATTTCGAGTATCATTACACTTGATTTAGTTCATTTTAAAAAAATGTAACAAGGTTTTCCAATTAACGTGTTACTGTTACGTTTAAATATTTTTTTTTTCTTAATCTACAGATTTAATGAACAATTTTTTTTAAGTTTATTTAAATATGATTTTTTTGTAAGTTTTTTAAAATATATGTATATATTTTTTAATAAATACAACAATTCCGATGGTTTACAAACATTAAGTGCTGTATATTTATTTAAAAAAAGAAATATATAAAAATTTTATTCAGCCGGGCATTAATTTTTTTTCAGTTTCGGTTTAAGTTCGGTTTCGGTTTGGCCTCGAAAAACTGGTTTCGGCCGGACTCCATTGATTTGTCATATTTATAATAAGAATTCGACTGTTTTTCAAGATTCTTCGTATCAAGGTTGCATTCAATATCAATAAAATGACAATATTTCAGAAGTGATCTTTGCAATATGATTGTTGAAATTCTGGGACGCCGCAACAAGCAACAATATTCACAGTCGATGTTAATTTTTAAGAATACTCTGATATTAAACACATTGCCTTACAACTAAAAATTTAAAATATATCAGAAGTAGACAAGTTCCAAAAAATATTTTAAAGTCTGCACTTCAAAAATTTTACAAACCTTCTTCATCATTTCAAAGATTTTAAAGTTCAAAAAAATTGTCATTCCTATTACACAGAAAACGAGTAAGCGATGGCACTGTATGTCTCTGGTCAGGAAAAAACAGTCGAATTCCTATAAATAAGACAAATCAGCTCTAAATCAATTATCTAAACAGAATTAAACAAGTTTTTGGTAAGTGCAAAAATAAATGTATCGTGGCGTATGAGTGATGTTGAAAATAAAATAAGACATTCAAACTTTAAAGCTAATTTTCTCGAAAACCAAAAATAACTGCTCTCTGAAAATTTGATATGATGTAGAGAATGAAATGAACTTTAATTTAAAATTTAAAAAAAAAAAATTAAAAATGGCGTGTTTTTTGCTACATCGATTTTTATTTTTCATTTGAAAAATTCAGACATAGTTCTGAATTTTTAAGAAAAACAAATAATGCCAATCGATAGCCCAAACAAAACACTATAAAATAGATGCCCAGCAAAACTTAGATTACCAAATAAGGTATAAAATAAGGTATAGGATCTCTTATTTTATACATTGCAGCATTGATGATTTTAACAGGCGATCAGACTCAAAGTAATGCATCCACATTATCACAAAGAATACCAGTAAGGTATAAAATAAGTCATAAATTTATAACGAAGAATACGAGTAAGGTGTAAAATATATGATATTTTATAGGTTACGAGAAATGAAATAATATAGCATACCAGAAGATAATATATAAGGTGTTACGAGTAGTGAAAAAGTAATTTTGTATTAAATTTACTCACGTGATTGTAAGTAAGTGTAAGTAGATAAAATATGCTCGTGACTGAATGTCGTTAGAAATTTTCTGTCGTAAGCCCATCTCTAGTTTAAACTTATGCATTTTTTAAAAAATAATTATTTTTTATGTTATTGTAATGCATTATGCATCCAATTATAAATAATGCATTATTTCAAACTTTCAAATAATACATAATGTAACCAAATATAAGTCATCCATGATTTAATGTTTAGAAATAATAAATATGAAATACATTTTTTCCAATAGAGTCCCCGCACAACAATGTCGGTGACGTTTTTTTCATACAAATTTGGCAAGAAAAAACGCTCGACCGAAAACCGCTTGAATAAAATTAATTTTATTTTTGTGTCGGTTTCTCTCTCTCTTTTAATTTTTGATATACAAATGTTGCCACATTTTTATAAATATTTCGATTATTTTCGATAAAGTAAACAAAAAAATGTGATCTCTAAAAAAAAATATTTAAAATTCTAAAAAAAAAAACACAAAACAAAAGATTCAATATGAGAAAATCATATTGATATTAAAAAATACAATAAATTTAAATAAAAAAGTGAAGAAAAAGTGACAAAAAAGTGAAAAATTGTGTAAAAATTAACATATGACAGCATTTTCCGCTACCGCCTTTGTTTTGCGCCTATACTCTCTCATGACCGAAAACGTCAACCGCTCCGACATTGTTGTGCGGGGACTCATAATCATGCATTACGTAGCAAATTAATAGTAATGCATTATTTTTCACTTTAAAATAATACGTTGTGGAACAAATGTTTGGTAAGACATCCTAAAATAATGCTACAAATAAGGTATATACTAAAGGTGTCCTTACGACTAAGGTAATTTTTCAAAATCACTTTTGAATACGTGGTAGGGTCCTAAATTGTAGTTTAGTATCTAAAAATAAGTGAGCCAAAATTTGGGGACAATCGGATAAAAATAACTAGTGCCGAAAATGGATTGAAGTTTTGAGACACTCTTATGTGATATAAAAACACGTTTTTTATAGTTTTTTGAAAATTATTGGTATATGCTATTTTTTGTTAATTTTTTTGTTAAATAATATGAAAATGGTACTAAATTACCTTTCCAAAAAGGTTACAAAAATTCAAATCGGATAAAAAATAAGCATTTTATGCATACATGCCCCAGACCATTGCATGGTTTTTAAAGCCAAAATTTTAAAATGTTCAAAATTTTTAGGCAAAAAAATAAAAAAATTTAAATTTTACTTTATAATGTTATTAAATACATGTTATAGATAAAAACTAACAAATATACACAGAAAAAAATAAAAAAAAAAATTGAGTAAATTTTTAATACTATTGAGTAAAAAATTACTCAATTTTCCACCAGTAAACGATTTAATAGTATTGAGTAAACTTTTAATAAAAAATTATTAAATGTTGAATAAAAAATTTGAGTAAATTATTAATTCACACAATTAAATCTTTACTCAAAATTTTTTAATATTTTTAAGTAACTTTTTAATTGTGTCAAGTAAAAATTTACTCAAAATGCATCAAATTATTTTTTTAAAAAGTTAAAAAAGTTTCTAATTTTTTTTTCCAAAAAAATTGCTTTTACAAACTTTACCAAATATACTTATGTCTTCAAGACAAAGTAAAATTTTATAAAGATGATTTCAAACTTTCATATACATATACAAAAAACAATAAACTAAATGAGAATTCAAAACACCAAGAGAAAAAAAAAATAAAAAAAAATATTAAATTTGTATAAAATTATTTACTCAAATTTTATTTTTAATTTTTGAGTAAATTTTTAATTGCGTCAATTAAAAAATTACTCAAATTTTTTTTAAAAAATTAAACAAGTGATTACTCAAATTTGTTTCCTCCATATTTTTTTCTGTGTAGTAGTCTAGTTTTTTTTTAATTTGGCGTGGGTAGTGATATAACTTCCGCGGATTTCAAAGAAAATGTGTTTTTCTATGGTAATTTAGCAAATATGGAAAAAAAATGTTTTGTATTGTACTATACCAAGTGTAAAACATAAATTCTGTAATTTTTTGGAGAAATAGGACATCTTTTACCGCTTTTCATCGAGGTGAAATGACAAATTTGGGACATTACATATTTATATAAAACAAGATATCTTCATATATCCGGTTTCTCAAAAGTTATAGAATTTACATTTTACGCTTCTTTCCATACAATAAAGAAAAAATTTCCCCATATTTGCTAAATTATTGTGAAAAAACGCATTTTATTTGGAATCCGCGGAAATTTTATCACTACCGGCGAAAAATAAAAAAAAAAGATTGACTACCATATCTGCTATTTTTAATCGTAAACATGTTTTCAATATGATCATAAAGTAAAATTATTTTTTTTTTATTTTTTTGCCTTAAAATTTTGAAAATTTTGAAATTCTGGCTTTAAAACCCATACAATGGTCTGGGGCATGTATGCGTAAAATGCTTGTTTTTTATCCGAATCTAATTTTATTAGTCTTTTTGGAAAGGTAATTTAGTACCATTTTCGTATTGTTTCACAAAAAAATTAACAAAAAATAACAAATACAACATTTTACCAAAAACTACAAAAAAAGGGTTTTTCTTTCATATAAGAATGCCCCAAAACTTCAATCCATTTTCGGCACGAGTTATTTTTAGCCGATTGTCCAAAAATTTTGGCTCACTCATTTTTAGATACCAAAGAACAATTTAGGACCCTACCAGGTATAAAAAGATGATTTTCGTTTTTAAGGACACCTCTAGTATATACATTACCTGGTAATGTGTTATATAATCACTACCCATTACCAAAGTTTTGCTGGGTGTGTTTCGAAAATTTCAAAATCGTTGAGTTACTGTAGAAAAAATTAAATATAAAGCGACATCATTCAAAAATTGCTCAATTTTACCATGTTTGACCACGCCTATCTCGGCCATTTTTCCGAAAAACGAAAACTTTTTTCCACGATTTGTTACTTTCATATAGGGCAATAAGCTCTCAAAGTTTGACTTTGATCCAACAACATATTTTTTTTCGTGGTACGTTTGAAATAGAAACCTTCATATATAAAAAACTATAAACTAAACGAGAATTAAAAAAACTATGAGAGTTAAAAAAAAAATTAAAAAACTATTGAATTTTTATTAAATTATTTACTTAAATTGTTTTTAAAAATTTTTTATTAAATTATTTACTTAAATTGTTTTTTAAAAATTTTAAGTAAATTTTTAATTACGTCAATTAAAAAATTACTCAATGTTTGTTTCTAAATTTAAACAAGTGATTATTCAAATTTATTTCCTTCATATTTTTTTCTGTGTGTGTACTAAATAAAATAAAAAGTTGAATTTTTTATTTTTATTTTTATCTCCCAATATTTTGGCCAGACTCCCTTGGTGCTCAGGGGTATATTTAAATAAATAGACGGTTAAAAACAATTTTACTTGTTGTTACTAAATATATTTTAGATTTTTTTAAATTTTTTACACAAATTGCCAATATGTGTTCTAAGCACCCTAAACATTTCAGAGATGGATACGTTATACGTTTTGAGATATCACAAAAAATGTAAAATATTAAAAAAAAATATATTTTTTAGATTCTTTATATATTTTTAAAAATAGCCAATTTAACTTTCAGAGTTTGATTCGTAATAGTTTTTTATATATCACAAAAAATGTAGGTTGACTGATGATTAACATAGTTAGCTTTGCTTTTAGCAAATTCATTAAAATTGCATTTGATATCTCAAAACCTATTATGAATTTCACTATGAAATTTTCAGGGTGCTAAGAAGACATAAAAGGATATTTGTATAAAAAATTATCTTTCCGAAATTTGTGTAAATGTGCTAACGATTTGTTTTTGCATATTTATGCATATATCGATGAAAATGCATATTTTGGCATTTTTTATACTTAAATGCATATTTTGTGTTTATTTGTGCATATTTTTACATATTTTGGAACAACTTAGCAAAAATACAAATTGAAATTGAAAAATTTTAAAAAATTACTAGTAAGAGTTCAAGTTGAAAAAATGCGGAAGAAAAATTTAATTTCTAAAAACTAAAGACATTTCCGGTATTCAAACACTCCAGTTAGTGTTATCATCAGTAGGATTTTAAATGTCAGTTGGTCTTGTTAATGGAAATTGTTTTTTATATATGTGAATATTTATAGTTTCTACCGAATAAATTTTGACAGTTTCCAACGCTATTTATTTTACTAGTAATCTCAACCTCACCTCATACTTTCATTACACTTTTTTGTCTCTTACATTATTTTACAAGGGTTACCAACATGATCTGGAACTGCAGGCAGGGGCGTATCCAGGATTTTATTTCGGTGGGGGGCCCAACATTTTTTGTAATTTTTTTTTTTACAAAAAATGTACATAACAGCACATGTTTTAGAATTTTTCTCGATCTTTTCCTTGAACTGAATGTAAGAACTGTTGGAAAAAAAATTAAAATTTTTTTATATTTTAAAATTTTTTGAGAGACTTAAGCCTTTTTTTAAAGTGTGAATTATATCAGATGCTGATACATTTTTACAAATTAGATTATCAGAATCTGATTTTTTTCAAAGAAAATACTAAAATTCTATGACAATTTCCAGTTAAGACAGTTTTTGTTATAGAAAAAGTCAAAGACTTTAAATCAAATTTCCAATGGAAAACGTTTCTCGGGAAAAAGTCACTTTAAAAATGATTCTATAAACATATTCATAAAATACTTTTTCAAAGAAAAGACTCCGATTGTAAGACATTTTCCCAGAATCTGAGATATTTCTAGTATAGCACATTTTCTCAGATTCTGAAACATTCTACACAAAAAATTTTAGGTTCTAAGAAAATCTTCACTTTTCTATAAGAAAAATAATTTAGATTCTGAGACCTTTTTAAAAAGAAAACAGTATCAAAAAGTCTTAGATTCTAAAACCTTTTTCCTAAAGAAAAATTTTTGGATTCTGAGAAATTTTTCCTACCCGGGAGAAAATGACCATGTATGTTCATATATGATGCATATATGGAAGTCCATACAAGTGCATATCCGTAATTTGAGGGTACATGTACATTAATGATCATACATTGTCATACATGAATTTGTATGTATTTTTTTTTTTTTCATAAAACGTCTATTAATTGAAATTTTTTCAAATATAAATAATTTGTACAAATTTATGACACTGATTTTTTAATAAAAACTAACGAACATTTTAAAAATATACTTTGGACTTTATGATACTTTAGGCTAAACAAAGCTTCGAAGATTTAACCACTTTTCGAATGAATTCACAAATAAAATACATTCGATTTTTATAGTCACTGAATACAATTATCTTTAAATATCAATATTTCTTGGAATGGATTCGATTTTTACCATTAAATCGAATTCTTGTTTATGAGAATTTTAAAAACTGAATGCAATCTTTATTTCATTTATTTATTATTCATGAGACTTTTAAAAATCGAATTTATAAAAACTTACGCATTCAATTTCAAAGTCGAATGAAAAAGAAACCGAATTCATTCTATATTTTAAAATCAAATGTAAATTCATTCGATAAATTGTGATTGGGGAATGCAATCATTAAAGTTTATTTCAGAACACCAAATCTTATTAACCCGGTGAAAAATTTTCATATATGCACATACATGTTTCATATGTGATCACATATGAAAAATATGTGATCATATATGCTCCATATGAATACATATATGAAGCAATATTTCTTGATTTTTTTTTCATATATGCTGATGTATGAAAACACATATGCACACATCTGCACGTACATACAGTGGGCGACAATACATTGGAAACTTTTTTATAGTAGATGAAATTTGTTAAAGACAAAGTTAACAATACTAACCGTTATAATTATCAAACAAGTATTATAAAAAAACATTATGTAGGTAATTTATCAAGCTTTAATTTAAGCTTAATTGCGTCCAGATTGGGAAAATAATGAATGTGTTACGAGGGTCGATGTGAAAAAGGAAAAAATTTATAGACATTTTTCAGAACATTTTTAAAAAATATTTCCGGGTCGATTTTTTCAAAGTTAAAACATTAGAAATTTAAAAAAAAGTCCAATAGTTTTTACCCAGTGATCAAATAATTTTTCCAGCAACCCAAACAATCAGTGGAATTTTTTAAGTACAGTACCAAAAATCCAAATTTTTTGACCTCCAATTCTTTTGAACACCAATTTTTTGTAAACAAAGAAAAGATGTTATTGTTTATTAATTTTAGTACACTTAAGTATATGCTAAGGATATATTAAGATAATTTTAATTTTTCTTTGTTAAAAAAAAATTGGTGGTCAAAAGAATTGGAGGTCAAAAAATGTGGATTTTTGCTACTGTACTTAAAAAATTCCACTGTATGTTTGGATTGCTGGAAAAATTATTTGATTACTGGGTAAAAACTATTGGACCTTTTTTTAAATTTCTAATGTTTTAACTTGGAAAAAATCGACCCGGAAATATTTTTTAAAAATGTTCTGAAAAATGTCTATAAATTTTTTCCTTTTTCACATCGACCCTCGTAACACATTCATTATTTTCCCAATCTGGACGCAATTAAGCTTAAATTAAAGCTTGATAAATTACCTACATAACGTTTTTTTATAATACTTGTTTGATAATTATAACGGTTAGTATTGTTAACTTTGTCTTTAACAAATTTCATCTACCATAAAATGTTTCCAATGTATTGTCGCCCACTGTATGTCTGGGACTTATAAAATTTTCAAAAAAAAATTTCAAAAGCATTTGAAATGAAATTTTTTACTCCAAAACGCATAAAAAAATTTTCAAAAAAAAATTTCAGATATGTACACATTTGCACATATATGACATGTACTTCCATATGTGTCCCGATACAAGATGTTTGAATTTTTCTCAGGACTTAGAAAATTTTTCAAAATTTATTTTCTAAAAACAGTTTTTAATGACTTTTACTACAAACACTTGGTACTTCGAAAATAAAAAAAAAAAACTTAGAAAATTTTTTAAAAATTTTTTTTCTTAAAACATTTTTTAATTATTTTTTTTATTAAAAACCGAAAAAAAGTTGCCAAAAAAATTTTGTGTCTGGGACTTAAAAACCAAAAATTTTGGAACTTTGAAAATTAAAAAAAATAGAATAAAAACATAGAAAAAGTTTTTTTTTCTGAAATTTAAAAAAAAAATTTAAGACTTCAAAAATAGTGAAGCATTTTTTTTCTAAAACAATTTTAATGAAATTCTTTACACCAAAATGCAAAACGGAATTAAAAAAATATATGTTACATATGTGATCATATGTGTCCATATATTTACATATGCCGCCAATTTTCGCATTTGCTTCATATATGTAATACATATGGACGAGCATATATGAATAATATATGAATAACATCTGACATTTTTCACCGGGAAGGGATGAAATCCTTCGCAGCTCTGACAGTAATACCGTCAAGAGTGTTCGAATTTTCTTCTAAATTTGGTTGTTTACGTTAGTGCCGTTTATATTCGCCTATAGAAATTATAATCAATCTTGATGACATATGATCATTATTGTCCAACCGAACGACTTTTTCAGACTGAACCCATACATGAACTTCGTCCAATTTTGCAAAGTTCTGCCGAACCCAACCTTTAAAAAAATTGTTTTTAAGACATGTATGTATGACATATACCTATCAACACATAGTTGCATCAACATATTATGGAATATTACATTACTTGTGTATGTTCATATATGCTCCCTAGACTGGGTCGACCATAAAGGAGAAAAAAAAAGTTCCCATTGTGCGGGCTAAATTTTAAAGCTTACCTCGAAAAAGTTCCATAGCCAAAATATTAGATTTTTAGGTCGCGATTTGGTACCGCCGAAATCGTTTTTTGTTCATAGCTTTGTCAGTTGATGTCCGATCGTTTAAAAAAAAAAATTGGTAGAAAGTCCTCAGCGAGTACTAAAGTTGACTCATATCTGGTTTTAACCTCAGAGGTCATCTTCTTGTTATGATTGTTAGTTTCTCATCTTTCTACCCACTTAAATGATTTTTATTTTTCCATTAAATTATAGCACTAAAAAATTCATGAAATTCTTCCCTTGGAAGTATCCAGTTAAATTTATTAACAAAAAAGTTACATTTGATTTAAGATTTTCATATACAATATAAAGAAAATTAGAAAAAACACTTGTTATTATGCCTTTAAACTATATCGTCGGTGCGCCGACCAGAACACCTATGTGTTTTTTATGAATTGTTCAGGAGAGCAAAAAAACCGTTTTATTTTGCCAATTCGCAACATTTTTTTAAAGTAAATTTTTTTTATTTTTCCTAAACCCATTTAAAAATATTACGCGTTGAAAAACATACAAAATCTTTTTTTAATCTGAAGTGGTACAAGATTTTAACAAAAAACGACACATAGGTGATTTTGTTTCGGACTTTTTACATGTTTATAAAAAATATATAATACACATAGGTGTTTTTGTTCTTAAATTTATTTTAAATAAATTTTTATTTGTTGTTCAAAAGTAAAAATTTTGCAAGTTATATATCCGCATGGACTTGTAGCGAAATATTGATGGTATTCACGTTAGAATTTTTATCCTTGCAATGTGCGAAATGCAACATTTACTACAAAAAACACACGTAAAATTATTTTGGTGTTTTTTTTCATCCCATTAGTTTGTTGTAAAAAGTTTTTCATTTCGTACTTTGCAAGGCTGAAAACTTCTGATGCGAATTTTGTTATCACAAAGAGACGGAAAAACTTAACTAATGCAGAAAGTGATTATCAGGAAAACCAAAATAATAATAAGTAATAAGTCAAAAAAAGTATTAAATATAATTCTGATGCAAAAAATGGCAAAATGTATCTTCAGTGAAATGAAATAGCGAATCTTTTCGTAGAACATATTAACCCTCTATCTGCCATTTTAAGGGGTCATTTTTGTCCTTTTTTTAAATATCCTCATACAACACCACCTACACCACAAAAACGTACATTAACGGGTTAAAATCTTCTACAAAGATTTTCTGCATCAAATTTTACTAGGGGTTGTCAAAGTCCAAAAGTTCCTGCAAAGTGCAAAATGGTTAAAAAGGTAAAATTGTAAATTATCAAATATTGTTAAACTTTTTTTTTGCAAAAGTCGAGTAAAATAAGTCGAAAAAAAATATAAATCTGCTTTTGAGCTAAATAAAGTTAAGAGATAATTCAGTGAAAATTGATGGCGGTTCTTTTCTTAGAACATGTTAACCCTTTATCCTCATTTTGGTGCTTTTTTTAAATATCATCATAGTCCACTACTAAGGCATACGTATAAAGGGTTAAACAATTTTACAAACATTTTCTGCATCAAATTTTACTAGGGGTTGTCAAAGGCCAAAAGTTGTAAGCAAAAGGAAAATTTTAAATTATCATAATTTGTTAAATTGTGTCTTACCAAGATACTTTATAATTTTACTTTTTTAAGCACTTTTCGCACGAACTTTTGGCCTTTGAGAACCCCTAGTAAAATTTGCTGCAAAACTTTTTTGTAGAACATTTTAACCCTTTTAACTCACGTTTAAGTGAAGTTCTATGAGGGTATTTGGCAAAAGGACCAAGATTACTCCCAAAAATGGAAGATAATGTGTTCCAAGAAAAGAACCGCCATCAAATTTCACTGAAGACATCATCATTTAGCTCAGACAAAGATTTATATTTTTTTTTACTTATTTTACACGACTTTGGTGAAAAACAATTTAACAGTTTGTGATAATTCACAATTAAATTTATTTAAGCATTTTGCACTTTTCGCACAAAATTTTGACCTGTGACAACCCCTAGTAAAATTTGATGTAAAACTAATTTTTTTGTAGAACATTTTAATCCTTTAACCGCACGTTTTAATGGCGTTCAAAGAGGATATTTAAAAAAAGTACCAAAACGACACGTAAAAATGGGACACACAGGGTTAATGTATGTAAATGTATGTTCTTAGAAACGAACCGCCTTAAAATTTCACTAAGGACATCTTTCGATATTATTTACCTCAGAATTATACTATATACTTTTTTTAGCTTGTTCAAAACGCATTTAAAAAAAATTTGGAAATTATTTTTTTTTAAATCGTGTTGCACAGTGTTATGCAATAAAGTTTCGGAATATTACAAAAAAAATGTTCAGAAAACTTTTAAAATATCAATTTATAAAAAAACCAAAGGCAGACGCTATGTTTTTACGTTTAAATCAAAAACAGTTATGTGTACTAATAACACATAAGTGTTTTTGCCGGAGAATTTCTATTATAGGTAACACATAGGAGTTTAAGCTAACTTTGAAACCATTTGAGATAACGGGAAACGCTCTGGGGGATAAATGCATTACCTAATAGGCTTCCTAATGGGCCAATAAAAAAAAAATAAAAAAATTACACATAGGTGTTCTGGTCGGCGCACCGACGATATTTAATTTTTTTAGTTTGTATTTAAATACATACGAACAAGTGTTTTAAATCTTTTTCTATGGAAATTTAAAATTGAATGTAACTTTTTTGTTAATTAATTTAAGAGGGTACTTCTAAGGGAAGAATTTCATGAATTTTTTAATGCTATAATTTAATGGAAAAATAAAAATCATTTAGGTGGGTAGAAAGCTGAGAAACTAACACTCATGACACGAAGATGAGCTCAGAGGTCAAAACCAGATATGGGTCAAATTTAGTACTCGCGGAGGACTTTCTAACAAATTTTTTTTTAAAACGATCGGACATCAAATGACAAAGTTATGAACAAATAACGATTTCGGCGGTACCAAATCGCGACCTAAAAATCTTATATTTTGGCTATGGAACTTTTTCGAGGTAAGCTTTAAAATTAAGCCCGCACAATGGGAACTTTTTTTTTCGACCCGGTCTAATGCTCCCATATATGACATACATTTCCATATATTGTTCATATACTATCATACATGGAATCATGTATGACCATGTATGAACATACATGGTCATTTTCACCCGGGTATAGAAAAAGTCTCAGATTCTTAGAAATTTTTCCTATAGAAAACGTTTCAAATTCTGAGACATTTTCCCTATAGAAAAAGTCTCAGATTCTTTGACATTTTTCCTATAGAAATGTCTCAGATTCTCAGAAATTTTTGCTACAGAAAATTTCTTAGATTCTGAGACATTTTTCCTATCGAAAAAGTCTCAGATGCTTAACCACCTTTCCTATAGAAAAAGTCTCAAATTCTTAGACATTTTCCTATAGAACAAGTCTCAGATTCGGAGAAATTTTGCTTTAGGAAATTGTCAGATTCTGAGAAATTTTTCATATAGAAAAAGCCTCAGATTCTGAGACATTTTTCCTAAAGAAAATTATTTTTTCCATAGAAAAATACTCAGATTCTGAGACATTATTCTTATAGAAAAATATATTTTTACAATAGAAAAAGTCTCAGATTTTGAGCATTTGTCTATACAAAAAGTCTCAGCTTGTGTCTCTGCACAGAAAAAAAATAAAAAAAATATTTGAGTAAATTTTTAATACTATAGAGTAAAAAATTACTCAATTTTGCACCAGTAAACGATTTAATAATATTGAGTAAATTTTTAGTAAAAATTAGGGATGTCGCGAATATTCGTCACTATTCGGTATTCGGCATGTTTTTTGAATATTCGGTTAAATAAATATTCGTCAACAGTTTGCCGAATATTCTGCAAAATTTAAATTTGTTAAATAAACACTTTTATTAACGTTTGACTCTTTTTTTGTAGTCATTTCAGTTTGTTTTTTATACAAAAAACTTAAGCACTTGATTAAAATTCGAATTGTTAAGGTACCAGGAAAAAAAGTGTCAACAACAGCGTAGTTGTCTTTTAGTCTGGTACTTTTTTTTTAATATTTTACATAGGTAAAATACAGGTGTATGAATTATTAAATTATTCGGCAAATATTCGTATTCGGTTCAAACCGAATACCGAATAATAAATATTCGGTAAAATGCCGAATACACTATTCGCGACATCCCTAGTAAAAATTTATTAAATGTTTGAAAAAAAAATTGAGTAAATTTTTAATTGAGATAATTAAAAAGTTACCTAAAATGTATCTATTTATTTTTAAGTTTAAAAAAGTTTTAAATTTTTTTACAAAAAAAAACCAAAAACTTGTTTTTTCAAACTTTACCAAACATATTTATGTCTCAAAAACATAGGAACATTTCATAAAGACGACTACAAACTTTCATATACATACACGAAAAACTATAAACTAAACGAGAATTCAAAAAACTATGAGAATTTAAAAAAAAAATAAAAAAATTTTTATTAAATTATTTACTTAAATTGTTTTTAAAGTTTTTGAGTAAGTTTTTAATTGCGTCAATTAAAAAATAAATCAATTTTTGTTTTTAAATTTAAACAAGTGATTACTCAAATTTGTTTCCTCCATATTTGTTTCTGTGTGAGACATTTTTCCTATACACAAAATCTTAGATTTTGAGATAATTTTCCTTAAGAAAAATTTATTTATTCTGAGAAATTATTCTCAGATTCTAAAACATTTTTCATATAGAAAAGCCTCAGATTCTAAGTATTTTTTTTTTTAGAAAAAATCTCAGATTTTGAAACATTTTTATGATGAAGACACATTATTCCTATAGAAAGTTCTCTAATTCTGAAACATTTTTCATATAGAAAAGCCTCAGATTCTGAGAATGTTTTATAGAAAAAGTCTCAGATTCTGAGACATTTTTTCTATATAAAAGGTCTTAGAATCTGAGAAAAAGGCCAATATTTTAAGACATTTTTCCTATTGAAAAAGTCTTAGATTCTCAGACATTTGTCTTATAGAAAGATTTAGATTCTGAGACATTTTTTTTAGAAAAGTGTAAGATTCTCAGACATTTTGTTTTAAGAAATAGTCTCGTTCTGAGACATTTTTCTAAAAGACAAAGTCGAATTTTAAGATTTGACTACATTTTACTTACAATTAGGTCCATTTTTTTGTGTATATAAAACTTCAGGTTCTAAGATATTTTTCATTAGAACCTTAAGTTGAAAATTTTCAAATTCTATGAAAATATTTTCAGATTTTTTTAACAGAAAAATTTTCAGTTTCAAAACATTTTTCTTCAAAAAATTTTTGATTCTTAATGTTTTTCCAATTTTTTTAAGAAGTTTTTTAATATTGTACTTGTTATTTGATACCAAATCGTGAAATTTGTGAAATCCCCCCCCTGTATACGCCACTGACTGCAGGCATAAATAAAGAAATTTGCATTTCCTGTCTCGGAGACGTGCCTAATGGCGACATATTTTGTCAGTAATTTTATTTGCTTTTTCTGTAAGTATAGATCGAGCTCGGGCTTTAATTATATTTGTTATAGGGGTTCAAGTTGAAATGATGCAGAAGGAAAAAATTTACTTTGAACCCACGAACATTTTTTTAATATTTTTTTTAGATTGTCTTACAATTCCTTTAAAAAAATTGTACTTAAGTGTTTATATAAAGTTTTAAATCTTGATGCTACAACACGGTGATAACTTAAGCTTTTTTTTAAAATATTTCGATTGGAAACTAGGCATTTATTGCACATACTATCTCCCCGAATGAAGTTTTTAGTGCATATTTTTCACTATTTTAGTGCATATTTTTGATTTTTTAATGCATATTTTGGATTTGTTATCATATATTTTAAATCACAGCCCTACTCATTAAACAAGCATGTTTTTACTGGAAAGTTTCAAGATAATCGGGAAACCCTAACGTCCATGCAAAATATGCATTGCATATGTATGCATTCATAGAGTATGTATGTGTTTTTAGTTGTAGTAGCCAGAAATACCTTAGTGAATTATCAAAAAAAAATTGTGTATTCTAGTGTTTGTACATCATGTTCGTAACGTACCGATTACTAACTACCTGGCAAACTTCAAAGTCTAACATTTGCTTAACAACTTAATTTTTGCCATCATAACAATTGTAAAAAGCCGTTTGTTTTAAGTTCATTGAATTTTCGTACGAGTGTCTAGCAATAAATGAAATTGTTCAAAATTTCGAATAAAAAAGTAGAATAAATTTTGTGCATTGGAGAATTTGTTTAGTAATTGCAAATTATATTGCAATCATTTCAAAATGAAACTTGTGCACTGTGCACAAGTAGATTCCGGCCAAAAAATTATGATCATTTGTTTAGCTTTTATGAAATGTTGATGCCAAATTACAGCTAACACTTCAAATGAAATATTTTAAAAATTTTAACGCTGATTGAATAAATATTTTATAAGTTACTTATATGTATATGTACATAAGTATACTTGAAATTAATTGTATTCTAAACAATTAAAAAAGTTATATTCGGCCTTGCCGAATGTATTGATACCATCCACAATGTAAAAAAGATTATTGCAAAAAAACTTTATTTAAAAAAGAAATTACTTTTTGAGTAAAAAATTTCGGGGAAAAAAACGCGATTTTTTCCTTTTTTTGTAAAAAATTATGCTCGTACTTGTTTAAATACCCTTTGGTGTTCAATTTTGTTCACATATGTCAATTAGCAGCCGAATTAAAGCATTTTGTATTTTTAGGTTATGTGGAATATTTCAAAATTTTTGAGGTGTCATTACATTTTCGTTCATAACTTTTGAACCACAGTACATGAGTAGTAGTATCACAGAGTTGCATCTGATGGGTGTAAGTATTAGTGACAGCACACGGTGTAACTTTTGACGTTTCATACAAAACGTAAACAAACATCATAAATACATGCACAAAAGCTCACACGTACAGGCACACATATACTAGGCAGCGATGATCATTCTGTACTAAAAACCATACCACCATATTGGAAAGTACGCAATTAGCACCAGTGTTTGCATACTAGTCTGTACTGTGTTTTGAACCGCTAAACCGATATCGCTCAAATGCAATACCAAACTTCTCGGGGCAACAGTAAGTAAATTTTACCATTTTTTTTTGTTGCAGATTTTACAATTTTATTTATTTTTTTCTAATTTTACAAGTTTAATTTTTTCAAAAATAATATGGTATTCTTGTAATTTTACCATTTTTTCCTAATTCTTTGATTAACTTAATGGTTTAACGAATCTCGATTTAACGAATATTCGATATAAAAATTTTAACATTGACGAAGTGGCAGCTATTTTGCAAAACTTTGAATTTCAAGGAGTGCACGGCAGATTTTTTTACATAGGTCAAACCATAGAAAAAAATAGAAATGAAACAGAGTTGTATTTCGCTTGAATAAGTATTAGTGACAGCACATTATGTAACTTTTGACGTTTAATAAAAACAATGCAAAATATAGGAGAACAACAACAAAGCAAACAACAAAAGAGAGAAAAAAAGTTTTTAAACTATCAATAGTGCGTATTATCTTAAAAAAATCGTTGAATACAGCAAAATAAATAATAAATTTAATTAAATGAAAGACAAATTCCATTTTTTATAAACAAAGAATCTAATTTGATATTAAATACGTGTGAGATAAGGAAGAACAAGCATTTTGCCACCATATTGGAAAATACATCAAATACAACACTGTGTACCTTCTAATCTTTTCTATAGGTCAATCACACGAAAATAGCCATATTTTGATGAAAAACATTGAATAAATGTTGTTGTTTCTTGAATATATTGTTAAAAAGTGCTACACGAGTTATTTTTAGTATAAGAAGATATTTAAACTAAATTTGGGTTTTTTAAAATTAACCCTTGCAAGCCTTTCGGGGTCAAAATGGCCCAAATTTTACAAAATGACCCCTAAAACACGAAAATCTGCCCCAATTTTCTAAATTTATTGGAAAAAACCAATGGTAAACGATATTTACATTCTATTCGATCATAAATACTCAGATATGAAATACTGTCTTTCTAGGATGTCATTCACCCATTTCATGGTAAGGCAAAAAATATGCATTATATTTGGCTTGGTTCTCAAAACTGATATTTTGATTTTTTCAAAATTTTCTTAAACAAAATTATGAAAAAAGCTGAAAAAAACCCTAGAATCTTATAAAATATATGTTAACATATTAAAAATTTTTTTTAGAGGTATATTTCTCGGATAGTTTGGCGGGGGCAGCGATTTTAACTCAGCGGATTTCGAGGAAAATACCTTTTTTGCTCAATATGGAAAAATTTAGTAAATATTTTAAAATTTCACAAAGTAACGGCCATAAAATATTAAAAACATTGTTAAACTTTAACCCTAAACGTTTTAGGAAAATGAAGCAATATTATCCCGGTTTTTATTCGGGTCAAATGTCAAATTTTGGAATATTTAGAGTTTTTTTTAGAAAAGGCACCTAAATATGAAATGTTTGTTGCTGAAATTTGTCACAAATATGTCTTATGGTCATAGGTTGGTTAAGTTCAGAAATTGGCGAAATTAGGCAAAGGAAAAAATTAAGGAACTAAACCTACCCACGGATGGTCGGAAACAGTTTTAGCCTAGTACCATATTTTTTATACACTCAAAAAAAAAAAGTTTGTAAAATGACATAAAATCCCCGTGATTTTACGGGGCTGGTTTTGTAAAATATGTACTAGCAAGAATCCCCGTAATGTTACGGGGATAATTTGTAAATTGATTTAACAAAAGAAAATGTAAATTTACAATTTTTTTGTAAAATATTAACTTTGAGGTGAAATTTTTTTTGTAAATTTACAAAAAATTTGGTGTATATTTACCAAATTTTTTGTAAATTTACAAAAAAAAACAAAATTGTAAACTTACAGAAAAAGGTTGTTATTTTACAACGAAAAGGTAGAAAATGAAAAAAATAAATTGTAGATTAACAAATTATTTGGTTAAACTACTGCTTTTACCACAAAAAAATATTAAAAAAACTCGTATATTTACAATAAAAATTTTAAATTTGCAAAAAAAGATATTAAAATTTACAAAATAAATTGTAGACTTACAAAAAAAAGTTGTTAATTTACAAAATAAAGTAGAAAATCAAAAAATAAAATTGTAAACTTACAAATTGTTTGGTTAAACTACTGTTTTTATGGCAAAAAAATTGTACATTTACAATAAAAAGTGGTAAATTTACCATTTTTTTTGTAAATATGCCATTTTTCTGATTTTTTTGCCGTAAAACCAGTAATTTATCATTTTTGTAAATTTACCACTTTTTTCTGTAAATATACAATTTTGTTTTTTAAATTTTCATATTTGTTTTGTAAATTTACAAAAAATTTGGTTTATTCACATATTTGTTTTGTAAATTTAAAGGTTTTTTTCCATTGGTGCATCTTATTTTTCCTTCTTCGGCAGCTGGAGTAGCACTTCAAAAACCAGAAATTATTTTTTTTCACTTGAACACTTTTAACAAACTTTTTAATGTATGTATAACACTGCGCTTTTTTATTTTTTTTTTTTCGATATTTCGCTTTTCTTAAGTAGAACATATGAGAATTGCGAAGGAGGCTACACAAGAAATTTCTTATATTTTCAGGAAAAATTAGTCAAAAAAACAAAAAATCTGATTTTTTTTTTGGGCCTCTGTTCTGTCTTTCACAACTTTTCAATTCACACGAAAATTTCCGAATCACATGAAATCAAGTTTAGTGTTTTGTTGATCACGTTTTCATTTGAAGTTGAAATCGAATAATTTAAATTTAAAAAATTATAAGAAAAAAAATGCATTCGTTTTACTTTCACCAAATTTTAATTATGTGAAACAAAACGAAAAAGAAATTCGGATGTGAAATCTAGAACACCACAAAAATTCGGAAATTTTCATTTTCACATTTTTTATGTGAATTACTTTTTTTGGAACAGGGGCCTTGGATATTGTAGATTGGATGTTTAAGTACCTGTTAAAATAAGAAAACCTTAATTTTTCATAATTGGCAGCTTTTTATTGAAATTTTAGGTGCCAAATTTAAAAAAAAAAATTACCAAAAATATATGGTAAAATTACCAAAAAAATGGTAAAAATACAAAAAAAAAAAAAACTAGAACAATTATATAGTAGAAACACATAAAAATTGTGGTATTTTACTTAACGTAAATTACCAAAAAATTGTGTAAAAGTTTAGTTTTTTGCTACACTCAAAGAAAAATGCTTCATCATATTGATGATACGGTTTCATCACTTGCTGTCATCAATTTTGATGACAAATTTCATCATATTGATGAGGGTTTTCTTCAATATGATGAAACATGTCATACAAATTGAAAAAACAAGTGATGACACATTTCATCATGTCTTCAAAAAGTGTCATCAATATGCCTTTCAAATGTTTTTTTGTAAATAATTAAATTAATATTCAAATAAATAAAAATATTAAATAAATATATTAAAAAAATAAAAAAAAACCAATAAAAAAAAAGAAAATAAAAAAAAAATCCCGCCCCGGCTGGTACTTGAACCCACGGTCCCCAAGTTGCAGTGTTTATTATCGACGCCTTAGCTAGTTCAGCCAACTATAGATAAAAATCTCGCACCACTACTTAGTTACATACATAACGTTTTCTAAAATGTAAATGTGAAGACTCAACATTTTTCGTTATATACAATGTATAATATGTATATATACATGTTTATAACGATTGTTTATGGGAATTTGTAAAGACTCAAACATTTTATGAATGTACAATATCCCTCTCTTTCCCTCTCACTGCTTTTAGCAAAGCATAGTTACACAAAAACTTTAAGCGTTATTATTAGCACACAACAAACAAAACGGCTTTTGGTTGTTATTATTTGTTGAAGCTCTGTAGGCAAGTGGGTAGAGGCTAAGCCCAACAAACAAGAGGTCCGGCGTTCTAATCTTGGTGGATACGAAAAAAAGATGTAAGTTTTTAAAAATTAGAAAATAACAACCAATTGTGAGTTAATAAAAATAAATTAAATAAAATTAAATAACAACAAAAAAAATTTTTTCTACTTTTTTTTCTTATTTTTCAAATAAAAAATGTTATTGATGACACCGCTTCATCATATTGATGACAAGTTACATTGGACGAAAAATGATGTAACATTTCATCATATTGATGTTACTTTTTATCAATATGAAGAAGCTTTTTCTTTGAGTGTAAAGCTTACAACTAATTGAAAAATGTTTGTATCTGGAACTTAAAAAATTTCCAAAAATTTTTTTTCGTGAAATTGTTTATTTATAAAAAATGATTTTTAACAAAATTTTTTACTCCAAAACTCAAAAAAAAAATCTGGACTTAGGAACAAGTTTTCCTATTGTTGCATAATTACATTTTTTTTTAAACCACATAAACTCTCGTAATAAATAAGTTTTGTAAAATTACCTTGGAATTTTGTACTTTTCAATACAAATTTTTTGTTTAATTACATTTTTTTGTGTCAAAAACTAAAAACCTTGTAAACTATTTAAAAAATCTTTAAAAAAAAAATTGTTTGTAATAAAACATTATTTTGGTAGAAATACTAAATACCATACCATAAAATGTTGTTGTTCAATTACAGTTTTCTTGTGTAAAAAAACTAAACACCTTGTAATATTTTTTCAATTTGTAAAATAATAAATTTTATTGTAAATTTACTTAAAAAATTTGTAAAATAAATTTACCAACATGTAATAGTAAAATTACAAAGCAAACTGTAGTTTTCGTTTTATTAAAAGTACAAGAATTTTTGTAAAAAGACAAAAATATTAGTAAAATAGAATTACAAGACCTTTTACTTGTAAATTTACAAACTTTTTTTTTGAGTGTACCATATTTTTTATACCATATTTTTTATACCCTCCACTTAGTGATAGAGGGTATATATAAGTTTGTCATTCCATTTGTAACTCATCGAAATATCGGTCTGGGACTAGAGTTTCTGAATAACCGATAAATTTAGTAACCGCGGTTACGGTTATAAAAAATTCAATAACCGATCGGTTTCGGTTATTTTCGGTTATCAGTAAAAATGTTATTCCGGTGGAAAAACTTCATTTTAAAATACTACTAGTTTTTTATTAGAATCGAATTCAGTTTAAATTCCCATTTTGGTTTAGCTTCCGCTTATGTCTTTTAAACAGAAGAATTCAGTTCATCTTCCAAAGATCCAGTGGTTCCTTAACTTCAGAACTGGATAATTCTTCAACTGGATATAACCTAATTAAAAATTGCGAGTTAAAATGTTAGCTGCTTAATTATAGCCACTCGCTTTTTTGAATAGTTATTCTACATGTGAATATAACATGAATCGCACAGTCACTGTAACATTAAAATATTGAAGTGACTGCGTAGCAGTGAAATTTCGCTTATGCAAAAGTTAATAATTATTATTTTTTAACGAAAAACATATAAAATATATATGTAAATAGTTGATTATTCTAAATGCAAAAAAATATAAAAAATCTATTCTATTATTAAAAAGCGGGTAACCGAAAATTTATTTGTCGGTTTCGGGTTCGGTTTTTGGCTTCAATAACCGCGGTTTCGGTTACGGTTTTAACCGAAACAGAAACTCTATCTGGGACCCCATAAAGTATATATATTATTGATCAGTGATCGATTCTAAGACATTCTAGCGATGTCCGTCTGTCTGTGGAAATGGTGATCACGGACAAAATATTGGACAGAGATGACTAAAACTTAACATATTTATTAGAAGTTCTCCCGAGAAGTTTGGTATTGCATTTGAGCGATATCGGTTCAAAAGTTATGAACGAAAATGTAAGGACACCTCAAAAATTTCAGTACATTCAACATAACCTAAAAATACAAAATGCTTTAATTCGCCTGCTGGTTGACATATGTAAACATAATTGAACACCAAATGGTATTTAAACAAGTACGAACATATTTTTTGACAAAAAAATGCCAAAAATCGTGGATTTTTTTTCGCGGAAATTTTTTTTCAAAAATTTTTTTTTTTTTTTTCAAAAGTAAATTCCTTTTAAATAATGTTTTTTGCAATAATCTTTTTGAAATTGTGGAGGGTATCACTACATTCGGCAAGGCCGAATTTAACTTTTTACTTGTTTATTTTTGAAAATGTATTTGCGATGTCTAAGAAAAAAAACCAAAATCTTCAATCACGCACTTTTTGCAAAAATCGCGGTTGAATTGCAAAACATTATTTGCTGTGTTTTTCAATAAGTGGATTTATTTTCGGATTAATCTTATTTAGTTTAAAATAAATATTTTAACATGCCAAAACAAATTTGAAATATTTTTTTCCGTAAGCTACGATAAATTAGCAATTATAATCCGAAAAATTGATAAAAAAATTTGGAAAATTGAAAAAGTTATAAATAAATCAAAATTAATCCAAAGTGGACTTATTAAATCCCAAAATTTAATTGGATTAATTTTGATTTATTTATAACTTTTTTAATTTTCCAAATTTTTTTATCATGTTTTCGGATTATAATTGCTCATTTATCATAGATTACGGAAAAAAATATTCCAAATTTGTTTTGGCATGTTAAAATATTTATTTTAAACAAAATAAGATTAATCTGAAAATAAATCCACTTTTTGAAAAACACAGCAATTATATTCGAATTTTCTCGAAAACTATGAGAGATATAAAAAGAACACGTATGACCCAAAATATTTCTCGGAAAAAATGCATTTATATAAAGTATTTAAAAATTTACATTGCAGTATTCAAACGGTCAAAAAAAAAATTAATTTTGAATATATTTCATGTGGTATAGAATTGGGCACATTTTTAAACAAGAATAACACGAAAACGAAACAAGCTACAGCATTTTAGATGACAGATTTGGAGTCTACAAGTCCATATTATATAAAATCCACACTTAAGTAGTTTTTGACATTAACGCAATAATGTCTAACAGTGGAGCCACAAAAATGCTTAAACATCGCATTTTTAAATTTCAATCGCGAATATCTCGAAAACGAAAAGCTATAGAGATTTGGAAAATTTGGACTGCGGATTTGGAATCACGAGGTACATTTTATGTAAAATTATGTTAAATTTTCTGGCTATTACTTACAACAACGTTGCAGTTTCTTCTTAAAAACCACAAATTTCGCGTTGTTTTGTGAAATTTAAACGCAAATATCTGGAAAATGGATACTGCTAGAAAAGTTTTGATGGCTGATTCAGATTCAGGAGGTCCATTTACTATAAAGTTTGTTGTTACCGAATTTTGAATATAAAATAGCGGTTTTTGGTATCTGCAAAGGCGAATATCTCGAAAACGGTAAAGGCTATAAAAATGTTGAATGCAGATTTGGAATCAGGAGATCAAAATCTATTAAGTACATATGGGCAAGAATATTTTTCGTTTGTACCTCTTGATACCTGAGTTTAGCTCTCAATTATTTCTTTTGTCCACACATTTAAATGAATCTGTGAATACAGAAAGATCAATAATATAAAAAACTATTACCATTTTTTTTTTGCCCAAAAGTTCTTTTCTGCAAAATTTGTAGCCATTTAAAGTCAAAAAATAGGGTAAAAACGGCTTGAAACTTACCAATGTTTTTTAATTTTTTTTTATTTTGCGTCCTTGGTTTTTTGTTTTAGATGTCAACCAGTATACGATAGACTGATTATACCTTACACTCAAAATAAGAACTCTGTAAAATACTCTGTAAAATGACTGTAATCTCAATTCAACAGATATTTGACAGAGTTTTCTGTCAAAATACAGATTTGAAGAAAATACTTTGTATTTTCTTTAAAAAAAACAAAGTTCCTCTGTTATATTACTTTTTACTTTGTAATCGTAATTTTACAGATAATTAACAGAGTTTTCTGCTAAAATACAGATCTTAGCAAAATACTTCGTATTTTTTTATAACCAAAAAAGTTTTCTGTTTTGAGTAGTTTTTGCTTTTGTTACCAAACATCAAAATTTTATTTGTATTTTTTTTTTTTGAGAAAAACTTGAAAAAGTAGCAAAACAGTTATCAAACATTTTTTTTCAGAAATCTTATAAAAATTTTACAAAATAACATGCATTTAACTAAACTCTGTAAATTTACAGAGTTTTTTCTGTAATTTTTTTTTGTATTAAATGTATTTTACAAATATATGTAAATTTACATAGTTTTCTTTGCTAAATGGTGGTTTATTTAACCATTATTTTACTAGAAACTCTGTAAATTAACAGTTTTTTTTTTGTCCAAATCATTTTACCGAGTTTTATAGTAAAATTACAGAGTTTTCTCTGTAAAAAAGCTTTCATATTTAACCAATTTTTTACTATGAACTCTGTAAATTAACAGTTTTTTTTTTGTCAAAATTATTTTACAAGGTTTTTTAGTAAAATTACCAAGAAATGTTGTTAGCTGGAAAAGTATGGTGTACTCTCTTAAATTAGCAGAGTTTTTCTGTAATTTAACAGAGTTATTATTTTGAGTGTAGAGATAAATCTGACATTACACGTCCGAGTCAAGTGGGCACCTTAAAATTTTGAATTGCAAAAATTTTAGGGGACATTTTAAAAATTTACAAAATTCGCAAATTTTGTTTTGGCATTTTGCATTAGCAAATTTAATGTTAAGTGACTAGGAAGTAATGCGGCGATGCAAATAATTGATTTCGTGCATAGCATTGTCATAAAAGTCATTGTAAGCGGCAATATCTACACTTTTATCTCCAGACATTTTGCTATGGCACATCCAAGGCGCTGCATCAAATCACTTAAAATAAAAAAAATCTAAAGCTTTTTCAATGCCTTATTGCAAAATCGGATGGGCGTTAAAAAATTTTGAAGATTGTAAAAATTACAGATAAAACAAAATTTTCCTAACCTTAAAAAGCATCCTAAAAATTTTTTTTATTTTTTTATTTTTCTATTATTTTTTGCTTTTGTTTTATTAAAACAACATCTAAATTTAGCCTATAAAATCAATAATCACCCAGCAAAACTTTGGTAATGGGTAGTGATTATATAACACATTACCAGGTAATGCATATAACTTATTTGTAGCATTATTTTATGATGTCTTACCAAACATTTGTTCCACAACGTATTATTTTCAAGTGAAAAATAATGCATTACTAATAATTTGCTACGTAATGCATGATTATTAGAAAAAATGTTTTTCATATTTATTATTTCTAAACATTAAATCATGGATGACTTATATTTGGTAACATTATGTATTATTTGAAAGTTTGAAATAATGCATTATTTATAATTGGATGCATAATGCATTACAATAACATACAAAATAATTATTTTATAAAAAAATGCATAAGTTTAAACTAGAGATGGGCTCACGACAGGAAATTTCTAACGACACACACTCACGAGCATATTTTATCTACTTACAATCACTTACAATCACGTGAGTAAATTTAATACAAATTTACTTTTTCACTACTCGTAACACCTTATATATTATCTTCTGCTATATTATTTCATTTCTCGTAACCTATAAAATATCATTTATTTTACACCTTACTCGTATTCTTCGTTATAAATTTATGACTTATTTTATACCTTACTGGTATTCTTTGTAATAATGTGGATGCATTACTTTGAGTCTCATCGCCTGTTAAAATCATCAATGCTGCAATGTATAAAATAAGAGATCCTATACCATATTTTATACCTTATTTGGTAATCTAAGTTTTGCTGGGAAGGTAAGGGTTTATCAACATCAGTGTTGCCAATTTAGCCATTTTCCGGCTAGATTTAGCTCCTTTTAAACTCGTTTAGCCGGAGAAAAGGGCATTTAGCTCTTAGCCGTTTTTTTAGCCATTTTCGAAACTATTTTAGCAGTTTTTTAGCCATTTTTTCGTTTTCGGTTAAAAAGTAATTTTTAGTGTGTTTTTTATACTAAAATAGAGAATTTATTGGTTTTTAAGTTTTACAGATCGATCACAGACTCTAATACTATTTGTTATAAAGGTTTTAGTTAAAAAATGTAGGAGAAAATTTAATTTTTAAAAATTATAGACATTTCTGGTATTCCCATACCAGTTTCAAACACTTTAGTTACGTGTTATCATCAGAAGGATTTTAAATGCTGGCTTGTTTTGTTAGTAGGTAATTGTTTTTCATATATTTGAATTTTTATTAACTCTGGTCTGGACTAATCACGTATATTTTTGTCATATTCATACCATAAACATTTTACTAAATTTTAGAAAATTTAGCGATGCCCGTTTCAATGTCTTTTAAAAATACGCTAACGTTCAAAACTCAACTTGAAGGCTGATTGCTGAATCTTAGCATATATATTTTTGGAATTCTTCTGGTCAGGTTTCAGCGAAAACGGTCCCAAGGGCAAAAAGTTTCACCTCGAATTTACGTGTTGATTTTTTTTTGGCCAAAATAACTAAAAAAGAGTTTTTACTTAAATAAATTTTTTGCAGTCAAAACTTTTATACATATTTTTATAAAAAAAATTAATATAAAATATTTATATCATTAAAAAGGTGTTTTGAACTCTCTTCATTAAAATATGTCAAAACAGTAACAAAAGTTCTCCTTATTTTAATATATTTGATACATATAAACGGTACAAAATATGAATTTACATTAGTTTTCTTAAAAAGTAATATATATATATTTAAGCCTTTTTTAGCAATTTTTTAGCCGTTTTTTAGCCGTTTTTTCAAAAGGATTTAGCCGTTTTTGATTATCAATTTCTGGCAACACTGATCAACATATTTAAAGAATTTTGCTGTAGTAAAGATCCAAAATAATTAAAGTTTTCAATCTCACTTGGTTAAAAAAAATATTTAGAACCCGAAGGTTTCTTTATAAGAAAACGGGCCCCCTGTATGATTTTTTTTGTTAACTTAAAGTTTTACCTCAGAATCAAAGGATTGTTTTTGGAAAGAAAATTTTAAAGTTTTAGCATTTTTTTAATTCTTGAAATTGGTTTTGGTTTAGGAAAAATTTTAGTAAGAAACTATACATTTTTAAAAAAACTCTGTGTATTTTTAGGAAAAACTTTCCATTTGTACTTGTAAATTACACAAAATTTGAAACTGGATTCGCAAAACCTGCGGATCTAGCTATTTTCATTTACAAAAAAAAAAATAACCCACGGAATTACTGTTAAAAAAAACGACATTTTAAAATTCAATTTCTCAAAACTAATTTGGAATAGAAGCTCCGTTCTTTTTTAACAAGGCCAAACATTATGCCAATTCGGTTACCAAAAATTCAAACTATTTTTACAACAACTGGAAAGTTCTGTTTACTTTTTGTATTAAAAATTTCCAGCTGTAGTAAAAATAGTAAAAAAGAGTAGATTGTCGTAACGTAATCGAACGGACCTATTAAATTAAAACAAAAAATATTCGGTTAAAAAACGAAAAATTAAAAAAAATATACAATTTCGGAAAATTTCAAAAGATTAATTTTTGGAAAATTTTATGTAAATTTTTATTTTCCTTTACTTCACGTTATTTAGTATTTTGACGCTTGTTTTATACAAGTGTCAATGGCTAACGCATTTTTTTAGATATATTTTAAAAGAGTTAATACGATCTTTCCACTTTTTGCGTCAAATTATTGTTAAAGTGTAAAAAAATACAACTCTAAAAATTATTGGGTAGGGACTTTTTGGTAGTGGGTTTCAGGAAAATTCGTTGGTACTCGATACCAAGTACCCAAATACCCGGTACTTTTGCAACCCTATTACTGATACGTTTTTTTGTTTATTGTTAATAAATTCGCAATTTTTGAACTTAGACTTCCAAAATTTTCCAGAGACATGTAGTTTAGTCAAATGCATCATCATAATCAATCAAAAACTTTAGGCCAAAAATAATTTTAAATTTAAGAGTTTTTTGTGAACAAGCACAGCTGGATTTTATGAATTTGGAAATCGTGGAAATTTTTAGGGTTGTCACCATACGAAAAAAAAGTGAAAAGACTGAATATCTCGAAAACGAATAGGCTAATTTTTTTGAAACTCGGCACGAAGAAAATACGTAAGGAGGCTACCAAAATGGCACAAAAACATTTTGTTTGATTTTGCTCGAAAAATCAGTTATTTTTTGAGCGGGCCTTGTACCACCTTAACGAAAAATTTTCACAAAAAGTTCGTACTATTTCCTTCAACGAAGCCAAATTTTGGTTTAAAACAGCGGTTACCAACCTATGGTACGCGTACCACTAGGGGGTACGCGAAACTGTCCGCGGGGGTACGCAAAGTTATAGTAATTTGAACATTCGATTTAGATTAACCTTTCAATGCTGGTTCCGCATCTGGTTTCCAAAGATTTTCATAACGTCATGTTTTTAAGAAAGTTGAGGTGAAAGTTCACATAAAACGTATTTTTGTGCAATTTACAGAGCATTTTTTCGATACTTTTTAACAATATTTTGAGATCTGACCACTTGCTGTCGATTATCCTTTCGATGCTGATTCCGAATATAGTTCCCAAATATTTCTAAGATGTCAGGTTTATGAGAAAATTTATGATAAAGTTCTCAAAAAAACGTATTTTTGGGCATTTTTGAAACGGGTTGTGATAGTATGGAAATTTTGGTACCATTTTGTTAAGTTCCAACTGCCCTTTTATTGTATATGGGAGGGTGTTTCATTCGAATAGTCACGGAATTATTGATCTGCCCGCATTAAAAAAATAAAAACATTATATTTCCGCCCCCTGTGATGGGTTTTTTGGAACTTTTTTTAAGAGTCCCAAAAACGTTTTAATTTTTGGTGTAGAATCGACTGGTGAAACCATATTTGCAACATTTTCAGCCGTTTTTGCTCTGCAGAAAAATCAGCTCAAAATCCGCGTTTTCAGATGCACCCTTAAGGAGCGAACATTTTTCCAAAAAAATACCACAATTGTTTTGTTTTGATCTCGCTAAATTCTTCAAAAAAATGATAGTACCCGCAGATAAATTTCAAAATTAACTCTAATATTAATATGTGAAGTTTTTTACAAAAACAAAAAAATCGTTAGGGGGTACGCGGCTGATAAAATTTTAAATTAGGGGTACGCGAGCCAAAAAGGTTGGTAACCGCTGGTTTAAAACATTATTTTAATCAATTTCACTGATAATAAAATTATAAACTGCAACAGGGTTTTTTCTTTTAGTTCTTTTCCCAATCCAAACGTTAGAAAGTTCAACATATTGCAAGCTGTCTGAAAGAAAATTATATATCTCAAAAAGTGCAAAAAAACGCAACGTAAAATAAAAAAAAATTAATTCAGAATTATTTTCTTAACACTTTTCATCAATCAAAGACACGGCACACCACGGCTAACATTATTAAAAGCTTATGCGAAGTTTATATTTTTTGAAAAAGTCATTTATTTGAGGTTAGGTTACAATGACACGTTTTGTTAACAATAGCAATAACGTTCGCCAAAATATTTTGTAATTTTTTTGTTACTTAATATCCCCTCTCTTCTCCATAATATACACGATATCCTTCTTTATGTTTAATAGCTGAAAAAATCGATTGAATTTATATCAAAATTAGGCGTTTTATGTTGCACTGAGCACGATGCTTGTAAATGCCAAATTCGACTGCCCGTCAATCAGCTTATATTTGTTTTTTTGAAAAACCAAATATGCAGTTATTTGCTTTAATATTTTCTTAATCGAACGTACTTAACACAAACATTATTATTGTTAGTTCGAAAAATGATTTTTGGCCAAGATTTCGGTTCAAATTACCTACTGTGCGTTCTTTTGCATTTAAGGTGACGATATATTTAAATTTTGAAAAGTGATTTTTTTTTTATTTTTTGCAATTTAAACGCGACTTCTGCAAAAAGTGTTCGATCGAAGATTTGGGGTTTTGTTGCTAAATTATTCTTAGACATCCTAAATACAAATTCAAATAGGTTTAATAGTTTTAGGTTAAAACTGTTTCCGACCAACCGTGTACCTTTTTGGCAGGTTTTAATTTGCATACTTTTATTTATGAAAATGCTGTAAAAAAACAATCTGGAGAAATTTTGAAGGGTATATTTGGTTCAAAACCGCCGAATAAAGCCTTCGTGCTTGAACTATCTAAAATTAAAAAACCGTTTTATTATTTTTTTTTTAATTTTACATATTTTTTTTATTCAAGATTCTTTTTATGTATATATTATATATAATTTAATTAACTACATTTACGGGTTTTTTTGTATGTTTTTTTTTGTTTGTTTTATAATTAAATTATTTTAAATTATAATAAAAATGTAATAATATTTAATTTTTTGTGTAAAAGGTCTGTTGATACCTAATTGTTCTTATTGTTGGATGTAATGGAAATTGTTCAATAAAAAAGTTTTTAAAAAAAAAACTCAACTAATTAGATTTTTTTTTAACTTGTTTACATTACATTATTTACATTTAAGTAACGTTTTTTTTTGTTGTTAGATTTGGACTTGTATATTTTTTGTTTTTGTTTTATTTCGCTTAAATTCTAACTTACTTCACTAAATTTTTTAACTTAACTAAAAAATATTTTTTTTTATTTGTTTTTTTTTTTTATTTTTATTAAATAAATTTATTTTTTGTTTGTTTTACACTTAAAAATATTTTTTTTTTGTTTTATTTTAGTCAAAAAAAATTATTTATTAAATATATTTTTTTTGTATCATTTAAACTTATAGTGTTTTTAACAATTGTGGGACATTTCTTGTTGCTTTATTTTTTGTTTTTGTTGTTGTTGTTTTATTAAATATGTAGTATAATTTAATTCGTTGAACAAGTAATAATGGAAGTTTCAGAGATGTAGTTAAGTAAAAAATATATAAAAAAAAATTTTAACAAATTATTTATAAATTAGAAAAAGATGCAAACATAAAAAAATTGCAAAGCAAGATTTAAAAGCTTTTTAATTGTGTATAATAAATTAAAGTATTTTATTTAAAAAATTCTTAAAAAAATATTAATTGTTGTTTTTTAATTTTTTTTTTTAAATCAATTTAAGTAAATAAGTTGTACAGTTATAATTAAGAGAAATATTTAATTTATGTATATTAGAAAATTCAGTTTATATTTTTTAAATAAAAGTTAGTTTTTGTCGGCTTTTAAATTTTATATTTTGAGTAAGATTAGTCTAGCTCGAGGTCAACTTTTTTGAAATAAACAAATAAAGACTACATGCCACGATACCATTGAATAAAACGATTTTCAATGTTTTGTATAAAATGTATCGATATTTAAAGCATAATTTTAGGCATACAGAAAAGTATGAATGTTTCTAAAAGTGCTTCTTAATATATAAAAGTCATTAGAATTTGTGGTACACAGAAAAAATTTTAAACGAATTTCAATCAACAAAAAAGCGGATTCAATCAATTTTTTGATTGAAATCCCTCCAATTAAAAAAATTGTTATACCAATCATCAAATTGTAGGTGATTGAATGAAAATTTTTTCAATCAAACAATTTTTCGATATTGATCAAACGATTGATCAATTTTTTATTTATAGTCAATCAAAATATTGATTGATTTAACAAATCAATTGTAAGCTTATGACAAAATTATCAAAAAATGCATATTTTTTGCATTCTAATATGTTGCTAACAGTAAAAAAAAGTAAAACCCGATTATTTTGTATATTTTTGAATAAATCTATTCAAATAAATTAAAGCGAAAAAAAATCTGTTACGTTGAAAATTTGTAATTCGACAGGTAAAGAAAATAACAAACATTTTAATCAAAACATTGATTGACTCATTTAAATTTTATTGATCAATAGATTTAATTGAAAATTGTTAGCTAATAATTTTTTGTGTGTATTTACAACAACTGTTTTTCTGCACGTTAGGATTAAGATTATACAAACACAAATTGCTAAAGCCCCTTTGACACTAGCTTTTTTTGTATTTTTTTTTATTAATTGATAGAATGAAACAGCAAAAGAAACATAAAATAAACAAATAGTGATGCTTACTTGCATTTAAATAAAAACCCGTTGAATAAATAAGAAAAATCGCCAAACACAAACAAAAAGTAGCTTCATTTATTGAAAAACAGAAAAGTTGGCAACACTTAATCTCATTAATGCGTAAATGTCAAAAAAAATTAAAAAATTTTAAATTCTTTTTGACATTTAGTCATTTGATAACCAAATTTATCGATAACACAAAAATAAAATTTGACGTTTACTGTTTTTATACCCTCCAACCACAGTATGGGGGTATACTCACTTTGTCAATCCGTGTGTAACGCATCGAAATATCAGTCAAGGACCCCATAATGTATATATATTATTGATCAGTGATCGATTCTAATACATTCTAGCGATGTCCGTCTGTCCGTCCGTCCGTCTGTCCGTCTGTCCGCCCGTCCGTCTGTCCGTCCGTCTGTGGAGGACACAAGACAGTCCAAAATATAAGAGGTAGACTCCTAAAATTTGGCACGAATGTGTCTAACGGTCATAGGCTGGCGAAGTCTGCAGATGGGCAAAATCGGACCACGGGGAAAAAAGTTCCCCCTTTAAGAACTAAACCAACCTCTAAAAAACGCAATTTTTTATAGATTTTTTTTGCTTTTGCTTATCAAAGGAAACATTTTTTATCTCAGAAGAAGTTCAAAGTCCTGCAGTTGGAAACAGGAAGGTTGTCTCTTACCGCCGAAACCCCCCCCCCAAAAAAAAAGACGCCCCTGTTTTTTTTTTTTAAATTGTGTTGGAGGGTATAATAAATTCGGCACACTTGTTTAGATCTCCTATGGTGATATAATTGCACTGTCTACAAAAATTTCATCAATACAAAAAAAATCTAGTGTCTTAAATGTAGTACACTCAACCAAAAATCATTGTATTCCCAAAGAAAATCGCTGTAAATTCAACAGAAATCATTGTTGATTTTGACCCTACAAATATTTATGTTGATTTCAATAAAAATTATTGTCAGTTTTTGTAAAATTTGATCAACTCTTTTTTTTGTAAATCAACTCTTATTTTTTGTAAATTCAACTCATATTTTTGTTAATATAAGAAATTTTATTAATAAAAAAAACTTGTTGTTATATGTTAATATTCTTTTATTAAGCATAAATCACAATATTTTTGTATTATCGTCGGCTTTTTTAGCTGCAATATTTGAAGATTTTCACACACACTTCGTTTATTCATGTTATGCACTCATAAGCCATTCTCCAGTTTTCTGATGATACCAAACAAAATCCTTAAAAAAAAAACAAAAAAGTTTTAATATTGTATGAATACATAAAGTAATCAATGTATTTTTTTACTTACCAAATATTTACAAATCAGATCCTATTTTTATTTATTTTTATAATATTAAATATTTTTATAAAAAACAAACACATAAAATAATTTTATAAGATAAACACGATTCACATTGCTACCAACTCACTCGTCACTCGTTAATAAAAAAAAATGAACGAACAGGGTTGTTTTTTCTATTTTGATTTATCTATTGAATTCTGTATAAGAGTTGTAAATAGTTGATTCAACTTTACTGATTATTCAACGATATTAACATTAATTTTTGTTGAATACGGCATTATTCTGTAAAACTTGATCTACAATGGGTTTACTAATTTTTCTACTAAGATATTTCTATGAGTGTACACATACAAGAAGGGTAATGCATACCTTATTTTACAACGCAGCATTCATTTTTACACAATCTCTCATTTTAGCACAGGCGAATTATAGGAAAACAAAGAAATCAATGTTAAAACATATGATGTTGTATGACAATATTCGTAAAATTTGATAAATTTTCAAAATTAAATATACATTTCAGCATCTTTATTTTAAAGATCTTTGTACGACTACACAACACATGTTGGATGACTTGTTGGATGACCAAAAAATATTTTGAAATACACACTCAAAATGAAACATCTGACAGAGGTCCTCTGTCCAATCAGTAAAAAAATCTGCTGAAAATACACCCATTTTGAGCTTTAAGGGAAAATCTGTTTAGACACCAGAAAAGTCTACTGATATGAACTAAAAAATCTGCCGATTTTAACAGAAAAATCTGCTAAATTTACTTTTCAGAAAAATCAGCTGATTTTAGCAGTTAAATTTTCTGTTTTTAGATAAACAATGTAAACATCTAAAATGTATTTTATTTATGGAAGATTTTGAGCACATATTTTTTTAACTTATAAAAAAAGAGATTGTTATTTTTTTATGAAAATTTTCTGTTTTTTTTTTCAAAATGTTAATTTTTTTAGTTATGCAGTTTTTTTAATATTTTGTTTTAATTAAATCTTTGAAAAAACAGATAGATAATTTTGTTGAAAATAAAATAACTAATTATTCCTGTAAAAGGAGCAAAATAATCTGCAGAATGACAGAGAATTCTTTAAAAATATCCATTGAAGCAGAAAAATCTAAGCTTTTTCAAACTTAAAGTTGTTCTGCAGATTTTTGAACCGAGTTTTTTTTCTGAGTGCGCTTATCCGGAAAATCTATGGACATGTTGGCTGACCGCTAATTTTTTTTAAATTCCTTTTCTATGCATTTTTTAATATATTTAGGTTAAAATTCACTTTTTAATATCATTACTTTGTACAAAAACGTCACTTTATGCAAACCAATAACAAATAATGAATTTAAAAGTCTCTATTCATACGACTGTCGGATGAGAATCCAACACATCATACGACATATCATACAACTTTTCATCCGACTTTCTAAAAATCAAAACTTTTGCATCCGACAAGCCATTCAGCAACTTCTTTAACAAGAAAAAATTACATTGGTCACTCTACATGTCATCCAACTTGTTTGAAAAAAATGGGTGCTTTCCAATTTCATGTTAGAATTGCTTTAAGGCTTTGCCCGCCAAAATATGCATGGATGTTGGAAAAATTAAAAAAAAAAAATTATCTAAAACAAGTAACATACCAAGCTTCCATGATCCAATCTCAGTGCATTTTAATAAAATAATAATTTTTGTTTAACAAAAAAAAAAAGCTGTCAAAAGTTGCGCAACATTTAGTACTTTCCGGGAACAAAATTTCCATGGAGTTATTTTGGTCCAGCAGTGTTTCTTTAAGATGGTAAACTGTGTACTGAAATTGTTTGGTTTTTTCTTTTAAGCTAAATTAGTTTCAAAAGCTGCTTCGAAATAGTTTTAACGAATGTACTCTATTTTAAACAAAATTCGAGTCTAATTTAGCTCAGAAAAAAAAAATTTCAGTAAAACAAATTTTCATTTTTAAGATGCAACGCTGGACCAAAATTACACCATGTCAATTTTATAAATATTCTTCCCGGAATTTAATCTATATTGCGCAAATTTAAGCTTAAATTTTTCAAAAAAAATATTTTTTTTTATCAAAATCTACTAACAATAAGATTGCAATCTCTGAAAGCTGGTAGGAAAGTGATGTTATCTTCAACATTTTTTTCCCCTGTAAATAGGTCCTAATTCGTTTAGAGGGGGCAAGCATTTTCAAATTCGAAAGAAGTTGAATTCGTGACGGGTTATTATAGAGTGAGTTAAACTTCGTATACATTTATGGTGTCTCCACTGGAGACTCTCCAGCACATTATTTAGTTGTGAAAAATGTGAATTAAAAATATATGTTTTACTCAAACCAAATATATGTTTTACTCAAAATATAAATAAAAATATTTTATAATCATTTTTAAACTATTTTATAAAATTTCTGAAATTTATTAAGAAAAATTTTATAATAAATATAAATTAAACACTGTTATTAAAATTGTATGTATAAGATATGGAAGCATTAGAAAACTAAGTTTAACCCATTTAAAGTTTAAAGTCTATTGAAAAGTCTAAAAGGATTTTTTTTTAACAAGTCGTTGATTTGAAGGGCTTACTGCAAAAACTTGATAAGCAACCTTTTATTTTTTGATGTTCTTCGCGGTTTACTGATGTTTCACAGGCAGATTTTTGCCAGAAGTTTAGCTTAAACCCTTCGTACAAGTATCTTAAGTTTGAAAGTTTTCTAAAGTTCTATTTTCTACATGATTTCAAAAGTTTTAAGGCAAAAATCACCACAAAATTAAATGTTGCTTATCAAGTTTTTACAATAAGCCCTTCATTTCTATAGACAGATTCTGAGACATGATTCTAGTAGAAAAAAAGTCAAAATAATTTTTAGTCAAAAAACTTTCTCAAATTTTTTTTTTTGCAATATTTTCTCTAAAAGCCCGTTAAGATTTTGAAACTGTTTTTCTGTTATTTTAGAGATGACATTTTGAATAGCTAGAGATTACACATTTTCGATTTTCTTTAGAAAAAGCTTTATGCATTGTGCGAGCTTTTGGTTTAACTACAACCTTGGAACTTTTGTATAAATTTCCTAAGTTTTACACTAAAAAACTTAGGTAATTTATCCGATAACACTTTATAGGCTTATTATCTCAAAAACGTACACAATTTTTACAATTTTTTTTGTGTGAATTTTTTTTATAAAGAAAAAGATTTGAACATATTTTTTTCATTTTTTCAACTTGTGTTGGGTGGAAAATTTCTTTTCGCCGATCCACACCTAAGCTTGACTTAAACTAAAAAGTTTTTAAATAATTTTTAAAAATACGAATTTAATTGTTAAACTTTAAAAATTGTGCAATATTATTGCCAGTTTTAAGAATTTATTTTTAATGGGTTAAACTTAATTTTTTTACTTGATATTTTTTTGCAACATGAAATAAAACATTTTCCTTGATGAAAGTAAAAATTTCAACATAAAACTTAACAAGGCAAAACTACAAAGTGTTGACACAATACAAATAAACAAGATATATTGAAACAACGTAATATATTGAAAACTAGGAATAAATAAAACAACATACTAAATACAAAATATAGAAAAAAATATATATATGATTGAACGAAATTGAAAATAACTTAACACACATTACAAATATCAATATTTAAGTACAATATAGAAAATTGAGCAAAAAGATACAACAAATATAGTTAGTGTACAAAATGGTTTAAACTGAAAAAGGGCCCAACTAAAATTTAAAATTTTTGTAGAATTTTAATGGCGAGATCAGTAATACGAAAACCGTTTCAACTTGAATTTCCACCGACACCTCATTTCATAAATGGAATTTTTAGAGTCTTTTACATGTTCATTTTTTTAGTACATTTTTAAATTATCTTAAAAAGTACCATTAAAAGCTATCGGTTAGAATTTCTCAAAATTACCTCTCCTTAATACATTATTTGTATTATTAGAAAATTAAAACAGAAACAAAAAAAAAATGTTTGGATCGAATATCAAAAATTTGGCAGCATGTCTTGGAAACTTGTTGTGAATTTTCATTAGACCAATGATTTTTTCATATTTATGAAAATTTGTATTGCGTTTAAAAAAATAATCAGTCATTTTATGAATTTTCTTTTTATGGAAATTTTTCATTAAATGTGTGATTATTTTCATTAGTGCACCGACATTTTTCATTAGTTAAAAAAAAAATCATTTGTACAACGAATAAAATCATTGCCTCACTTCTCACTTCATAGATTATATGAAAATTTTCATAACTTTTATGACTGATCAGATCTATAAGATCCGAGATTTGTCCCCAATTTAAGGATTTGATTAAATACAATTACCGAAATATACTCAAAGAAAAAGATTCTTCATATTGACGAACTGTTACATAAATATGAAGAAATGTTACTGAATTTTTTCTCCAATGTAACTTAACATCAATATGATAACGCAGTGTCATCAATATGATGACACATATAATTTGCACAAAAATGTATAAAATAATTTTGAATTTGGAACTTATTGTTAGAAAGTTTTCGAACATTTTTTGAAGACATATTTTGATGAAATAATGAAGTGCATCACTTGCTACATCAATTTTAATGCCAAGTTTTGTCATTTTAAATATGAGAAAATTTGTCTTCAGTTATGATGACAGCAAGTGATGAAACCGTTTCATCAATATGAAGAATAGCGAGTCCCGAATTCGGCTTTTTTTCGAATTTGAAAATGGTCGCCCCCTCAAAAGATGGGGATTTAGGACTCTTTTACGGGAAAAATTGCTAAAAAAGTTTTGGACAAAAAACCAGTTGGCTACCTGGGGCTAAAGATTGCAATCTTAGTGAATTACAAAAAAAAAAAGTTGTTTTTTAAAAAACATATGCCAAAAGTTGCGCAATATAGAGCACATTCCTGGAAAAATATTAATAAAATTTCCATGGAGTAATTTTGGTGCAGCGTTGCGTCTAAAAGATGAAAAAGTGACTTAATTTTTTTTTATTTTTTCTTTTAAGCTCAATTGGTCTTAAAACCTCCGCGAAAAAGTTCACATTCGTTAAAACTGTGTCAAAGCAGATTTTGAGACTAATTTAGCTTAAAAGAAAGAAAAAGTTAAAATTAAGTACAGTTTTTGATCTTTGAGATGCAACGCTGCACCAAAAATTCCTCCATGGAAATTTTATTAATATTTTTCCTCAAATGTGCTCTATATTGCGCAACTTTTGGCTTAAAATTTTTGAACAACAAAAAAAAGTTTTTTCAAAATTCACTAAGATTGAAATCTTTAGCTGGTGGTAGCCAACTGGTTTTTTGTCCAAATTTTTTTTTTGTTATTTTTCCCGTAAAGGGGTCATTAATCCCCATCGTTTGAGCGGACAAGGTAAAAAAATTTGAATTCGGGACCCGCTAATGAAGAATCAATATTCTTTTAGTTTAGTGACAAAATTTAGGGACATATCTTATAGATCGGATTAGATGCAATTAATATAATTATATCTTAACAGATTATATCAGATCAAAACAATTTCTATCCGGGATAAATTATTTTACGTACACCTCATTCTGACGTTTCCCTGTGTATTTCCTACCGAATTTCCTAAACTTTCAAATTTTTGTTAGGCCTTTTTCTGTTTCAACCATTTGTTAAATATACCATGTTGTTAAATATAACTACGCATAGTTGATTTTTAATAAGAAACAAGAAATTGTATTTATTTATACTAAACCATTACGGCACCTTATTTCAATTTGTAAACTGAAACAGAAATAAATTCTAAATTTTAAAAAGAAACATACAATTCAATACAAATAAAGGCGTGTTTACATTATAGCTCTAAGTTGTTTTACTTTCGATGATATTTATGAAAAATTTTATTGTAGCATAATTTAAGGCATGTAGTAACTATATGATTGTTTTTTGAAAAAAAAAAATTAAAAACAAACATAACAAATTATTTAAACTCCGATTTATTTAAAAAAAAATCTTTGTTATGTTCTTTTGATTTCGGTGTCATTAATATACTAAATGCCTAAAACTATGCCACAACAAAACCTAAAACTTCATAAAAATCATCGGTAGTAAAACCACTCAGTTATATAATGTAAACACATTTTAACTGGGCATAATGTCTACAAAAAACCTAAGAAAAAATAAATAGGTTCTTTTGCTCTATACAAACGATTTCCGCTTAATGCTTTCCATAAATTTAACTTTAACACAATTTTTTTTACCACCGTTCTTTGTTTGCCAAAAATTCGTAACAAAACTTTTTACATTAATGAAAATTTGAAATTTTATGTTCATTTATATTCTTTATCTTGGAGTTTTACTAAATACACTATAGCCGAGGTCCTTAGAATCTTAAAAATTTAACTGAAAACTTCCTTATTTCTTATGTAAAATTGATTTAAAACATGAAACACCGGGATTTTTTGAAAAATTATTGAATTCAAATTTGTAAAATCCGTTTAAAATTAGAAAATCTTTTTGGATTTTAAAAACTTTAATTGAAAAAAGGTAAATCAATTCAATTTAAATTTGAAAAAGATGACTTGAAATTTTACTGGTGACTCCTTCCAATAGCTGCTTCCAGTTCAGAAAAATTTCTTCTCTTACTTAAGCTAGGTTTACACCATACTATTAAGTTGTATGACTTTAATGAAAAGAACAGATTTTTTATAGCATAATTTTAGACATGTAGTAAATGTATGATTGTCATTTAAGCTATGTTTACACCATACCACTTAGTCGTATGATTTTTATGAAAAAGCACGGGTTTTTTATAGCATAATTTTAGGCATATAGTAAATATATGATTGTTATTAAAAAGCGACAAAAAACTCTACACATTGCTAAATTTATAAACAAATATAACAATTTATTTAATCTTCAGTTTATAAATTTAGTAATATGTAACATTTTTTTGTCGTTTTTAGATAACTATCATATATTTTTTACATGCCTAAAATTATGCTATAAAAAAATCTTGCTTTTTCATGAAAATCATACGACTCAGTGGTATGGTGTAAACATAGCTTTAATAGCGACAAAAAAAACTCTTAATATTGCTACATTTATAAAAAAATAAATATAATTGGTTTTTAATTTTTGGATCATATTTTTACAAAATGCGTAAAATTATACTACAGAAAAGTCTTACTTTTTTATAAAAATCGTCGAAAAAACTACTCACAATCAGTGGTATGGATAAACACAGCTTAAAGATATGCTTACTGATTCGTATGATTTTTTATGAAAATGCAAGATTTTTAACAACATAATTTTAGGCATGTAGTAAACATATGATTGTTAATTAAAAGCGACAAAAAACTTAACATACTGCTAAAATTTTAAAAAATTTATATCAATTTATTTAATCTTAAGTCGATTTATAAAAAAAAAAAATCAAAAATATCATTGTTTTGCTGGGATTTAATTTTCGGATCATATATTTACAAAATGCCTAAAATTGTGCTACAGCAAAATCTTATTTTTTTTATAAAAAAAATCTTCGAAAATAAAACAACATAGGCTGTGTTTACACCATACCGACGATTTTTATAAAAAAAGTAAGATTTTTATGTAGCATAATTTTAGGCATTTTGTAAATATATGATTCGAAAATTAAATCCCAGCAAAACAATGATATTTATGAGTATTTTAATAAATCGACTTAAGATTAACTAAATTATCATATTTGTTTATAAATTTAACAATATATTTTTTTTCGCTTTTAAAAAACAATCATATATTTACTACATGCCTAAAATTATGCTATAAAAAATATTGCTTTTCATAAAAATCATATGATTAAAGACCTGTTTACATCATACCACTGAGTCGTGTTATTTTCCACGATTTTTGTAAAAAAGTAAGATTTTGCTGTAGCATAATTTTAGGCATTTTGTAAATATATGATTCGAAAATTAAATCCCAGCAAAACAATGACATTGATAATATTTTTTTTTTTAATAAATTGACTTAAGATTATATTTGTTTAAAAATTTAGCAACATGTTGAGTTTTTTTGTCGCTTTTAAGTAATAATCATAAAAATCATACGACTCATTTGTGTAAAAACATAGCTTAAGTATCTTGAGAGTTTTTTTTGCGTAAAAAGTAAGTATTTTTTAAAACATAACTTTAGGCATAACGTAAAAAATGGAAAAACTTGTAATTTTCGACATTTGCACAAAATCAGGAAAATAAATAAAAATCGTTGACTCTGTAGCACAAGAAACAAGAATTTTTTGATTTCCTTAAATATCAAGGAGTTATAAGCCGTTCAAGGAAAATTATATATTTTTTGATATGCCGAAACCAATGCTTTAAAAACACTATTTTTAAAAAAATCTGTATGTACAAAAGTGTGTATGTTCTTATGGAATCAAAAATGGCTAGACCGATCTAGTTGAGAAATCTTCAGAATGGCGGGTGACACTGTGAAGTCCGATTTTTGAATTTTGATCTGTGGAAGTGGCAAAAACAAATTTTAATAATATATATATACCACTTAAAACGTATAGAAATTGATGAACCGATATTAATAAATTTTTCATCAGAGATGAAAGAGCATGATCAGACAAATTGGCCTAAAATGCCACGCCCATTTATATCGACCTGAAAGGTATATCTGCCTATTTCGCAATCAAACAAAATTGGCTGAGGTGATGTTAATTAAATTTTCAGATAGTGCTAGCCAAATGCGGAACCATATACCAACGATTAGATGAGGAGGCGTAAAATGGCACGACCCTATGTACTACAATGAATGTTGTCTACCTTTTTCGCAATCATGCAAAAACAGCTAAACTGTTTACGTATTGATTTTCTCTACAGAGAGTTCTAAACAAGGGAGAGACATAGGCTATAGATCCTGACTAAAAAGGAGTTCTAAATTTCCACGCCCCTTTGAACTATTCTAAAATTTATGTATGCCTGTTTCGCAATTAAAAAAACCACTAAACCCATTAAGCGTGAATTATAGAAGTGCAATCGGGAAAGGAGCGTTTTATGCCACACCCCTTTTTATTAGGTTAGGTTAGGTTAGGGTGGCGGTGTACGATTTACACCTCGCATAGACCTTTTGGTCCATAGCGATACCACAAAACTTTTTTTCGCTAGCGGCGCAAGTTAAACACGTTCAAAGTCATTGCGAATCTCTTTAATATTCTAAGATCCATTCGCGTTATATCCTCCAAAGTATTAAAGCTTATCTGACCATTAATCGAGCGGCGACTTCTTGCCACCGCTGGACAGTGACAAAGTATGTGTTCTATCATTTCATCCACTCCTGGTGAGCCGCATCTTTTAGACCTTTTGTACTATCACTCAAAAATGACTGAACCGATTTTTATGAGATTTCACTATAGATAGTGCCGAGGGTGGAACTAAAGGCTACTAGATGGACCTGTTCCGTTTTGTTTTGTCCGACACTGTATATTTAAATCGAATTAAAATATGTAACAGATGTTTTCTTAGGGCCAGCAACGTGGACCGGGTCTAGCTAAGAATTCTAAAAATTTTACAAGGCAAATGGACATTTGTAACAACAGTGACAAAAAAGTATTTAAGAAAAATGTCTGCAAAGCATTAAGCGGTCGTCGTCTATATTTTTAAATTAATTTAAAATAATTATTGAAAAATAATTAAATATAATTTTCATTAAAAAATAAACTATAATTAACAAAAAAAATAAAATAAAATAAATTTTATATAAAAAATGGCAACATTCAAAAAAAAATTTATTACAAAAATATAATTATAAGAATCTAAAATTTCATATTTAGTTGATATAGTTACGAACTTATACATTAACATATGTAAAAAAAAAAATTATAAACTTATATCGAACAAAATAAGAAAAAAAAAAAATATATTATTTTAAGATGAAGTTGCATGATTGAATGATTTTTAGTTTGTTTTTGCATTTTGTTGAATGCACAGAATGCATTTTACATTGTTAAATATGAAATTGAAAATTGAATTTTTATGGTTAAACATTTATAATCAATACATTTTTGATTTCATATATGATCAGTTGAATGTGAAAGAAAAAGAAAAGCTGGTTTTTAAAGGAGAAGGGTGGATATGAAATATTATTTTTCTTACAATTCACTTAGCTAAATTCATAACAATAAGTGCACATTTTGTTTTTTCAATAATAATAAAAAAATTATAAATACATTTTTCAATATAAAATTTTCCTGTTTTTTCAAGTGCAATAAAAAAAAATTTTGTTAAAAAAACAAAAATTAACAAAAAAAAATATTTGTATCAAATTTATATTGTAACTTAATAGTAAGTGAATGTTGTTTTGTTGTTTCTGTAATGGGTGAATGATGTGTATTGTATGCATGAGTGAATGAGGAAGTGAATTTATACAATTATTTCACGTATAACACGACGATTTCGTGAATTCGGTGTTGATGAGTATTCACCTTCAAAACTATCATCATAACTTAAGGACATGTGTTGTTGGGGTGATATAACTTCATCTTGTTCCATATGTTCCATATTATATGGATTTGGCAGGCCACTTACGTCATGATATGGGGAATCTATAAAAAAATTAAAAAAAAAAATCAATTATTAATTTAAACAAATATAAAAGAATTTAATTAAATTAAACAAAAAGTACAAAATAACTTAAAAACAAAAAAAAAAATCATCTAAAGTAATGCAAGAAGTCTTTCAAATCATAATAATTTAAAAAAAAAAAATGGATTTTTATTGTATATCTCCAATGATAGCTCTTTATTTAGCACTACTTACATTAGCAGCGCTCCGTTAGAGCGTAACATCCTGTATTATATCCGCTACAATAATATGAAAGCATTTTGTGATAAGTTAAAGATTTTGAAAAAGAAAAATACACAGAAAATAAGAAAAGGAATAAAAGTAGAAAATAAAATTCCACAATTAGACAAATATTTAAATAACGTTTAAATAAATTTAAATTTTATTGCATTTCTTTTTGTATAACTAACTTTATGTATTGTGTTGGGATATATAATAATTTAAAAAATATATGGTTGATTCTGAGATAACACCGTCCGACAAAAATGAAAAAAGTCGCTAAACACGAACTGGATAATATGCGTTTCAAACTAGAGTCTTAATGTAGTAAAACTACATTTACAGTTTTTCTTTTCGTAATCCTGTTTCCTTTTAAAAGGACTTCAAAACATTTAGGGATTACGTGTTTTAAAATATTTTTTTTATTATTATGTTATTAACTGTTTGAAGTTTATTTAAAAAGTTTTACGTTGTTCAATGTTTAGTTTTTTGAAATGACTATTTCTGTTCTTTGTTTTAAAAATAACAACATAAAAAATAAAGACTTTTATTAACATTCAATTTTTAAAGTCATTTATTTTTGTTCTGTAAGTAAAAATAAGTGATTCTTCTTTAATTTTTAATGATTTGTGTACGTATTTTTTTTTTTAAATTGGTGGCATTTTTTAAAGAAAAGTCATTAGTTTTAACCTACTTGTGTGGGTTATTTTTTTAAGACAAAAAATTAAAAAAAATATTTATAGAAATATAAAAACATATTTGTGTCAAGTGGCTTTGGCAGGATGGGTAGAGTGTCTGGCCAGAATGTAATTGATTGCGGGATCGAAAAATTTTATTAATTTTTTTTTTTTTTAAAATTCAAAAGAAAAATCGTAAAAATAACTTACGACATCATTAATTTTTAATGTTTTCGTAGGTATTTTTTTTTTGGAATTTGTTGGTAAGAATAACACAACAACATGGTTGGTTACCGTTACCCTTATAATACCGTTACCGATTCAAATACCGTTACCGATAGCAAAACCTTTTAAAATTGAATACCGTCACCGTTACCGATACCGCTAAAAATATTTTTAAAATACCGTTACCGTTATTTTTGCTAAAAGTTACCGGTATTATACCGGTACTACAAATTTTACCATTTTTGTATGGATTTTTAACGAACAAAAATTAAAATCAAATGGCTTACATTATTTTTAACTAATTACTGGGTATAATCCTAAAATAAATGACATTTATAATGTCCAAATCAAATTTATACTGTTTTTTGAATCCTCAAAATATTTGTATCTCTCAGCTTTTATTGATTTTTTAAATTTTTAACTAAATTAAAAATATCGGTACGTACCGGTATTGTTGTTTCGGTACCGGTATAAACCGTAACCGAAACGATATGAAAATCCTTACCGTTACCTTTACCGAAATAAATAAAAGTTAGATACCGTTACCGTTACCCTTACCGTTATTCGTTTCGGTAACCAACCTTGCACAGCAATCATTAATTTTTTATGTTTTCGTAGGTTATTTTTTTTCGAATTTTTTGGTAAAAGAAAATGAAAGTGACGTCGTTTTTTTAATGTTCAATGTTATTTATTTTAGAAAATTTTATTAACAGTAAAAAATAAATGTTGATGTTTATTAAAACAAATGTATAATTAGGTCAATTCGATTACCCAAATTTCTTACTATTCTTTACTACAACTGGAAAGTTTATTTACTTTTTGTATTGAAAATTTCCAGCTGTAGTAAAATGAGTAAAAAATAGTAGATTGTAGTAAGGTAATCGAATAGACCTATTACTGGGACGGTTTTCAAATGTTTATCACTTGTTAAAAATATGTTTTTCATTTATTTTTGCCTACAAAATATTTTGAGTCTGTTAAGATTCAGTCATATTTGAGTAATATTTTGGCCGTGATCGCTATTTTAACCGACATCGCTTGGAATGTCTGATCAATAATATATGGGGCATTCCATGGCAAATCGGAAACTTTGATTTTTTTTTTAGATTTTCACAATTTTTTTTTCAGTCTCTTATGACCTTTTCAAAAGATCTCGAATCTTAAAAATTCGGTCTTAAAACTTCTTTTAAATAGTAAAAACTTCTTCAAAAATGAGTAAAAAAAATAAATTTGTTGTTTTTTCACGTTAAAAAACCTTTAAAGTTTCTTAAATGTGTTTTAGTGCGATTTTTCAGTTTTAAAATTTAAATCTTATTTAAGAAAATGTTTGTAGGTTCTCTATAGTTTTTTTTTTTTAATTTTTTTGTGGAAAACTTCTATCAATTCTAAAAATTTTTTGCCAAGTAAGATCGTGGGATTACGATTATTAAAGTTTTTTCATTTTTTTGTTTTTAGTTTTTTAATCTTTAAATCAGTTCTACTGCTCGAATGGTGCGCTCTAGAGGGGTCAACAGCAAGACCGAACCCCAAGTATTTCTTTAGAAATAAAATTTCCTAGATTTCCTAACATTGTTCAAGCATAAAGCGATAAAATTTCGTTCCGAAAATGTAATATACTAAATAACTTCCAAAGTTTTAAGCCGGCAAAAAGCTGTCTGTCTCAAAATGGTATATGATTCAAAAAGATACTTGTAATTCGTCAAACCTGTACTAAATTTTGCAAAAAAAAAAAAATAGATTTTTAAATTGTCCCTTAATCTCAAATTTAAGCATAAACTCTTTAAATTACTATGTAGCATTTTTATTACAAAAAGATAACACCGGATACAAAAGCTTTGACAATTTTAATAACGGAAACGTGTGTTACACATTTTAGCTCTTGCTCTGGCTGTCTGGCTGGCTGTGTGTGTGTGTGTGTGCATGATTTTATATGTATTGCTACATTTGTGTATGTGTATGCATGTTTTGTAATAAAAACGGAAATGCGACGGATTGTAGCACTTGCTGTCAAACGAAATGAAAATCCTAGTCCATTGTACAATTTAATGCAATATGTGATGTTACTTTTTTTGTATGTATTTGCGTTGTATATTACATGTATTGGCTTTTATTGATAGTCCAAACAATATCATCTTTTATACCATCCACACAGTGGTAGGGGACCATTAATTTCTTAGCAAATATCAGAACACCCAAGTTTTTATGATTTTTTTTTGTAAAAAAAAATATTTTAAGACTCTTTCCTATGGATAAAAAATTATGGCAAATATTTTCAGTACTAAAAAAATTTAATACTAGTTGACTCCTAAAGTCAACTAGTATTTTAGTAAAAACAACTGTTAAAAAACAACTGACATAAATTGCTGAAGTTATATTGCAAAAAATGTAGTTTATTACAAACAGTTTATTTCAGTAGGTTAACCGAGCAAATCTAAGGACTTTTTCCCTTAAATTCTTAAATTGTTCCCCAAAATTCCTTTAGGAAAACGTCCCAGATAATGAGCACATAGTATCAGTTTCCTATAGGAAAAAATGCAAATTTGTATCCATTTAAAAATTTTCGAAATTCTGATGGCTTTATCTCATCAAAAGATCTCAGTTTTATTTGTTTCATCCAGTGAAATTTCCCGTTTAGAAATTTTTCCAGATTCTGAGCGTGTTAAATCCAGGAGTTAAAGTGTTTTTTATTTTTATATTTTTTTTGTTTTAAGCAAAATTTTCATAAAATATACTAACAGGCCTATTCAGAGTTATGACTGGTTATGACTAATTTTATTATTTTTAAACTTCATATTCCCTGTGTTTGTTGTAAACACAATCATAAAAAGTCTCAAAATTTAAAATTATTTGTCAATTTTGAGACGATGTGGGTAGCAGGTCTTTATTTTTTTGAAATTTTCAAACAAAATTTGAATTTTTTTATGATTGTTTACAACAACCACATGTATAAAATTGAGTTATGATTGAGTTATGACTTTTTTTGTGAATAGGCCCCTAAATTGTAAAAAAAATATAAATAAAAAACTATTTTTAATTAAAGTTTAAAAAAGTTGAATTACAATTTGTAATAGATACATTAGTATACAAATCAAAATATTTGTTATGTTTTATGGAGTATTATCTAAATTATTTTTCAATGGCAGACAAATTTCATTAAAATCATTTTCGGAATTAATTGTATATCTTGTCAAGTTTTATATGCATGCAGTGTTTAATGACAGTAACCCAATAAGCATATACGGTATTGTTTCCTGCGCAATTATTGTATAACATACGATATGAATTATAAAGTACATTTTCAGTCACAAAGGATTTCAGAATCTATAGCTATTAATTGCAATCACTTGGATTACGATTAATAGTACAAAATGTGGACTTAATAAATATAAAAAAAAGTTATGGTTTTACTAATTTACGACTCTTCATGTTTTTGTGTATATTTTATACAGTACTTTTGTAATATTCTTAAAGCATACCTTGAGGAGAACACAATAACACCCATCTCATCATACAGCGAGTAATAGTGCCATCTTTTGTGTTTTATTTGAAATTTTTAAAAACACAAAACTTAACTGTTTATTGCAATCATTTGGATTAGGATTTACCATAAATATGTGGACTTATTTACGACTCTTCCTGTTTTTGTTTATATAAATTTTGTAATTTTTGGATTTATTAAGTACATTTTCTTATAATATAATTTTTTTTTTAAATATTTTAATTTTCAAATTTAATGTTGTATTTATTCTACCTTTAAATTTGTTAAGTAAATGAAATAATTGAGCTCGAGGTCTGTTGTTTTATTTTGTTTGTGTAATTTTTACAAGTGTCCCTGAGGATGAAATTCGATGAATTTCGAAATATTGGAGAAATAAAATAAAAATTATTTAAAACAACAGACCTCGAGCTCAATTATTTCATTTACATTATTTTAATTTTCTTTCAAATAAAACACAGACGAAGGCACTATTACTCTCTGTATGATGTGATGGGTCAGTTATTGTTCGCTCCTTAAGTTAAGCTTTACAAAAGTACTGTATAAAATATTCACAAAAACAGAAAGAGTTGTAAATGTGTAGGGCAACAGAAAACTAGCAGTTATGGATTTATTTTAAGGCCTAAAACTATGCTATACAAAATAAATGTATTGTAAAATTAAATAAATTTAAGCAAATGTTTTTAGTTAAAGTAACACATCCTAAAACCTTCAAGAGGAGGAAATCAGGACAATCCTTCATAATTTTTTATTGTTTAAAATCAAATTTCAATAAAAATATATTTGATTTCTGACTACTGTTTCAAATATGTTGTTGCATAGTTTTATGCCTCAAAATTAATTTAAAATTGCTAGTTATCTGTTGCCTTATAGATAAGTAGAATCTAGTAAGTAAGGCAACAGAAAACTAGCAGTTATGAATTCAGTTTGAGGCCTAAAACTATGCAACAACACATTCGAAGCAGTAGTCAAAAATCAAACTAATTTTTATTGAAATTTGATTTAAAAATAAAGATTTATAAAGGCTTGTCCTAGTTTCCTTCACTTGAAGGTTTTGGGATGTGGTACTTCAACTAAAAATATTTGCTTTCATTTATTTAATTTTGCGATAAGCTTATTTTGTATAGCATAGTTTTAGGACTCAAAATAAATTCATAACTGCAAGTTTTCTGTTGCCCTATTAATAAGATTTATATATAATAAGTCCGCATCTTTAGTAAAAAATCCTAATCCTAGTGATTTCAAAACATAGCTAAAATTTAATATAAAGAAAACTATCACCCAGATAACAGTTCCTCGATATCGTTTAGTTTACTGGGTATATATAATATTAATACATTCATCCTTTCTAAAGTTTTGTTGTTTTATTTTATAATTAATAATTTATTTTCAAGAGGCAATAACTGTCAGCATGCTGTTTTTACTACAATATCAAAATATATGTATGTCTTGATAGTGTTTTTACATACATACATACACACACATATGCATGTGTCGTAATAAATATACATTTTCAAATTTAAATAATTAAAAAGGTAGTCTATGAGTTAAATTTCAGTAGACAGGTTCATATATATCCACATGCATGTCCTACCATTAGTATACAACTTACTATTAAAATCGATTGATTTGCATCACTTATTCATGTATTACATTTTCTGCACTATGCCTATATAAACAGATACTCGTAGAAATGATCGTATATACATAGAGATATGTTTACACCATACCACTGATTGTGAGTCGTATGATTTTTATGAAAAAGCAATGTTTTTTATAGCATAATTTTAGGCATGTGGTAAAAATATGATTGTTGTTTAAAAGCGACAAAAAACTCTACATATTACTATATTTATATGTAGAATTTTTTGTCGCTTTTAAATAACAATCATATATTTACTACATGCCTAAAAATATGCTATAAAAATCTTGTTTTTTTCACAAAAATCATACGACTCACAAGGGAAGTCTCCCTAGTGTCACCCGCGTATCTTTATGGAATTGGGTTTATTTTGTAGAGCAGAAAAAATAAAGGGACACGTATTTTTTTTAGCGGCCCAAATTCATATTTAGGGGAAAAAAGGAGGGGGAAGACAAGGCAATTTTTCAGTTTTTTTTTCGTTTATCTCCTATATTATGCAAAGAAATCTAGTCATATTACATACCAAATGAAAGGTCTTTGGAAAACCTATCTACGTGTGATAAGAACGTGTCCAAACATGCACAATTTTTCGTCATATTGAGTAAAATACCAAAATTTTAGGACATTTTTGTTAATAAGTCAAAAAATATTAACTTCTTTTGCCCGTTGTTAGCACCACGAGATAGATATTTTTAATACCTTTAATATGATGCCAGACATGCCCATATTAATTTTGTTTAAATAGACGTAAATCGTACAAAACTGAAAAAGGGCAAAAAACCTTGCTTTTTCATAAAAATCATATGACTCACAAGGGAAGTATCTCAACCCTTATAAACCGATTTGCCTGAAACTTAAAATATATATAAATGAGACGATTTTAAGGTTGGGGTGTCTCGCCTTTTCGGCCATATTAGTGTTTCAAAATTTCGTTGTCCCCTTATGAAACCATATGGACCTCCGGGAAAATTTCGATAACTCACGAACTAATAGGAATATCCTCTAGAGCAAAAATACGTGTAGACTTAAATTTAATAAAGATTATTTCGTATTCATATGGACATCGTAGCTCTATGTCTTCATATAAATACGCCCCAAAATTTTCACATTTTCATGAAAAAAGTATTTAACGAAGCCAAACTTTTACAAGGTTATGCCACCGTTGGATAGGCATTAAAAAAACCTTTCTTCTCATATGTAATCATCATATAGTTTCTTAGAAAGAAATGGCTGAAAAATCCAAAAAACGATTTTTCGCCATTATTTGACCCTTGTTTTGAACCCCTAAATCCCCGATATGGCCGATAAGCCGAGACACCCCAACCTTAGAATTGTCTCTTTTATATATATTTTACGTTTCATGCAAATCGGTTCATAAGTGTTGAGATACTTCCCTTGTCAGTGGTATGGTGTAAACATAGCTTAAAAGTAGCAGAAATTGAGAACGATACATAGAAAAAAAAGTTCGTAAAAATTTATTAAATGTATGCCAAAAATTAAAGTAAAATTTTAATTGTGTCAAGTAAAAATTTACTCAAAATTTATCAATTTATTTTTTTAAAAAATTTAAAAAAAGTTTCTTATTTTTTTTGCAAAAAAAAAAAATTTTTTTCGAGGTCACATTACGATTATATTGTCAAAGTAACAATTTTCATTTTGATTAGTAAAGAAATATGACCTCGAGCTGGAGTAATGTTTCTCAATAGAATTTATAAATGTGTTGTTGTTTGTAAAAATCAGAAAATAGTACAGAAAATTGGGAAAGTATCAAGTATAACGGTTAGTTTAATGACATGTTCCTTTGGGGTTAATTCTTGAAGGTTTAAACTCTAATATATTTAAAATTTTAAATCCAAATCCTACTGATATCTCTGGTATACGTCAAATTCTTTTAATTACTGTTAGTATGATGGGACTCCTGGATGTTTTACAATTACACACGCACATGAATATATTATCCAACCACAATCGTCTAGTCATCAGTTTTAGTGTCTGCCTATATGTCTGCTACGAAACCCCCATTAATTTACTTACTTTCAATGTATGGAGATTGTCCAATGGACAATTTATAGATTCTAGTGTATGAGGTTATTTACGATCCTTTACTGGACTGTTGTTGTACACATTCTACATTCATTGACGCATAAATGTTTTAAAAGAGTATCATCAATATCCTTGGTAGCCAATACAACACATCTTTCATTTATCAAATAAATGTGTTCCTGGTAGTGACCATCATCTACACATGTGTAAGTTTTTCTGTCCATATAATCTCAATAAAAGGATGTTTCACAGAATATATAAGTTTTACTTTGTTTTTTGTTTTTTTTTTTGTAGTTTCCTTTTTCTCGCATATATAGTTTTAAAAAAACTGACCTAAGCAATTATAGGTAGATATTCTGTCATTATTCAACACTTTTGTAAGTGTATGGACGTGTATGAATATTTATGTGTTAGTGTGTAGGAAAATAGGAAAATGTGTTATGGAATTCAAAAGATTTATCGATAAATGTATATTAAAAGTGTGTCTATGTATGTGTTATATGTATTATATTAATTTTCTTTTCAAAGAAAATAAATTTAATGAAAGATTATATTTTTTTTTTCTTTATAATTCTGCAATAAATTGCTTACGAAAACAAATTATTTTTATAAAACAAAGAAGAAGAAAAAAAAAAAACATAAACAATTATGTATAGACTTTCATTCAGTCTATCCATTCTGTGTCTATGTAATTCGTTTTTAAACAGAAATCCTTTTATTGTTGAGAAAACTGATATACATTACGTATAATTAATGTTTATTTATTAATAAACTTTGTGCAGAAAAAAAAAGAAAAATAAATTACAATGAGAAAATATATTTACTGATTTACACCTTTTGGTGTTTTTTTGGATTTTTGTTTTTTTTTTTTTGCTTAAAAGCACATAACGAAAATCATATACATATTTGACAAAATAAATTAAATACAATCCACGAACTGAAAGTGTATAAGTTTGTTCATATGTATAAACAGGTGCGGATCCAGGGCAAGGGAGAATAGAATTTACGAAAATAAAAAAACAAAAGAAACGAAAAAGAAGTAGCGAAAGGAACCAATCAAAAAATAAACAGAATGTAACAAAATCCAATAATTTATAAATTTTTTTTGAGGAATATTGAAAAATTATTATTGGGCCATTCCAAAAAATTTAGCTCAAATTTTAGTCATTTTTGGAAATGGTGTCTCAGATTAATTTGAACCTTGACACATAGATAGCCCTCATAAATATGATATATGTACCATATATCGTTTTTTTACATTTGGTGTATTTAACGAATTATGGCGGGTCAAAGATTGACTTTTTAAGCAAAAGTAAGAAAAATACATCACGTTTAAAGAGCTGTAACTTCTTAACCAATGACCCGATTTTCACAAATTTAGGCTCATGTGAAAGCTGGGGTTCTTCTTTTAGAAAATATTTTTAAAATAACACAGTTTTTTTTGCAGAAATGATGCAAAAATGCAAAAACATTTTTTCTTTTCGAATATTTAAAAAAACACATCTTCGATTTTTTTTTTAAAAATTCTGGTGAAAAATAACAATGTTTTGTATAACATATTCAAAATTCAGAGTGGGATCTCCATGGGATCAAAAAATATTCTGTTTTAAGTACGAGGTTCTCATATTTTTCCCTTAGAAAATTTAAATTTCTAATGTTTTGAATGTTTTCAAAATTTTAATAGTATAATTTTCTTTGAAAATTTAAATTTTTATATTGAAGAAACATAAAATTTTAAATTTTCTAAGGTAAAATTAAAGAACTTCGTACTAAAACCAGAATATTTTTTGATCCCATTGGGATCCCACTCTGAATTTTGGATATGTTGTACAAAACAGTAACGTTTATCACCAAACTTTTTTTTAAAAAAATCGAAGATGTGTTTTTTTAAATATTCGCAAAAAAAAAATGTTTTTGAATTTTTGCAACACTTCAGAAAAAAACCGTATTCTTTTGAAAATATTTCCTAAAAGAAGAAGAATTATGCTTTCATATGAGCCATTACTTGTGATAATCGGATTACTAGTAAAAAAGTTAGAGCACGTTAAACGTCATGTATTTTTCTGACTTTTGCTAAAAAAGTCGAACTTTGACCCGCGATAATTTGAAAACTACAGCAAATTTTGAAAATCCAAAAATGCAACATATCTCATATAAACGTGGATATCTATGAGCCAAATTCTCAGTGGCGTCCAAAGGCATGTTTCCGAACAGTGGGGCGAAAATTTTTGGAATTACCCTATTATTGTTTTTTTTGAAGTCTCTCAATTAAGAATTTTTATTTAAAAATTTTATTTGACTAAAAAGGGTATAATTTATGATATAAATCGTTCCGTAATTTTTGCCAGGTAATTTTTTTTTAATAAAAAAAGTGTTCCCCCAAATTCAGATCCGCGCCTGGTATGTATGTATAAACAAATGAAATTAAATTGATTTTATATTGCATTTTAATGTTTTAATATCTTTGTCTACTGTATTTTATGTTTTCAATACAAAATTTTTGTAAAATAAATCATTAAAAAAATATTTACATGTAAGGCTTTGTATGTAACGAACTGACTATTTGCAATTTGGATGGCAATGTTTATAAGTACATGAACAACATATACTTATACACACACACACACACACATACAATACTATATAATGGAAATTGACAATTTCCGTATCCGTCAGTTGATTGCAAATGCAACATGACCTAGGACAGACATAATTTTTTTTTTTGTATTAAACACAATCCTCATTTTACGATCGGTAAGAATGTGTAATACAAATTCGAATATAAAACAAATGAAATGAAAGTAGAACATCAAGCAGTCAATATCGCTTAAGCTGTGTTTACACCATACCACTGAGTCATATGATTTTTATGAAAAAGCAAGATTTTGTTATAGCATAATTTTAGGCGTGTACTAAAAATATGATTGTTTTTTAAAAGCGATAAAAACCTCTACATATTGTTAAATTAATATATAAATTTTAAAAATTTATTAAATATTAAGCCGATTTATTAAAAAAATCATAGATGTCATTGTTTTTATGGAATTAAATTTTGGGATCATATATTTAAAAAATGCCTAAAATTATGCTACAGCAAAATATTACTTTTTTTTATAAAAATCGTCGAAAATAAAACTACTCACAAGGGAAGTCTCCCAGGTGTCCCCTCCGATCTTCTTGAAATTGGGATATGTTGTTAAGAACGAAAATTTAATTCGACACGATTTTTTTTTAGCGTCCCAAACTCATTTTTATTGGGTCGATTTGTTTGGGGGGATGTTGACCTTTTCAGTTTTTTACGATTTAGATTACTAGATTAAAGGTATTTAAAAGGCCTATCTCTTGCAGCTAACAACGTGTCAAAAAAGTTATTATTTTTCGACTTATTAACAAAAATGTCCTAAAATGTTTGTATTTTACTCAATATGACGAAAATTTATGCATGGTTGGACACGGTCTTTTAACTTGAAGATAGGTTTTCCAAAGATCTTTCATTTGGTATTCCTGCTCTACAAAATAAATCCAATTCCATAAAGATCGACGGGTGACACTAGGGAGACTTCCCGAGTCAGTGAAACGGTGTAAACACAGCTAAAAGGTCATCATACCACTGAGTTGTAGCATTATTTTAGTCATTTTGTAAAAATATGATCCTGATATTAAAAGCGAGCAAAGCTTTTTGATTTTTTCAAATAAACAGACTTAGGGCGGATTACTCAATGAAAAGTTAGCTGCTAACTGCCGATTTAACAGAGCCTTATGTCAAAATTACCTTATGTCAAAATTACAAAAAATTAACTTCTTCATTTAAATCATCGAAAATAAAATGAGTCGTTTAACTAATGATTTTTATTAAAAAGTCAGATTTTGCTGAAGCATAATTTTAGGCATATTTGATTGTTATTTGAAAAACTAATAAAACTCTACATATTGTTTAATTTAAAAAAACGACAAATATAACAAATAATATATACCGAAGTTTATTTATTAAAAAAATAATCCTAAGCATCATTGGTTTGCTTGCTTTCAATGTTAGTATCATATTTTTACAAAATGCCTTAAATTATGCTACAAATTTTGAAATATTTTGATGAAAAATTTAGATTTTGTTACAGCATAATTTTAGGCATGTAGTAAAAATATGATTCTAAAATTAAGAGTGACAATGACATTTATGATTTTTTAAATAAATCAACTCAAGTAAAAATAATTTTATAATTTTAATTTTTATAATTTTTAAAAAAATGGAGTTTTATTCGCTTTTTAAATCAGATATTTATTAAATGCCTAAAATTATGCTACAACAGATTAACACTTAAAAAAAAAAAAACAAGTGAGAGTGTTACATTCGGCTGTGCCGAATCTTTTATACCCTCCAAAATGTAAAAAAACAATATAAAAAAAATCCAGGGGCGTCTTTTTTTTGGGGGGGGGGGGGGGTTTGGTGGGCGACGCTAGGGGCACCTTCTTCTTGCGATTTTTAACTTCTTCGGAGATAAGAATGTTGCATTTACTTAGCAAAAGTACAAAAAACCCTTAAAAAAATGCGGTTTTTCTTAGGTTGGTTTAGTTCTCCAAGGGGGAACTTTTTTCCCCTTGGTCCGATTTTGCCCATTTCCGAACTTAGCCTTGCCCATTTCCGAACCTAGGAATATAAGACATATTCCTGCCAAACTTTGGAAGTCTAGCTCTTTTATTTTGGACTGTATCGTGTCCTCTACAGACGGACAGACGGACGGACGGACATCGCTAGAATGTCTTAGAATCGATCACTGATCAATAAAATATATACTTTATGGGGTCCTAGACCGATATTTCGATTCGTTACAAACGGAATGACAAAGTGAGTATACTGTGGTTGGAGGGTATAAAAAAATACCGAAAATAAGAGAACTCAGCGCTATGATGTAAGTAATTAAGACCAATTATCACAGTAAGACTAAATAAAACGATATCCGATATTGTCTTAATTTTGACGTGAAACAGGGGGTAACTGTATTGTATTTATACAAGCAACATTTATATAACTTATTTGTTGCAAGCAATTATGTATGTTAGAGTATCCCTTAAGGTGTGCTTACATCTTGTCACTGACAATGAGTTGTCTTGTTTTCTACGGTTTTTATGAATAAGATAGGTTTTGCTGTAGCATAATTTTAGGTATCCCAAAAAAACTTAGATTACCAAATAAGGTATAAAATAAGGTATAGGATCTCTTATTTTATACATTGCAGCATTGATGATTTTAACAGGCGATGAGACTCAAAGTAATGCATCCACATTATCACAAAGAATACCAGTAAGGTATAAAATAAGTCATAAATTTATAACGAAGAATACGAGTAAGGTGTAAAATATATGATATTTTATAGGTTACGAGTAAGGTATATAATATAGCATACCAGAACGTAATATATAAGGTGTTACGAGTAGTGAAAAAGTAATTTTGTATTAAATTTACTCACGTGATTGTAAGTGAGTGTAAGTAGATAAAATATGCTCGTGAGTGTTTGTCGTTAGAAATTTCCTGTCGTGAGCCCATCTCTAAAAAACTTATGCATTTTTTTATAAAATAATTATTTTTTATGTTATTGTAATGCATTATGCATCCAATTATAAATAATGCATTATTTCAAACTTTCAAATAATACATAATGTAACCAAATATAAGTCATCCATGATTTAATGTTTAGAAATAATAAATATGAAATACATTTTTTCCAATAATCATGCATTACGTAGCAAATTATTAGTAATGCATTATTTTTCACTTGAAAATAATACGTTGTGGAACAAATGTTTGGTAAGACATCATAAAATAATGCAACAAATAAGTTATATACATTACCTGGTAATGTGTTATATAATCACTACCCATTACCAAAGTTTTGCTGGGATCTGATTTTTCTTTAAAAATTAGAACGTTTCTGGAGGCCATCTTTAGGGCGCAACCAGGGCTCAAAGTTTCCAGCCGTAGTGTATTTTATAAAAAAAAAAAAATTGTTACCGAAAGTTTTGTTTTGTAGAGTACATATATTTTTAAAGTTTTCATAGAGCAATTTTGGTCCAGCACCAATCATAACCAAACTTTTGGCACCAATATTAAGAATAAACAAAATTATTTTTTTTTGACAAAATGCACTACGGATGAAAACTTGATGTCGTCGGTCGATTGTGATTGAAATTCTACTCGAACGTGCGACTTTTAAATTTTGTATGCCTAAGGAATAAGGCATAAGGAAAAGTTGAAATTATTAATCCTGTTAAGGTTTTACTCAACTACGACTCTTCCTATTTTTCTATATATATTATACAGTAATTTTGTTATATTCCTAAAGCATACTTTAACGAGCAAACAAAAACTAGCCCCATCACATCATACAGCGGGTAAAAGTGCCATCTTTTGTGATTATTTATTTTATTTTATTTTATTTTATTTTATTTTATTTTATTTTATTTTATTTTATTTTATTTTATTTTTGAAAGCATACATTTAGGGATAATATTAGCAAATGTACTTAATACATCTCTGGTCAAAGATAAAGTTTATGTAACTTCAATTTCGACACTTTGTAATACAAGAGACACTCTAGTATTTTCATATATTGTAAAACCTTGCGGATAAAAATATATAAGTACATATCAGCAAAAAAAGATCACATGAATTGTAAATCTACTCACATCCACACACTGACACAACTACTTTGTTGAACATTTTACACAGAATTTCTGCAATTCTTCATTTTAAAAATTTGTTACATCATTCAGTTGCAGATGTTATATTTATGTTGTTGTTAACCTGATGGCATGTGTTTTCAATTAGCAGCATGTGCAAATTTATTTATTTTTCATTTACTTCGCCAGTGAATAAAAAAAAAACACAACACATCATCATACAAAATATCGACTTGTACACAAAAAAAATAAAATAAATTTAATTTAAATCCTGTAAAAAAATCATTTGCAAAAATATGCCAGAAGAAAAAACTTTTATAAATTGTTTTAAACAATTTTAAAAGGATTTAGGCAAAAAAAAATATTTAAGTCAATTTTTTTTTTTTTAATTAAAGGCCAATTATCGAAATAAGACTAAAGGCCAACTGTCAAAATAAGATTTTCTATATTATTTTTAATTTTTTTTTGTAAAAACTGAGCTCTTTTAGTGCATATATTTAAGCAGGGACAAAAAATCATATATTTTACATTATGATTTTTCGAATGATTTTTGACAGTTTTTGAAACATTTCTAAAAATGACGAAAATCATTCATAAGAGAAAACATTTCCTTTAATCCTAAAAGTATCCACTTCTTTTTTACGCAACACATCGAAAATAGTTTTATTCAGTCTTATCGCGACAATTGGTCTTAATGGTGTGTTTACATCAGTTTACATCATTCAACTGACAATTAGTCGTTATATTTTCTATGATTTTTATGAAAAAGTAAGATATTGTTGTAGCATAATTTTAGGCACATCTTAAATATGAATCTGATTGCTTAAAAAGCGAACAAAAATTTTCCATTTTATTAAATTTAAAATACAAATACAACAAATTATTTAAAATAAAGTCACTGTTACTTTCAGGAGTATGATTTAAAAATGCCTTAAATTATGTTACATAATTTTTTTTTAAATTGTGATTAGTTTCTAACTCTCATATTTAGATCAAGCCGGATTTGGTATTTCAAATTTAATTCTTGTATGTAATCCAAATGAATAGAAAACGCAGCTTTTGTTTTGACAAAAGTATTGTATATTTCAAGTATATTTTTATTTACGAATGTATGTGTATAAACTATTTATATATGAATGTGGGATAGTACCTTTTTTTTAAATTTTTCTGTGTATTTTTTTACTATATTTTCATTGCGTTATCTACTTTTACACTTTATGATTCTCTAGCCACATGATTTGGTTTTCATTTTATTTCTAGATATATTTTTTTAAGCTCGATTCGGTTTTATTTATTCTTTCACTGGTTTTATTCTAGTATAGCTGCCTCTACTATAGGGGATTTTATGGCATTAATAAAAAAAACATGTATGTATTGGCTGTCCCTTTTGAATTTAAAAAAATAAAATTTTTTAAGTTTGGTCCAAACCTTATTTTAAAAAAATACTTGCTACCAGGGCTGCCATATTTGCCGATTTATCGGCATTTTGCCAATTTTTTGCCTCAAAATTATCAAAGTGCCGATTTGCCGATTTTTGCTCCAAAAACGCCGATTTTTCGATCAACTCAAAAACACGGTCGCTTTTCATACTTTTTTTTTCTTTCCTTCTATAAATTGGGTAAATTTACAAAAATTGCGCAGTTATACCTAAAATTATTGGAAATCTACACAATTTATAGTAGTATATACAAAATTACATTTTTATAAAATAATATATTTGAATTTGTAGAAATTTACCCAATTTATAGTAGGAAACTGGACTATTTTTTTTTAAAGTGTAATAATAAAGTATATATATTCGTGGTCCTAAATCGATTTTAAGTCAACCTATCGACATACGTCCAATTGTCTGTAGAAAACACATTTTTTCGCTAATCGTTGGGGTAAAAAAATTGCCTGTGGGTCTCTTTTTATACCCTCCACTCTAGTGATAGAGGGTATATATAAGTTTGTCATTCCGTTTGTAACACATCGAAATATTGGTCTAGGACCCCATAAAGTATATATATTCATGATCCTTGATCGATTTTAAGTCGATCTAGCGATGTCCGTCCGTCCGTCCGTCCGTCCGTCCGTCCGTCCGTCTGTCTGTCTGTCCGTTGAAAACACGCTAACTTTTGAAAGACTTTACGGAGGCTCCTGAAGTTTGACATATATGTTCTCCATTTACCGGATCAGGTTGGTATTGCAATCCAGCGAAATCGGTCCAGTGGTTCAAAAGTTATGAGCAAAATAGTAAATTTCGGCAAGGGTATTTTTCGAATTTACAAGATTAAAACCACTATAACTTTCGAAAGACAATTCTGAGGGGGCTGAAGCTCAGCATATATATTTTTCGTTCCCCAAGGCTGTTTGGTTTTGAATTTCAGCAAAATCGGTTCAGTGGTTCAAAAGTTATAAGCAAAGCACTGAATTTCAGATTTTTTTCACCTTAAACTGTTGAAAACTCGTTAAACAAGTTTTAAAAGCATGGTGAAATACCAGTTTTGTAAAACTTGTTGTTGTTTGTTTTCTTGTCGTGGCCAACGACTCGTGGGGTGCAGTTTAGTTGTTAGACAAGTAAATATTTGTTATTGTTTGTTATTGTTAGTGTAACTGTATGTAACGGGAAAAAATCAAATAAAGTATGTGTATGATTGAATGTTAATTTGTTTTTGGTTTTTAAAGAAGAGGATGGTAATATAAACAAGGAAAATATGTGAAATAGTTATTTTTAGTATTACATGTAGGTATAAAACAACAAAAATATTTTACAAAGTAATTTGTTACTCAAAGAAATTGTACACTAAAAAAATATTTACACTCAAAAAAAATGTTACACTCAAAAAAAAAAAAGTAAACATTATTATTTTTTTTTTGAATGAAATGGCAGACTCAAAAAAATGTTGACAGTCAAAAAATTTTACACTCAAAAAAATTTGATTGATTAAAAGAAAGTTTGACTCAAAATAATATACATATTTCTAATAAAAAATTGGTAATGCAATTTTTTGAATTTTTTTTTAGAAAATATCTATCAGGTAACATTGTGGAGGGTATTCATAGATTCGACCAAGTCGAATTTAATTTTTCTACTTGTTTATCTTAAAAAACGAAAAAATCTGAAAAAATTAAAAAGAATATTTTTTTGCTGAAAATATTAGTTAATATTGGGACATTATTGAAAAATCATTTTAATGATAATCAAAAAATTTTTTGGTCTGTAAATTTTTTTTTTTTGCGAAAAAATTTTGTAGAGGCCAAAAATGGTTATTCTGATTGATTTTTATGTTATTAAATATATAAGATACATATATTATTGCTAAATTTTTCCCTTTTGTTATTATTTGTCAATAGAAATGTAATTTATTGTATTTAAAATGGTTATTTTCCATTTGCCGATTTTTTGCCGATTTTTAAAATTGAAGTACCGATAATGCCGATTTTTTTTGGAAAATATGCCGATTTTTCATTAAAATCATCTGGCACCCCTGCTTGCTACAGATGTTGTGTTTTTTCATTATATGGACTTATCAAGTATTTTTTTTAATATTATCCTAAAAGTGTGCTTTGAAATGGCTAAAAATATAGAAATAGGGAAAGTTTCCATCATAAAACAAAAGTTGGCACTTGCTGTATGATTGGATGGGGTTAGTTTTTTCAAAAGCCCTGCATAAAATATACACAAAAACAGGAGGAGATGTAAAAGAGATAATAACCTTAATGCAGTTAATATTTCCAAAAAAAAAAAAAAAAACTTAAGAAATATGTTGAAAAATATATATTTTTATTAAAAAGTTTCAGAAAATCTGAACATTAGCGATTTGTCGTTTAAATTCCCTTTGCTATTTGTAGTATAGGGTTTTATATTTGATACATAATCACAATAGAGTCTGACAAATTCCGAATAATGACAAAAATTTCCAACATAAATAAATTTAAAACAGAAAAATAATTTTCTTGGAAATAATTCAATGAGAATATCATAATTTTAATTAGTAAATGAAATAATGACCTCGAGCTAGAATAAACCTACTCAAAATTTAACATTTTAAAGGTCGAATAAAACAATTTTTTTTTTAATAAAAATAAATCAGAATTTGAACTTGAGAAAATATAGGAAATATCCAGACAAATAAAGAAAACCTTTCTGAAAAACAACATTGCAATGTTACACTAAAAAAATTATATTAGTAAAGTCAACTGAAAATGTCAGTTAAAATAACTTTTTTGTAAGTTGTTTTGGGGTCAACTACTTTTTAAGTTAAATTAACTAACAATGTTAGTTATGTTAACTGGCAAAAAACAACTGACTTATGTAGTAAAAACTACTTACATTTGTAGTAAAAACAACTTTCATGTAGTAAAAATATAATAATCAATATATATTTTTTTTCAAAAAATTTTTCCGAAAAAAATTGAAGACCAAATTTTTTCCAAGTTTTTTTAAGTTGTGAAAAATGAAAAAAGCGAAAATTATTTTTATTTTTTGGAAAAAAACTTGGAAAAATTTTTCAGAGATAAAAAAATAAAATTAACTGCTTTTAATAACTGTTACTACATTACAGTAGTTTTTTGTAAGTAGTTTTTTGTAACAGAAATAGTTGTTTGATATTTTTCATACAAAAACAGCTGACTTTGTAGTTGAAAACAACTAACTACTGTAAAATATACAAATAACTAACATGTAGTAACTTACATAATTTTCTGAGTGTATAAAATAATTTTTTGTAAAAAAATTGGTAAAAGAAATTAATTTTGAGACAAAGAATTTGAGAAAAAAGATGTATAAAAAAATATGTGGTACTACTTTAAATACCAATCGGTATCAATTCAGTTAACATATCACTCATTTGCAAGTATAGTGTCATAACTCAAAATATTTGATTTTGCAGAAATCAAGTTTAAAGTTTACAAATGAAACTGTAAATCCACCAAGCAAGATATCAACCAAACATTTAGTAAAAACAGCCGCCTCTACATAATACAAAACTTCGACTTTGTTTTCAACAAACTCAGTCAAGTAATTTTATTTCGAAATTCTTTTATCATGTCAACAAAAAGTCTTTGTTAATTTTCTTTGTTGAAAAAAAAAAAATTCATTTGTCAGATCAATAAATTGTGTTTGTTGAATTTCTTTGTTGAAAAAAAATTAAGATTTTTCACCTTTGTCAGATCAACAAATTGTGTTTGTGTTTGTTGAATTTCTTTATTGAAAAAAAAAATTAAGATTTTTTACTTTTGTCAGATCAACAAATTGTGTTTGTTAAATTTTTTTGTTGAAAACTACAAAATTCTTTTACAACAATCAAATTTTACAAACTTTTGTGGATATTACAAATTTCCGTATAGGAGCTCTTTCAGTGAAAAAATTTATTGTATTCACAAAAAATGGGGGTCAATATAATAATTCGTTTTTTTCTGGGTACATAATATTTTGGGTGCAAGCTAAAAAGATATTAATACTAATACGGTCAGGGCTGCCAGACTTGGGGATTTGTCCCCAAAGTTGGGGATTTCATGCTACACTCAAAAAAATAAAACTGTAAAGTTAACTAATTTTTTTTTGTTAACTCGAGTTTACTGGCTTTTTAGCAAATTTTTAGTTAAAATCAGCGTTTTAACTACTTTTTTTAGTTAAGTTCTATTTACGAAAATACTAGTTTTGAACAAATTTTGAATTAATTTTTTTTGTTGACTTCAAAACTGAGTTTACGAATTTTTACTAATTAATTTGCTGATTTTTCGTAACAAATTTGTTAAGTGGAATTTCTTGCGAAGCCTCCTATGCAAATCTCATAAGTTCTACTTAATAGAAAAAATAAACTTTTTATTTTTTACAAAATATTTTCTAAATTTTAGTTTACGAAAAGTAACAAAAAGTTTTGCGGAATTCAACTAATTTTTTTGTTAATATATGTACATAAAAACGTTACGAAATTTTAGCAAAATTTTTAGTTAAAGTTACGTTGTTTTTTGCTATATTCGTTCTACGAAAAGTTAACTAAATATTTTTAGTTAAATTAACTAAAAATTTAGTAGGCCCAAAATCAGGTGCTTTTTTAGTTAAAATTAACTAAATTTTTTGTTAACTTAACAGTTTTTTTTTTTTGAGTGTAGAAAAAAGGATAACAAATATCATTTGGAGATTGGGGATTTTAATGGGGATTTCCAAAATTATTTTGGGGATTTTTTGGGGATATTCGAAATTAAATCTATATAATACAACAAGCTAAATTAAATAAAATCAACGATTTTTTTATTTTATTTTTATTTATTTTTATTTTATTAATAATTACCATATAATTACAAATCATATACTAATTTTACCTAACCGAGAACTAGTAACAATGACCTTCGTCTCGTTGTAGCGAAACAGACCAAGGCCTCTGGTGGGAATCGAACCCACGACCCCCAGACTCATAGGCTAGCACGCTACCAACTAGCCTACTGGGGCGCCTAACGATTTTTAAAAATAGTTTTAGTGATAACCACTCTTTACTACGAGATGACGAAGCTCATTCAGCAAAACTTGTATTTTTCGGCTGTAAAATGTATATTAAAATTGCCAAACACCGTTTATTTACGCGATTGGGGATTTTTGGAGATTTTTTAATTGCTAAATCTATGAAATAAAATTATAAAATTACCACTAATAATTTTTTTTTTTAAAATTAAGAAAAATTTTTTTGTGTAATAAAAAAACGATTTTTTTATTGTTTGAGGATTTTTGGGGATATTTTGTTATATTTTTGGGGACAACGGAAAAAGTACCTGGCAACGCTGAATACGGTTGTCGTGACGGGGTATACCTACCGCCCTGCAATGTAGTAGAGATTGGCACATGAACAGCTTATTGCCCGATTAATATTCAAGCGTGATCCCGCATGACTGTGACTGAAACTCAATTTTACTGAAGTGATTTTGAGTCAGAGGGAGTGAAAAAAAAATGCGGTAGTCGATTTTTTTGCGTTAGTTTGAGTGATTTATTTTCCCTTCATTATATCCTTTCGTCCCAAAAATGAAAAATTAGTAAAACCAGAAACTTCAGGTAAATTAAAAAATGAAACGTTACAAAAATATCAGAAAAGTTCAGAAAAATTATGAAATTATGAAGAAAACTTGCACAGAAAATAAAATCGTCAAATTTAAATCAACAAACATCAATTGTAAATCAACCAAACATGATATCAACCAAACATTTAGTAAAAACGGCCGCCATGGCGGCCAGTTAGTCCATAATACAAAATTTCGATTTTGTTTTCAACAAACTTAGTCAAGTAATTTTATTTCAAAATTATTTGATCATGTCAACAAATAGTTTTTGTGTTTGTTGAATTTCTTTGTTGGAAAAAAAATTAAGATTTTGTACGTTTGTCAATACAAATAATAATTTTAGAGAACTATAACAAACTCGTTTATAAATTTTTTTTATATTTTTTTCACCAATGAATATTTACAAACGTAAGTTGATATCACAAATTTCCGTATAGGAGCACTTTCAGTGAAAAAGTTAATTGTATTCACAAATATGGGGGTCAATATAACAATTCGTTTTTTTTTTTCTGTGTAGAAAAACTCAGATAAAAACAAAAGCTTCAAAATAGTAACGATTATGTAATGCATTACCATGATGTAATGCATACCCAAACAATGTTTGAACTTGGGACCCATTTTCCGGGAAACATTGGTGTAGGGTATTATATGGTCGATCTTGACCGACTATAATATTCTTACTGGTTTTTGTACTTGGTAGCTTTTTGAAACATTTTTTGCAGGGTTTAAAAAAAACCGATAAATTACGTTTTCTAAGGTATAGTCTAATATAAATGCATATTTTTTTAGAATTAAAACCAAACCACTTTTGTAGCTATCGCCTTTGAAAGCGGTAACAAACAAGGGCTCAAACTGTTGGTTGACCAATTTGTTTTCTAACAAAAATAAATTCAAATTTTTCCATTTGTCTTAGATGAATTTAAAACACAGAAAAAGATTTGTTTATAAAGAAATAGAAAACAAAAATAGATTGAATAACATTTTTATATCTTGAATACATTAATTTTGTACGAACTTTATAATAAAGATGTTTTAGCCAATTTACACAATTTTTAGTTAATATACAAAATAAATATGCTTTTAGAAGTTAGGTATAAGAAATTTAATAAAAACCATTAGAAAAATAAACTTATAAAGAAAACTAAAACTCAATATATATAAAAACCATTAGATAGAATAAACTCCTAAAAGTATGCTTTAACTTTATCGTAATACATAAACAGACTATGATAGTAGAAACTGCAAGAAATCTTTTTTTAATGTTATCTAAATAATTAAGACTAAATTTAAAAAAACCCCATTAAAAATTTGTGTGTATAGAAGTAAAATCTGTGCAGAAAATTTAAATTTTTATATTATGTATACTATGGGATTGCATAGGAACCATCATCTAAAAAAATATATTTAATTTATTTTTTTAATTATTTTTTTCTTTTATTATCAAAGATGGTTTTAATTATCCATTTCATTTTAAATTAATCCTTGAATATGGAAAAATATTGTCTGTTAAATAAATTGTTACTCCTTCTCTAGCAACATCTTTCTGTCCAAAAACTCAAAAAAAAAAAGAATGTGAAACATATTTTAATTATATTTATTTCTAGACAAAATAATGACCAAAGATAAAGAGCTGCCATAAAAAAAGGTAAAATAATTACCATAAATATTTTTTTAAAGCATGCTTTTAGGTTCATAAATATAGAAAAAAGCAACAAATTCCAAACTAAATGACTTTTTTAAATGGACTATAAAAACGACATAAAAAATATTTTTTTCTTTCTGCAAAAAAAAAATACACTAACAAATTTTCTCTTTGGTGTGCGTTTTTGTGTTTTATTTTTTTTTAAACATTTCCATGCCGAAATAGAGTTTTAATTGGTGTTTGGTTTTTACCAAACAACTACAACAGCTGTACAGCAATATTCATATATAAAACATGCAATTTTAATTTTATTATTTTATGCAAACAAAAATCTTGCATACATTTAGGGGACTAATGTTTAGTTAAAACGTTGTTGGACATTAGGGCTGTATATTAAAAGCTTTTTTGAAAATAATTGATAATTAAAACTGATGAGAACAATTTGATGTAGATTATTTCAAAATTTGATAGGACAATACCTAAATATTTATATCGGAGTTTAAAATGGAGCTAATTTACTACCAGAACGTCGATTTCAAATTACTTCGATTATTTTTTTTTGTAACAAAAGCAAATGTTAATAAAATATATCTCCCACAACAATATAAAATGACAAGAAAAGCTTGTTTTTTTATGTTTTGCTACCTTCTATTTAACGAGAATTCCTAGTAAAAATTACGAGCTTTTTTACTAATAAAATTGTAAATTTACGACTTTATTTGTAAATTTACAACTTTTTTTCTTACAAGGAACTCTCATGACTTTACTAGATTTTTAGCTACCTCCTCTTTTACGAAAATTTTTAGTTAAAATTACCAAATTTTTTGTAATTTTATAAGCTCATTACCAATAAAATTGTAAATTTTCAACTTTTTTGACGCTATAAAATTACAAGGAATTCTCTTAACTTAAGAAGACATTACCAATAAAATTGTAAATTTTCAACTTTTTCGACGCGATTAAATTGCAAGGAATTCTCGTGACTTAGCATGATTTTTTTTTTGTAAAATTACCTTAGAAATTTGTACATTAACGAAAAAAAAAAATTGTAAAATTACAAAAAAAAATGTAAATTTCGATAGATCGAAACAAAAAATGTTTTGTTTAAAAACAAGGAAATTGGAATTAGCAGTAAAATTGAAAATTGTTGCTTTCACAATATTATTGTAAAAATTTATAAGGGAATTTCACCTTGAGCTAGATAATCTAATTCAAAATAAAAATTTATATGTAGGTCGAATAAAACAAAATTTTTTTATTTAAATATTACAACAGAATCTATTATCAATTTATCCATTTTTAGCTAATTTCACAGTGATACAAAATCGAACCTTCAGAATCGGAATTGGATGAAACCAAAAGTAAATGAAAGTTGACATTTAACATAATAAAACCCTCAAGGCTTTTTTATAGTTCAGCGCTAGATTTGTTTTTACGCGCATTCGAAGTTGGCGATTTTAAGGCATTTAAGTTTTTGTGTACTAAACATGTCCTACTTTAGTGGCCCCTGGTGGTGCTCTTATTGGAGTCTAGCGCCCAAACGTATGCTCGAAATTACGTCAGCTATAACCGGTATGATTTGTGCTGAAATTGGTTCAGTACCTACTTACTAGAGTTGTCAATTATTCGCCTTTCAACTTTGTTCAAATAATTCAAATAATTGTTTTTGTATGATCGATTTAAAACGTTTAAATCTAAAAAATTATTCGATTAATCGATGAGAATAACGAATAAAAAAGTGGTTATTAAAAAATATTTTTATTAACAAAAAAATAAACAATACATAATAACAAAATAACTTACTTGAAAATAAAATATTTAATATTTCATTAACAAAAAATAAATTAAAAACTTATAAATTGAATAACTGAATTTACTTTTTATGTAAAAATTGCATAAAAAACTTAAAATTGTAATAATTTTAAGTTGGTGGGAGCCGGCAGGGGACGTTGCCGACCCTTTTTAAAAAATATTTACAAATTCATTTTTACAATATTTACGCATATAAAACAATTTATCTTTTTTTTTGCATTATTTTCTATAACCACGCCCTATAAAGGGGCGGGGTGAAATATTGCATTTTCTAATCGTCTTGGTCCTAATGCAGTTCAATGAACTTGTTAAACAATTGTGTATTTCTGGTGGTGTTTTAGTTCTTTAATGTTTTTTTAATATTCCCCATTTTCCCCTCCTCCGTATTGAAACCAAACTTAACCAACCTATGACCATAATCGTGCCAAAATTCAGAAGTATAGCTCTTTCTGGAGAATAACTCTTTTTCAGGTCTTTAAGGGGAAACTTTTCCCCCTCGTCCGTATTGCCTCCGAACTTAATCAGCTTATGACCATAAGACATAATCGAGCCAAACTTCAGGAGTATAGCTGACTGTGTCGTGCCCTCCACAGATGGACAAAGCTGGAATGTTTTAGAATCGATCACTGATCAATAATATACATTCTTTATGGGGTCCTAGACCGATATTTCGATACTGTAGTTGGAGTGTATAAAAAAAATAATTGCTCGATTAATTGACATAAATTAATCGATTTATTCGTTATTCGAAAATCGTCATTTTTAAATTAATCGAACAAGAGATTGGTTTTGTTTGATCGATTAATCGAATTATTCTTAATCGGTTAATCTACTACTTACTGAATACCCAAATTATTAAAAATATATCACTGTGCACCGTCGCGTATGATTGTTATTTAAAGGTAATTACAAAATTAAGTATACGGCGTATACTATACGCCCTATATAGTTTTCAAGCAATTTTTATTGTAATTATAATGAAAGTTCATCAACTTCTAAAGCCGCTGAACTAAAGACAGCCTTGAGGCTTTTGTTATGGAATGTGTCCACTTTCATTTGCTTTTGGTTTCATCCCATTCCGATTTTGGTTGTTGCACTATGTTTTTAGCTTTTCGTAAATTTTAAATTTTTTTTATTAAAATTCTTTACTTAATATGCATTTTTTAAGAATATTGCTAATTTTGCATAAAATAGTAGTCATACCATTTATTTTTAATTGTCATCATATTTTTTATAAATCATACATGGGAATTTTGAATTGTCATTGAATTAGAACATTAAAGCATCACCAAAAAGCTTGCTTGTTGCTACAATATTGTATTGTTACGACCAAATATTTGGGTTGTTTCTATGAAATACCAGTTATAACAACAGAATTAAATTGTGAATACTAATATTTATTTGTGACAAATAATATGTAAATCTTTCAACCAAATTTTAGCTGTCTTGATGGAATTTTAGTTGAAAATTATCAAATTTTCTTTCTGTGTGCATGATTAAAAAAAAAAAAAAATGGCAGGAAAATCGACAAAGAATTTATCCACGAAGTAGTCCCATGTGTGATGTATAATTAAAAAAAAATAATTTTGTTTAAAAATCTAATATACATACATATTTTAGAATAATATATATCATAATTTTCTAAATCTGAACATATTTGTTAAAGCAAAAAAATATATATTTTAGCCTGTTGGCTGACCAACAATATACAAACAAACATAATCCTTTGTGTTGTCAACAAACATATTTATGTCCTAAAGAGACTTTAGTAAAATTTATCAATGTTGGTACTTTATAAATGTCTTTATTTTAAATTCATACATACAAATTACAAAAGCATTAAACAACAACAGTACTTTTGTATTGTATATAACAACAATGACTTTATTAGGGAGGTCGCTATTTTAAAAATTTCGGACTTTCCCTCTGTTCACACACCCTGGATTAAATTTTGAGGCAAATCGGTAAACTCTTTAGTATAGTAAAAATTGGTCAAAGTTTCGAGTTATGGGAAAAAATTAACAAAATTTAAAAAAAAAAATAATTACATTTTTTGAAAATGTTCGAAGCAAAATATGTTTTAGTTAACATTTGCCTAAATGTGATCATGCGATAAATTAGATACCAAAAATGACACTACTCTACATGGTTTTTGAACAGACTCAACACGATCTGTCACCAGAAATGTTGTATCATAACGCCTTCTCGAGATATAGACATTTTCATTGACAACAAGGTTGACAAAAGTTGAACTTTTTCAATTTGCCTGACCTTTGACAACTGATTTATATGGATTTTAGTGTGCTGATTCCGAATCTGTTATCCAATTTTTTCCTTCAGCTCGCGTTCGCGATCAAATCGCTGTTAAACAGTCGAAAAAGTGTTTTTTTACCAACTTTGCTTGGCTATAATTTCCAAAACTATTATTAGAGCCTCAGTTTAAAACACGAATTTAACTATATTGGATGCGAGGATTCCAAAACTGGTATTCGCTTTTTTCTGACAGCTTCAGTTTTCGAGTTATTAAAAAGGGCATAAATATTCAGACAAAATTAAAGAGGGCATAAATTTAAAAATTTTATTTTAGCGATATCTCCAAAACTAAAGCTGACTCAACAAAAGTAAGAGAATTTTTGGAATCAGCATAACCAACATACTTAAAATCGTCATTCACTTTTTGGATGTAAGACAAGTGTTGGTAAATATGGACTCACAAACATGCCAAAATAGCCTATTTTCAAAGATTCCTTAGGATATATCTCAAAAACTAGAGCTGACCCAAAAAAACGATAGCCAGATTTGAAATCAGCATACCCCAATTACCCAAAATTAGCTATCAGAACCCGGGCAAAAAAAAGTGTTGCCCTATGCAATTGCTCTTCACCAGGTACTTATTTTAAGATCGTTTAACAATTCACGGACCAGCGAAAATCTAAAGATATCTAATATCAAACATAAGGACCTCCTTAATGTATATGCATTACAATGAAGTGTAGATATGTACGAACAAGTTGTTGGTATTAAAACAACAAATATTTGTTCAAATGGTAAAAAGAAAGGACTAAAGTACAAAAAAAAAAAAATAATGCAAGTTAAAAGAGTTAAGATATGCAAGTTATTTTTATAAAATACGCTGTGTTAACAATATAAAAGAGCATCATTTTACTTGCAAAACTCCAAACAGATATAGATATATAGATCCAGATACAGGAGCACATCCTTAAAAAACCACACTAAACTGAAAACTCATACATACATACACTACAAACACTTGAAAAACAGAAGAATATTTCAATACAGACGGTATAATTTTGTTTTCTGTTTGTTTTTGAAAAGGGTAAACTACAGACAATTCATGAACTAAAAGGATTTTTCTTTTCTCATGTTAAAATATCCACTTAAAAATAAAGATTTATGCATTTTTTACCAAACAACTTCTAATTCTAATTCCTAGTAGTATTTATGAAAAATATGCAAAAAAAATGATTAATATTTTTTTCTACCGCTGACCCAGTTTTTTTATATATTTTTTAAAAAATTCTACTTTAAGAAAATTTAAAACAATAGGTACCAACTGTTTTTATTATTTTTTAGTTTTTTTCTGGTTAAAATAAGAAAAAGGTTTAGAATTTACATAGATTTTATAAGATCTCCTTAAAGAATAAATTCTCAAACAGTAAAATACACTTATATAATTCTAATGGTATGAAGATGTATGTATGTGACTGACTAGAGCACTCTTTTATATGTGAATGTATTTATAATGCTATTACAACAGATTTACTACTTTATGGATTTATAAAAAAAAAAAACTAAAAAAAGTTTTCCCCACTTTTATTTATTTTGCTATTAAAAGAAAACGTATATGTATTTTAAACAATACCAACATATTTTATGCAAAAATAAGTGATACTTATATATACGGCTGTGGCGAATTTTATATATCCTTCATCATATTTTTAAAAAAAAATATAGACAAATGTTTAGAAATTCAGTTATTATGAAAGTTCCCAGCAAAACTTAGATTACCAAATAAGGTATAAAATAAGGTATAGGATCTCTTATTTTATACATTGCAGCATTGATGATTTTAACAGGCGATGACACTCAAAGTAATGCATCCACATTATCTCAAAGAATACCAGTAAGGTATAAAATAAGTCATAAATTTATAACGAAGAATACGAGTAAGGTGTAAAATATATGATATTTTATAGGTTACGAGAAATGAAATAATATAGCATACCAGAAGATAATATATAAGGTGTTACGAGTAGTGAAAAAGTAATTTTGTATTAAATTTACTCACGTGATTGTAAGTGAGTGTAAGTAGATAAAATATGCTCGTGAGTGTGTGTCGTTAGAAATTTCCTGTCGTGAGCCCATCTCTAGTTTAAACTTATGCATTTTTTTTATAAAATAATTATTTTTTATGTTATTGTAATGTATTATGCATCCAATTATAAATAATACATTATTTCAAACTTTCAAATAATACATAATGTAACCAAATATAAGTCATCCATGATTTAATGTTTAGAAATAACAAATATGAAATACATTTTTTCCAATTATCATGCATAACGTAGCAAATAATTAGTAATGCATTATTTTTCACTTGAAAATAATACGTTGTGGAACAAATGTTTCGTAAGACATCATAAAATAAAGCTACAAATAAGTTATATGCATTACCTGGTAATGTGTTATATAACCGCTACCCATTACCAAAGTTTTGCTGGGTTATATTTTTGAATTTGTTTTGGTATTATAACCACGCCCACAAAAGAGGACCTGCCGAGAAACAAATACAGTTTGGTACCGCGTCTTACACCAACAAATTTCTTCTGACAGCTAAATGTCTCATAAAAATTGAATTTTGGATTTTTTCAGGGGTTGTGTCAGGAAAGGAAAACTTTTTCCCTTAAGCACTCATATCGATCATTTAGATACATATTGATCATATAGGTCGTTTGGTTTAAGGTACATCGCGATTTGACAAACGAATATGATGAAAATTACAAATTTATTTATACTTTCCGAATCAGAATAGGATGAAAGAAAATGAAAGTTACCATTTTACATAACAAACCCCCCAAGGTTTTTGTTTAGTTCAGCGCTAGATTTTTTTACACGCATTTAAAGTTGGTGATTTTATAATATTTAAAGTTTTTGTGTACTAAACATGTCCTACTTTAGGGGCCCCTGGTGGAGCTCTTATTGGACATCGTCCAAATAAGAGCACCAGCGTCCAAACTTAAGCTCGAAATTACTTTAGCTATAACCGGTATGAATTTCGCTGCAATCGGTCTAGTACCTACTTACTGAATAGCAAAATTATTAAATATAAACCACCGTTGCGTATGATTGTTATTTAAAGACGATTACAATATTAAGCATACGCCACCTATACAGTTTTCAAGCAATTTTTATTATAAATTTAATAAAAGCGTGTAAAAAAAATTTTGCGCTGAACTAAAATAAGCCTTGAGGAATATGTCAACTTTCATTTGCTTTTGGTTTCATCCCATTCCGATTTTGGTTGTTGTAATTGAAAAACACAATGTTTCTTCGATCAATTTTCTACGGTGTTACGTACGGAATGACAAAGTGTACTACCAACATATTATATGATGCTGGGTACAAAAACAATAAGAAAACATTGTAAAATCAACACCATTTCCATTATGGTTTTACGTTTTTTTTAAATGTTTTCAGTTTTATTCTGTAGTATTTTACCATTTTTAGTTTAGTCATATTGTAAAAGTGATACAGGAAGTTACCTCAGTTTGACTATATAAGCTAGCAACTACAAACAAAATAAGAAGTAGGTACTGTTTCAATTTTCAGAAGGGTTTGAAAATTGAATTTGTAACTTGAATAAAAATTTACAATATGTGAATAAAACGTAACATATTTTTTTTCATTATTTTTTTTCATTAAAAATTTTGTTTATTTTTTTCCTCAAAAATAATATAAATAATAAATAATTACCCGAGTAAAAATTTTCTGGTCTAATCATATATAATTTGATACAATCTTATATGAGTTAATATGCTTCCGTATAAATTTATATAAAATTTTATCTATCACTTTGATACGGTTGATCCACTTTATATGGTTAGATATTGCTCCATATATGATTAGATTCGTATTTTGGTTTTGCTCATCAAATTATATAAAAATAGATATTATAAGATCAATTTGATCTAATTAGATTTGACCAAATTCAGGATCAATATGTATCAATTTTTATATTTTTTGATCTAAAGTAATACAATTAGATATTATTTGATACAACCATTTTACGGATCAAATTAGATCTATTTGGTAAAATTAGCATTATATTTTTACTAGGGTAACCTACTGATAAATAAAAACTGATGTAAAAAAAATAAAATTCACCAGCTGGCGAAAAAAGCGTAACAATGTTTTTTTTTTATAATATTTTTAATTTTTTTTTTTTTTTTATCAAAATTTTGTTTTTTTTTCATCAAATGCTTTTTTATCAACATTTTTTTTTCATCAAACATTTTTTTTTTCAAAAACTTATTTTCGTAAAAAAATTTTTGTTTTATATTTTTTTTTTTCACTAACATTACTTCTTTCCCAAATTTATTTAACAAAAGTACAAAAAACAAGATGTTTTCGAACAAAAAATCGATTAGATATGACTAGATCTGGTATTATCTGATTGTATCCCTTGTATCTGATGAAATCTATTATATCCGAGATTTGTCCCAATTTCCGAGTCCCCATTTCCGAGATACAATCCTTGAGCAGATCTACTTTGATCTCGAAATTGGGGACAAATCTCGGATATAATAGATCTGATCAGATACAATAAGTAGATCTTAACAGATCAGCCAGATCTAATACATTTTTACACGGATTATTATCTTAAAAAAAAACTTCACCAAATTTGTTTATGAAAAGTACAAAAAACAAGTGAGATAGTTAAATGCTTCAGGGCCGACACTTTTCTACCCTCCAAAAAAACTTTTTAAGCAATAAATATTTATCATTTTTTATATCCACGCCCACAAAAGAAAACAATTTTTAAGTCCTCAGCATTCAAGTTAACGTTTTTCAGAGGTTGTTTAGTTCTTAAAAGGGATGGTTTTCCCCCTTATCCGATATCGTCCGTTTAACAACTTTATAAGAGTCTAGCTCTTTTGGAGTGGTGTGCTTTTCACAGATGGACCGACAGACGAAGAACGAATAGATATCGCTGGAATGTCTTAGAAACCATCATGGATCAATAATATATAAACTTATTTCGGTTCCCATAAAATGGTGTAGTTCTTGTGTGGGTGTTTATAAAAAATACATTGAAAGAGCTACTTATATAATACACGATAGAGTTGTTGCATTCCCGAGTAAAAAAGAGTTTTATATAGCCGTGACAAATTAGATCCCAAATATGGTGGACACAATTGTATCAAATATTATCTTCGGTTATCCTACAAGATCTGAACAGATAGCGTTATATATAATATGATACGTAAAATGGGTCTATCTGGTTTTATCAGTTTGATCCGGATTGATACAATATAAAATAAATTGAGACTATAAGACATAAATATATATGGTAAGATATTGCTCTACATAAAGAACATATTTTTGTATACAACATTATATAAAGTGCATATGATTATATATAATGTTATCCAACTTATATGACGTTATAAGGAGCAATGTATGATCAGTTATAATGGTTTTAAATTATATTTAATCGTATCAGTTTTCGCCAACTGATATAATTATATAGACCCAATTGACGTATCACATTATATATAAGGTTATCCCTCTAGATCATAAAATATACCCGTAGATAATTATTAAAGTAATTGTATCCGCCATATTTGGGATATAATTAGTCATGAAATTTTTTTCTTTTTTTACTAGGGTTATCTTAGTTTTTTCTATATCACACCCTTATTATTGACATCTCAATATGTGAGCATGGGGCACATAAAAGGTCTATTTGAATTTAGCAAAAAAAAAATGGCATACATTCTAAAAATTCATTGAATTGATTTGCCATTGAATTTTCTAAAAAAAAATATTCTATCTCTTGTGCAGTGGTACCAAATACAAATTTTTTGTTTATACCCGAGTAAAAATAAACATATATAACAATATATAACTTGATACAAACATAATAAATCATATATGATTATACATCCCGTGAGGTATTTTCTAATTTTTTTAAATGCAGTCATATGTTGTAATATATAATTTTATCATTATTCGGATTAAAAGGTATACGGTTGATATAAATATATGAAATAATATTAGGGCCAATACAAAATTTGTTTTTCTGTATAATTTAATATAAAATTATATATAGCTTCCCAGGCGGAAAAATACGAACGGGAAAGCGCTGGCAAGGTAGCTTTTATGGTCGCTTGTGTGCTGGGAAAGCATCACAGTTCAGTACTCCCCCAGCGTCCAAAATGATAACCACGGTGAACGGTATGCCGTTGCTATTTTAAAGCGCTTTAAAAACAAAAAATATGGTACTATTATAGCACTTTTAGAACAAAAAAATGGGATGTATTAAAATTGTATAAGTCCATACGACACAACTTTTTTTTGTGTTTATTTGAATAAAGAAATTTATTAAATTAGTATAAAAAATTTATTGACTAATTTATTAGGATAAAAAATTTTTGGACAAACTTTGAAATATTTTCTAAGTCCCGGAAAAAATTTGTTTGCAGTTTTCTTTGAGTTTTGGAATAAAAAATTTATTTAAAATGCTTCTAGGAAAATTTTTGGAAAAGTCCCGAAAAAGTGGTGTATTGAACCGAATCGGGTAGTGTTCCAAAGGGATAGGCCCAGTGACATTTCACATGTGATGTATCCGGAGTTAAAAACACTTCCTCGAAAGAAATAGGTGTTTTTATATAAAAGGTGTCAAGTTTGTAATATGTAGGTCATTGTGTCTAAGTGACATATCACGAGAACTATCAAGGACCTGCCACTTATCCTGCAGGGGAATAAAAAATATTCCAATTGTTATGAAAATTAATAAATTTTAATAAAAAAATTATACTTTGAACGGATTTAAATAGAAAAACATTGGCAAAGCGCTTGCAAAGCACTTTTTCGAATTCATACTACCTTCTACACAAAAAATAAAGTGCTTTGCCGAGACTTTTTCTTTGGAACGGTTGGCAGTTTCTGCCTGGGTTATTCTGTTCCATATATAAATGTTTCCAATTAAATGTTTCCAATTAACCAAAAATGTTCTAAGTTTTTTAAGCAAAGTATAAGAAACTTTTAAAATGTTCCTAAACATTTCCTTGTTAGGGTTATGTATATCACCTATCTGGTTCGAAGCGTACCTAAACATTTTTAATTTTTTTGTTTTAGAAAATTATATGTTTGGTGAATGTATCGTTGACCTGTGGTGTATCTCATCCAAACCAAAACACACCAAGATTTTTTATGTTTTTATGCAATTAGATCTAATTGGATCCAATGAAATATGGCAATGTCTGGTCAAAACTCGGGTGAAATCGAATCATATTTTATACAAGTTGATCTTTTTTAATGCAAAAACATCCACCATTATTCGGATTAAATTGCGTGTAAATATATATTGTGTTATATATCATTATGTATTGCATCATATAAAAATTTTTACTCGGGTATATTTCTTTGCAAAAATGTTAACAATTTTGGGATAAAATTTTATGTTATTATATACCATAATACTGGAATGAATTTTTTTTTGGAAAAATTGCAAATCCTTCCCGTGTCTCTCATTTTTGTGCTAGTCAAAAACCGTTTTTTTTTTCTCTCAAGTCCGATTTGCCCATTTCCGAACTAACCTAGCTCAAGAACATAACACATACTTTTGTCGAACTTCAAGAGTCGAGCTCTCTTATGCTTTTTGTGTGTCCTACTATTTTGTCCAATATCATAATCATCAATTTGCTATTCCAGATTTTAACATTCTTCTATACCACTGTATTACACTTGACCATTTTCCCCACTTAGCATATTTTTCAAATGCCAATTCCAAAAACGATTCAAAAGAAATATAGGGAAAGGAGAAAAAACAACATTAGTATGAACATTAGAAAGCTTAGAAAACTTTGTACAATGCTAAAAGAAGATATTACCATTCAAGAAAAATATGCTAAAAAGTGTTAAATAGGGATTAAGTTGTTCCATATGTCAGAGATGGTAAACATGATTCTTTATACTATAGCAAGTTTTTTGACTAAAATATGAAATTTTTAAAACTTTAGCTAATTAATGAAAAAAGATGGTTGCAATGCTGGATATTGTTAAAATGCTGACATTTATAGATTTTAGACTTGTGCTTAATCGTTCAATTGAGTGAGCGCTCATTTTCGTTCATTTTAGATAAAAGACCTAGTTCGTTCATCTAGTTCAATTGCTCTTTTGTGGTCTTCGTTCAACAGTTCGTGAACGAATCATTTTGATCATGTCTGTTGGTCGTTCATCTAGTTCAAATCGTTCAGTTTTTGTTTTCGTTCAACAGTTCGTGAACGAAACATTTTGATCATGTCTGCTGAGAAAGTGTGCATTAATGCTGAGAAAGTGTGCAAAAAGAGAAGAGAAAACTAACGCCTAATAACAATATTAACAAAAACAAGTAAGAAAATTATAGTCGGTCAAGACCGACCATATAATACCCTACACCAAGGTTTCCCGGAAAATGGGTCCCATGGATCGATTAGATCTATATGTTGTAAAACCTTTAATAAGTGAAGAAAACACTCACAAATCAAATTTGAGTGAAATAGGCTTCTATTTGTTGACAATAAACCGCTTTAACTGAATATCGGGCGAAAGTTTCACAAGGGGCCTGAGTCCAAAACTGGTCCGATGATTATCAGGTTTGATAAGGTTATTTAAGTACGCGTTTAACATACACAAACAAAATTTTAATTAAATATTTTCTATTTTCATGAAATTTGAGACATTTATGTGAAAATCGGGAAGGTGGTTTGTATGGGGGCTACAAGAAGAACTGGTCCGATTTCTTTGAAATTCGGAATGATGATATGTGAAGACAAAACATGTTTACCATCCAAATTTCAAAGCGATACCTTCTATAATACGGTTATTAGAGTCATTTGAGCCAAAACTAAAGAGGACCTTTGTATGGGGGCTAGGTCTAAATATGGACCGATTTTTTCCAATTTCAATAGGCTTCGTCCTTGGGCCAAGAGAGACTTAAGTTTCAAATTTCAAGTCAATTGATTGAAAATTGCGACCTATATCGTGTTTACACCGTTTACATGGACAGACAGACAGACAGACAGACAGACAGACAGACAGACGGACGGACGGACGGACGGACGGACGGACAGACGGACGGACGGACGGACATCGCTAAATCGACTCAAAAAGTGATTCTGAGTCGATCGGTATACTTAAAGGTGGGTCTAGGACCAATATTTCGGGTAGTTACAAACATCAGCACAAACTCATTATACCCTGTACCACAGTGTGGTGTAGGGTATAAAAATTTGAACGACCGAACTGAAAGATCAAAATGAAATAATGACCAATTGAGCTAAATGAACGAAAAGACCTAAAAGAGCAGAAATGAACGAACTAGATAATCCGCTCAGTTAAGTGAATAGTTCAATTGAACTAGTTAGTTCATGAACGATACAACTCTAATAGATTTTTCTTTCTTATACAAAAACGTGTGAAGGCTTATTGCACAAAACTTGATAAAAAAATAAATTTCATAAAAGTTTGAAAGCTACGTAAAGTTTTACATCAAAATCCCACAAAGGTCAGAAATGAATGGAAAACGGCTAACATCTTTCAATTAAAAGAATAAGCTTATAATAAACACACTTTAAAAAAATGAGTCCAATTTCCTACTATAAATTGGGTAAATTTCAACAAATTCAAATAATATGCTACTATAAATTGTGTAAATTTACAATAATTTTAAGTAGAATTACGCAATTTGTGTAAATTTGCCCAATTTATAGTAGAAAACTGAAATCATTCTAATTAGAAATCATGAAATCATTTTAATTATTAAAATCATGTTGCTTATTAACTTTCCCATCTCCGCTATACACACTTCCTTCGTATACAATGTAGTAAAAAGATTTGTATGTTTTCTTTCCGATTTTTTGTTTGTTCAGTATAATTTATGCTTTGTTTGCATATGTGGCTTATGTGGATGTAAAAATGTTCCTTTTTTTAAATTTATACCAATTTTTCATAGATTTTTCTTTTTGTATGAAGTAGGATTCTTTCAATATTGTTCAAGACTTACAATATTAAAAGAAAATTCATTGATAGTTTAAATAACAAAATTTTTGATTAACAATTTATTACAAAACAAGTGAGAGTGTAAAATGTCCCTACATATGTATATTCTCGGCAAAAAAATTACCGTTATCTTTTTTTTGATCGTCCCTTTATAAAGTTGCTGACATCTTCATACAATTTTTCCAAATGTCCCCAATGACAAGTCAGTAGTTGGTCAGCGATTGTTTAAAAGCATTGTTGGTCCTCATGGATTTTTATACCCTCCACTCTAGTGATAGAGGGTATATATAAGTTTGTCATTCCGTTTGTAACACATCGAAATATTGGTCTAGGACCCCATAAAGTATATATATTCATGATCCTCGATCGATTTTAAGTCGATCTAGCGATGTCCGTCCGTCCGTCCGTCTGTCTGTCCATCCGTAGAAACACGCTAACTTTTGAAAGACTTTACAGAGGCTACTGAAATTTGGCATATATGTTTATCATTTACCTGGTCAGGTTGGTATTACAATCCAGCCAAATCGGTCGAGTGGTTCAAAAGTTATGAGCAAAAGAGTAAATTTCGGCAAGGGTTTTTCGCGAATTTACGAGATAAATAAAAGTCCACCTGCGGCTCACATAAAGTTTTTAGTTTTTATTTTTAGCAGAAAAGAAAATACATTCGATGTAACAAGGCAGAACAATAAAGAACATTTAAAATAACATCGGATGTATTTTCTTTTCTGCTAAAAATAAAAACTAAAAACTTTATGTGAGCCGCAGGTGGACTTTTATTAGGACCCTGTGGTTTGATAGAGTGTATAAATAAATAAATAGAAGTGGACATAATTGGGCGTTTCGCCTATTGTGGACCCTTCTCCATAACCATTAAACCTATAAATTACTAAATTATTGAAGGGAACTCCCAGCCGGGTATTCTCCCCTTACAGTTTTTTTTTTTTTAAATGTCAATATTTTGTGTATTCAATATTTTTGTAGTCAATATTTTGCGCATTCACTCAGAAATGATTTTGCAGTAAAAAAAAACATTACACTCGAAAAAAGTTTTACACTAAAAAAAAAAATAGTAATTTTTATTTTTTTTTTAATGACAAAAAAAAAGAGTTTTTTACTCAAAATAAAATATTTCTAATCACAATTGTTAATGTCAAAATAAAATATTTCTAATCACAATTGTTAATTTTTTTCACGTTAAAAATTTACTATCCTTTAAAAAAGACATTGTGGAGGGTATTCATAGATTCGGCGAAGTCGAATTTAACTTTTCTACTTGTTTTTTTTATTTTTTTTATAAATTAGTTTTTTTAATTCAACTTCAACTCGTCCAATAGTGCATCCAAGAAGTTATTAATGAGACCGACCTTCATTAATTTGTAGCCTCCAAAATTATTTGCCAGCATACCTAAACCTGTCTCCACTTCCTAAGAAAGCTCCAATACAAATTATAATGGGAGCAAATTTTATAAAAATGTAATTTCCCTGCGGGAAAAGAGTGTCTCTTGATCCAAAATCGCAGATCCCGTGACTGGTGAAAATGGGACATATCACTAAAATGCCTATAACGTCACAGATGAAAATTGGACTTATAAATAAACTGTCTCAAAAAAACTTATCCTGTGACCAGAGACCATAGGAAAAAACCAGGTTTTCCAATTTTAACCAAGTCCTAAAAAAATTTTAAAAATTTTCGAAGTCACATACACGTTTTTTCCAGGGTCGTTTTCTTTTTTTTTGGGGGGGGGGGCGTCGGCAGTGGTCATTGGGGGGACAAATTTCCCCTCGAAATATATGTTTAAAAATTCATTCTTATGCTTTTTGCACTAAAGAAATAAAAGTTTATCATTATTTAAAATTTTTTTTTAATCTACGCCCACAAAAGGGGGTCGAGCCGAAAAAAACGATATTTTCTAATCCCCCGGGTCCAAATGTTTGTCTAGGGTCCTTGGGACATCTTCTCTCTGGTCAAAAACTTTTACAAATATAATTACTATGCTTTTTGTACAAAAGATATACAATTTCATCATTATATAAATTATTTGCAAATATCCACTCCCACAAAAGGGGGCGGACCAAAAAAGAAAAGTAATTTTCAAATCCCCTGGGTCCAAGTCCAAGACTTTGAACTTTTTCAAGCATAAAAATGTTTCATTTGTTTAACAAAAATACAAAAAAACCTATAAAAAGTTAAATTTTTTCATGGGTTGGTTTACTTCACAAGGGGGAACTTTTCCCCCCTGGACCGATTTTGCCCATCTCCGAACTTAACCAGCCTATGAACATAAGACATATATGTGCCAAATTTCAGGAGTCCATCACTGTTATTTTGGACTGTATCGTGTCTTCCACAGACGGACGGACAGACGAACGGACGGACGGACAGACGGACATCGCTAAAATGTCTTAGAATCGATCACTGATCAATAATATATATACTTTATGGGCTCCTAGACCGATATTTCGATGCGTTACACACGGAATGACAAAGTGAGTATACCCCCACACTGTAGTTGGGGGGTATAAAAAAATATGTATGACTCCAGTTACTTTTTCAAAATCCAGCTGAAAATTTTCCATTGTCCAGTTATTTGACTTCTAGCATCAGGCAACCCTAGTTCTGTGATATGTGACTTTTGAAGCGTCAAGGGTTGTGTTCCTTTGATTTATAAAATTGAAATTGATTTCAGTTCTTCAAATTTATAAAGGAATTAATGTTATATCAGTTAGAATATAGTTAAACTCGGTTAAAATTAACTCGGTTATAACAAATTTTCGGTTATAACCAACTTATGCTAAAGTCCCGATGTTTTGGCAACAATTTTCACACAAAATACTTCTTGTATAACGAACTCGGTTATAACAAATCCTCGGTTAAAACGAACTGCTTATTATGGTCCCACGCATACAATTTCATGTGAATTTACTTTTTGATAACAAACATCCAAAATATTTTTTAATGTGTGGCAATCACGTTTATCAAACTCTCAAAATGTTGAAATGAAAAAAAAAATTAAATCTTTAAACACGAACTGAAACGAGAGACTAAATGTAGTAAAGCTGCAATTACAGTTTTTCATTTCGCGATTCTGTTTCCTTTTAAAAGGACTTTAAAATTATAGAAGATTTAATTTTATAATTTAAATAAAAAATAAAAAAAATGGAAAAACTAGGGAGAGACTCCTCTTTCATTTCCCATCACCAGTGGAATCCAAGGACAAGTACAAATATTAAAAATATATTTTACAAAATGTAATCCTTTAAAGCTTTGAAGTCCATTTAAAAGGAAGCAGGATCACGAAATGAAAAACTGTAAAGGCAGTTTTACTTTTATAAGTAGTTTAATAACCCAGTTGGAAAATGTGTCACTGAGGAAATTTCCACAGTGATTCCTTGAGGAAATGTCTTCAGGCTCTGACAAATCATAGGCAATCCATGATGACATGTCCTAACATTGTCAGCACTGAATGTTTGCTTTAAGAGTGTGGACAATTCCTCTAAGACGTCTAAAAGGAAATGTCTTCAGAATATCAGTATATTAAATTAGAATTTTAAATCTGGACAACTCTTCAATTTCCAAGAAAAAGATGGCAATATTATCGACTTAATTAAAATAAAATCAAAATCTAACAAGTAGAGTAAAATTAATAAATAGACAAACAATTTTAAAAATAAAGTTTGGAACAAGTGGTTAGGTGTGGGACTACTAAACTGGAGGTTCCAGGTTCAAATCCAGTAGGGACTAAAAAAGGCGAAAAGTTTTTTCTAAATATGAGAAAGATAATTTATAAAGGAAAATGGAAAAAAGTAAAAACTAAAGGAAATACGAAATTTTTTTGTATTTTCGCATGACCTATGTCAGACATTTCCCCAAAGAAGTCTTGGGTGACATGTCCCCAGAAGGTCTGCCCTGACCACTGCTGACTTTGAGTGAGGACATTTTGAAAATTTGTATGAAACTGTCCTCAACCCAGTACATAGAGATGTCTTGTGGATGTCAGGTGTGACTCTGACATGTCATCGCTCCGTCACTGAGGATGGCTCGAGGACGTTGCCAACTGGGAACAAAGAAAACACCAAATAAAATAAAGTTTTTACTTTTTTTGGAAATAAAACTAGGTTCATATAAAATATACCGCGCTTATAGTGAACTTCGCTTATAACAAACTATTTTTCTGGTCCCTCGGAGTTCGTTATAACCGGGTTTAAGGTATATGTTTTTAAGCATACCTTGAGATGAGTTATAAAAAAGTTCATGACAAAATGCATGACTTCTGTGTGTAACTTGAACTAGAATATGGATTTAATAAATTCATGATGATGAAAAGACGAACATTTTATAATATATACGAGTAAACTTTTTTTTCCAAATTTTACATCATAAATAAGTATGCAGGGAAAATTCTTTTAAAATTATATAATTATTTGACATGAAGAACCTTTGTAAGCAATAGCGTCTATCCAGGCCACTAAACATTTTGATTCGCAACAAGGGAATTAAGAAATTAAACTTCTATACAGCTTAAGAGAAAGGGTAATGTAAAAATTCTCATTGAGTTAATACAATCTAATTCACATGCATTGTCTTAAGGTATCTTAAACAGAAGAATTTATTCATCCTTTGGGAAAAATAAATTTTCATTTTTTTTTTTTTTTTTTTTTTTAAATTCAGCTTAATTTTTTGTAACTAAAGCATTTTGTGAAAATATTTATATTATTCTTATAACTGACTACGTACTGAAATATCTATCATCCTTCAAAATACCTCCACCCTTTTTTTAGCAATCAACTTTAATTTATCATACATTAAGCCAGCAACAGAAAACGAAAATTGTAATCTGCAAATATTGTTACGTTTTGCAACCTACGCATTATTGTATTTTTCTTTCAATTTCTTTTGTAACTGCTTTTAAGTGATTGATTAAAATAAACTTTTTGACATTTTATGACAAATAGAAAAACCATCTGACATTAACAATATAAGCTAATCTGTATCCAAACAAAAAACAAAAATATAAATAAAAGGCAAACTCAAATATTGAGACGTTATACACTGCAAGAAATATGATTAATTAAATTTAGTGAGTGGCTTTAAAACAGAAAAACAAACCAGATGAATTAAGGATTTTTTTGGCAACATTAATTAAATGTTGTTTTTGTTGTTTGTTTTTAGTTTTTAAATAAACAATTAACCACAAAGAATTATTAAAAACCATAGAAATACAACCACCAAACGCACAGAAAGAATAAAATCTCTAAAGGCTTGTAAGGTGTTCACTGGTGAACAAAAAATCAAAACATTAATTAATTTGTAAGAAAACTTTGACAGTCACATGTTTGGTTACGTTTTGCTCATCAGCTGTTTTAGTATATTTGAATTTATTATTTTTTGGAATTTTTGTGCCAATAACATAAAATTGCATAATTTTATTTCTGATTGTCAAATTTCACCGCTTTTTAAATTATCTGTTCCATTTAAAAAAATGTTGCTTATACCTGTTTATTTTAAAGGAAGTTTTCACCAGCGAACAGAATACCTCTTGAGCGAAATTTTTACGCTTTTATAAAGCCATTGAAAATTTGATATTGTTTACATGGGGTTTGACAGATTTTCATGCAAAAACCGAACAACTTACTAAGCTTAAAGTAAGAAAATAGAAACAACAGTTGTTAATGAGTGAGTGTGTGTGTTAGCAAGTAAAAAACTTGTAATGAATCAGTGGTTTGATGTTTAAGTTTAATAACCGCAAGGACATTTAGCAATTGTAATACTAAGATAATCAGGATAACAACAATGTTTTCGTTTGCCAATACTGATGCTTCTGTTGTGTTTGTTTCTGCAGAAATACAGATTATAACCGCACGATTATCTTGTACATAAAAACAAATGCGCAAATACTCACAATTATGTACATGAAGAAATCACAATGGGCCACAAATATACACTCTAATTAAAATGATTTCAGTTTCCTACTATAAATTGGGTAAATTTACACAAAGTGTGTAGTTATACCAAAAAATTATTTTAAATTTACACATTTATAGTAGTATATTATTTGAATTTGTTGAAATTTACCCAACTTATAGTAGGAAACTGGACTCATTTGTTTAGAGTGTAGCCTAAGACTTATCTTCAAATTTAAGGCATACACACAGTATAAAAAAACGAGCAAGAGTGTTAAATTCAGATGTGTCAAGTCTTTTATAACACCCTAAATGTAAAAATTTGATAGGGTCGTTTTATTAGGGTCGTCGGCGGTCATTACACAGTGGATTGGCGTTAGCCAATTTGGCGAATTGGCTCGGAGGCCATAAGTCCCACTGTGATTCTTCTAACTATCATTTTCCTATTCCCTTCTGATACAAAACCTTTGTTACTTTTTGAACCACCCCGATTCTCTGAGACATTCGGCTAGAGATGTCAATGAGATACAGGCAATCTAGGTCATCGAAAAATCTTTGCCCCAAATGCGGCTTCTCATCAGACCTGGACATTCACATAGCAAGTGCTTCACTGACTCCTCCGCCTCCACTTCCCCGCAACTTCTACAATAGTCCCTATCAGAAATACCCATACGTACGGTCATCTGGCCAATTATACAGTGTACTGTACTAATAGGCTAACCGTCCGTTTGCCAAAAGTAAGAAAATTGATAATTTCCTCTCAGAATTTGGCAGTGGGCACATGGTTTGCGATATCCTGCACATAGTCAGTGATATCACCTATCGATTCCCGATTTTACAAGTTTGATTCTAAGGCTTTCAGAGCTGCAATGCTATCCACGAAAATATTAATGACGCAAGGAAGAAGGTCCCTTGATATGATCATCTGCGCGGCTTTATCAATTGCAAGTACCTCAGACTGGAAAACACTACACCTATCCGGAAGTCTCAGTGAGGCCCTATTTCGGGGCATTCAGACTACACTCCCGAACCCGTACCCATCTTCATCGTTGATCCGGTCGTAAAGATTGAGATCGCATTCTCGTTATAACAGAGATTTCCGCCCAGTCTTCCCTAGTCGATATTTGGACTTCGAAGGTTCTCAAAGTTCGTCTGTGGTGAGATATAGTCAGTTCTCTGTTCCAGTTCCGTCTCGCCAACAGTGATTTATATGGTCGTGTGTCCCCAAGAGCGTTGCTAAAGCATTTGCGACTCTCTCAACCTCAGAGCCGATTTTGCTGCTGTGCTCTTCATGTAAATATCTACGGGCTGAATGTTTAGTATTACTTCCAGGCTGGTTGCATAGTAGTCTGTACTGTGGTTAGGGGTACATTTAACATTTTCCCTCGCGATAAATGTTAACAAATTTATTTATTATGACATCGAGTATATTTCAGTTCGAGGCCATTTTCATGTTTCCCATTATGAATGAACATATCAAGTACTAACTCTAATTTCTTAATTAGGATATTCTACAATTAAATACTCATAGAGTAAATGCTTTCAATAAATTTAGTAGTTTTCAGGAATGAATGGACGATCATTTCGGGATTTTCCAATTTCCCCATCATCAGAGTTCTTTAGAAAATTTTGTAATACTGTAAGTGAACAAATATTAAGTATTCATATTTCCACTTATTTCAACCTATTGAAAAGAAACTATGATTTCGAAATTGTACCACAATCATAAACCAAATACAATTGATAGCAGTTCGGTTGATTTTAGCATGTTTGCCGTCGGCATATGTTAAATGCAGTTTTTGTTTCTAATAAAAAACATATTTTCTCGTACTAAGGGTACGGTCAAGTCTGTTTAATTTGTATTAATAATCAGAACTAGTTATACAGTCAAACCCGGTTATAACGAACTCCGAGAGACCAGTAAAAATAGTTCGTTACAAGCAAAGTTCGCTATAAACGGGGTATATTTTTTATCAACCTAGTTTTATTTCCAAAAAGATAGATCCAATTTTGTTTATTTGATGTTTTTTTTATAAATAAACTACTTATCGAGAAGAAAACATTAAAATTATAAATAAATTTTATCAAAATTATAATTAAACCAAAAATTTCCAAACTTTTGTGAGTTTGATAAACATTAGCGCCGCACAATAAAAACATATTTATGGAAGTTCGTTATAAAAAGGTAAATACACATGGAATTGTATTCGGGGGACGATAATAAGCAGTTCGTGTTAACAGAGGATTCGTTATAACCGAGTTTCTTTATAAAAGAAGTATTCTGTGTGAAAATTTAAGTCAAAACGTCGGGACTTTAGAATTAGTTCGTTATAACCGAGTTCGTTACAACCGAGATTGACTGTATATTCGACCTTTTAATTGATAACGTTTGCTAATCTTTTTTTCTCACAGCTTTCGGCAGAGCAAAGTCAAATACAAACTTTGAATAAAAAAAAATATTTTTATCATCATTATTTGTTGATATGCTTTAGGTTAGTCGGTATAGGCTAACAATAAGCCGAACAAACGAGAGGTCCGGTGCTCAAAGCAGATTAAAAGATAAAAAAAATAAAAATATAAAATAGCAAGAAATTGTAAATAAACAAGTAAAAAAGTTATAATCGGTCAAGACTGACCATATGATACCCTACACCAGTGTTTTCCGGAAAATGGGTCCCAAGTCCAAACATGGACCGATTGTTTCTGTCTTTTGTTAGATCTTTATTTAGTGTAGAAAACACACACAGATCAAATTTTAGTGGAATTGGTTTATTTTGTTTTCAATAGACCAATTTAACTAAATATCGGTCGAGATTTTTATATGGGGGACTAAGTCCAAAAATGGTCCAATTATATTCCGATTTGATTAGGTTACTAAAGTACACATTTAACACCTCAAAATAAAATTTTTATCAAATATTTCCATTTTCATAAATTTTTTAGGGAATTATGTGAATAGCGCGAAGGTGGTTTATATGTGGACTACCAGAAGGACTGACCCGATTCCTTTGAAACTTGAAATGGTGATTTGTGCATACAAAATTTGATACCTGCTGAATTTTAAAACCATATCTATTATAATACGGTTATTAAAGTCATTTAAGCCGAATCCAAAGGGGGCGTTTGTATGGGGGCTAGGTCATTACATGGACAGATTTTCTCCAATTTCAATAGCCTTCGTCCTTGCCAAAAGATGCTTAAGTTTTAAATTTCAAGTGAATTGTTTGAAAATTGCGACCTGTATCGTGCTTAAACCGATAGATGGACAGACGGACGGATATCGCTAAATCGACTCAAAAAGTAATTCTGAGTCGATCTGTATACTTCAAGGTAGGTCTTGGACCAATATTTCGGGTAGTTACAAACATCAGCACAAACTCATTATACCCTGTAACACAGAGTGGTGTAGGGTATAATAAAAAATAATACTACTAATAAATTAAAATAAAATTTGGTGTGTAGCTATTACACGTGTACTTCAGTTAAATAGGTCAATTGGCAGCAAAAATAAGACAATTCCACTAAAATTTTGCTTGTGTGTATTTTCTACACTAATTAAAGCCATAATGAAAGATATATCTAATCTAATCCATGTTTGGACATGGGACCCATATAATTTTCTCACTTGTTCTAACATGATAATGTTTTTACGCAATTGTTTAAATTTAAATATGTCACTGGATGTAACCGAAGTGTTATTATGAATACTAACTATATGTCATAGTTTTCTTATAATCTGTCCCATAGTAAATACACAAAATAATTAAAGTCAAATTTGCAACAATCACTTTGTATCTTAATTCACCACAACTGCTGCTACCACCAGCAGTAGAACCTTCACCACTGTAAAAAGACCACAGACTATATTGTTTTTGGCCTGTTTGCTGTAAGTTCTTCTTGTTAATAGCCAATATAACAATTTTGTCCTTATGGTTGTTATTTACCGCCTAAGGTGATTTATCTTTAAGTACTTGAGCCAAAATTTTGTGTATTATGAATATAAATATTAACTGACTTGCTATGTAGCTGGCTACCAGCAGCCGTATCAGTAGAGAATAATCAGTATTAAATGTCAATTTAATTTATCTTACTATGCTGACTTTGTAAAATTCTTCTGTAATGATGTCTCATCACGATGTCAAAAAAAAAAAAATATTGTCATTGGTAACCAATATTTTGAGACTAAATTGCTTGTTACTCAACGGGTAACGCAAGAAAAGTAGCAGTAACAAATCATGTGTTTCCTTTGGCAATACATGTAAACGTAGTAAAATCTTACGTGAAAATCTAATGCAATTTTGATTGTCACGTAAGATCCTATTCGCTACTTTACCACTCGAGGTATGAGATTTAAAAGTCAATACCCTACCTAATCAATTTCAAAATCCTTTTAAACTTACCTAAATGTTGGTCAACACGTTTCTTGGGTTTTTGTACTGATGCATAAGGATCGCTGCAGTAATCTTGTCTTGATGGATTTTGACTATTACGTAAATTATGATATTCATCACCATGTTGACTGGGTGTAGCTGTCAGTTGTGGATAGGGGGCATAATCGTCTACACCGCCATAACCGCCATGTGTTAATGGATCATAGCCATAGGTGGGCTGTTGTTCAACATAATTGTTGTGAGACACTGGCATCAAATTCTGTTGATTAACTGCGGCGCCGGACATTTTAACCTGCCACAATGAGTCCTGTGAATTGACACTGCCACCATTGTTTGAATTTGAATAATTGTTTTCAATGTAACCCATATTGACCCCTAAAAGAGAAAACAAAAAAATCGTTATAAAAACAAACAGATAAAATTTTATTAAAAATGTTCAACCAATTATTTTAAAATTAAAACCCTATTTATAAAATACAAAAAAAAAAAACCTCTTGTTTTTATACAAATACACATTTAATAACAAAAAAAAAACCTCAAATTTCAGTTAATTTATCTTGCTTTATGTTGTTAATATTCAATAATTTCATATATATTTTTTCATCATTATGAGTGTTCAATTAAAAATCAATTTGTTTTTGCTCTAAATACATATAAAAAATTGATATAAAAAGGAAAATAAATTGGAAAACGTGCACAAACATATAATCACTCATATAAATTTGTTATTAAACCATTTGTGGTTGAAATTAAAAATAAAAATATATATAAATACACATACTTAAAAAAAATCCAATTATAATTTGGTATTATTGCTACATTTTGGGGGCACAAACAAAGCGAAATTTAAGTAACAGCAGTGCTATAAAAAACAATTAAAACAAGGTTGTTATATTTCTGTAGTATACAGAAAGTCTGAGGGCAAAAGACGAGCACATTTTGAAATGCAACTATGCTTTCGTAACATGATCTAGGGTTAGGTGGGGTTGTAAGTGGCTACTAACGTTTTACGTTTTAAGAGTCTGAGGTCCGCTGTGATACCACGGTATAGTAATGTGGTTCCTCTAATAGTCCTTGCCATTAAACCAATTTGAGCTAATAATGAAACTCCTAAGATATTAAATTTTGACAACTGATAAATCAGAACGATCGCGCAGCTCCCTGGATTCCAGTGAAGCAAGTCTCTGACCAGAAAGTGCCGGACAATGCCAGATAAAGTATTTGATAGTTTCAACATCTCTCAACTCGAGAATCTGGAAGCAATCGCAGTTATGGACCTTATGCGCGTAAAATTGTTTGCAACATGGACTAACGCGTTTTATCCTCGTCGCTGAAGGAACATGTGGTATTTCTATGGACCAGCCGGTCTATGCGAGGAGTTCAAAATTGGAGGGTGCTGTGGCTTAGTGGTTAGCGCGTTGCACTACTAGCCAGCAAGCCTGGGTTCGATTCCCGGCTCAGGCAGAACAACATTTTTTTCAGATATTTATTAGTTTCTATTTATAACTAATATCTATCGCAGCACCCTCCTTCGTTGATAAATAGCACTGAAAAACGTCAACGAAGTAAAATAATAAAATAATGGCTATTAAACACAGCTTCAAACATAATTCGCCAGATCAATAACAGATGGCGATGCAACAACTGTACTAAAAATTATCAACACTCGCAATTACAGTGTTGCCATACTGAAGCCCTTCTATCTTTCAAATCTTTCATCTCTCTTCTATCCCCTTTCCGAAAGAAACATCACGGTTACAGTAGTAATTGATAGGCAGCATTGCCTGAGTGTTGTTTCTTTTTAAAAAAAAAAAATCCGAAAAAAGTCATTTGGCGGCACATTTATCCGCTTTGCGTGCTTTCCTTCTTGGAAGTGATTGCACTTCCTCTTCTTGGAAGTGATATCAGCTCAATTATGCGCTTTTGATTAATAGAGGGCCATATCTTTCGTGCACTCTTACGTGGCTATTAATGTTCTCATATCTGATAAGTCTTCGTCGCAGAACAAAGCCGTAGATTTAGCTTGGAAAATTTTTATTTTTCTCTGTACCCAGGGACCCATATAAATCGTACGTCAAACTCCTTGTCCATCTCATTGTTGACTGTAGTTGTAAACAAGACATTGGTAAACACTGCAAAGATCTAGAAATCTTCGAGTCAAGCTCGAATAAACCCCAAAGCCTAATTGCACAACTTGAAATATCCCTCATCCCAGACTCCCTGGATAATATAATAGTGGTAAAGTGGCGCTCAAAAAAGCTCATAGAGGGAGCACGATCCGCGTTTTTAGGTACTGCTATCTTCTTGAAGTTAGTTCAGTTGAATTTCCGACGTAGTCCCACACTGGACCCAATATATCCAATGTTATTAGGTGTAGTACGAGGAGCACTAGTAATACACATAGGCGCAATTCTCTGTAGCCTCGTGATAAAGACACTCTTCACCTTTGTCTCTAAAGCAGGCCAACAGACAATAATTCCATAGAGCAGAATTGGATGCACCACTGCTGTATAAATCCAATAAACGACTTAAAGACTAAGCACTATCGTTTTACAATGGTCCTCTTACAGGAATATAAAGTAATCGTTGCTTTCCTCACCTGTTCCTCAATATAACGCCTGAAATTCTACTTCCTATTAACAAATACTCTAAGGTACTTTTCTCTATCTGAGAAGACGAATTTTGTGCTGGTCAGAGGAATAGGATCAACAGCAGGAATCTTATTTTTCCCTGTAAACAAGACAAGCTCTGTTTTATCTGGACTAACTTGATTAACAGACCACAGCATCTTGTACATTTAGACAGATGCTTCAGAGAACCCTAAAGAATGCCCCAAAATATTGACATGTGCATATGCGACAATATGACAACCACGTGCTTCTAGAGAGAGCAGCATTGAATTCAGTGTCAGGCTTCAAAGAAGTGGCGAAGGGGCATCTCCCTGTGGTGTGCCCCTATTGACAAATCGAAATATGATTAAAACGATCCAAAGCTTCGCATCCAGACCAGACAATGCTACAATTACCGATTCTGGTAAGAAATTAGTAAAAGCCCCTTTGCATCAAGAAAGGCCATTGTGTACTCCCGTACTGAAAGCGATCTCTCAATTTTATAAACGAGGTCATGCCAACCAGTTTCCGTTGATCAACCTGCGCTGTATGCATGTTGTCTAGTCGAAAGCAACCTCATGACAATCAGTCTGCGGAAATATGATTTTTTTATTTGTTCCATTGTTTAAAAAGAAGATTGAATTATTGTTCTGAAATCCTTCGGAGCTGTGTGGGAATTTTTCCCAACCTTCGGAATAAAACGACTCTGGTATTTATCCATTTCAAAGAAATTGACGACCAGCTTATGCATGCCGTGTAGATATTATATAGCCAAGGGGCTATGTAGTTCGACACTCGCTGAAGCTCAGCCGGGATTATACCATTAGGTCCAGGGGATTTATAGGGCCTGAAGCTGTTAATAGCCCAGATTAATGTTGGCGTATTTATTACTTCCGAAGCAATTTCAGATGCATGGTCATCAGAGCGTACCAAAGCTTGCAACGGTGTCATGGAATTGCCCGGAAAATGCGTGTTTAGAAGGAAATCCAGCGACTGCCCACTGGAGGTAGACCACACCCCAGTTGGATCCGTCAGGTATCCCAGAGTGTTAGGAACTTTGCGCAGCCTGGATTTCTCAAAAACGCCTTCTTTGTTTACACAAAAGTTTTGCCAGGAATCACATTTCGTTCAGTTACTTGCACAGTGTCATAACTAAGAAAACGTGATTTTTGAGTTAATGATACAGAATTAGTCGTCATACCATGCTTTCTACTGTGTCAAAAATTTGAATTAATATCTTTTTAACTCGCTATTTTAGAAGAGAACACGCTTTTATTACTTTTTCTATGTACCGGCCTTTTTTTTAATGGAAAACCAGTTTCAATTGTAAACTTTAAATGCGTTTTCTGCAAAATATAATATTTTGGGTTATGACTAGGCTGTACTGGTGTGATCAGTACATGTACTGATTTTTGATCACGTGTACTGATCGAAAAATGCTGTACTGATTTGTACTGATTTTGTGAAATATGTACTGATTGTACTGATTTTTGAACATTTCAACATAAAAAATATTTACATTCGAAATCTCTATATAAAAACTTGAATTTCCATATGATACGTCTTAAAGTAGTTTTTTATAACTTAAGTCTGACAATTAGATAATTTGTATTAATTATAAGGAGCGTTGAGTTCGTAAATCAAGATGTTCCTTAACGCAGAAATGAATCTGAACATGAGATTATTTTGATCTTCATAAATTTATATAAAAAAGGGCACAACATTTTTGAGGTTTTCTATAACGAAAAGTTCACGCGATAATGAATTTTCCATCTTTTAAGAATGATAATGTAACTTCACGAATCCAAATGATTCTGAGATGGTCGATGAGATAATTTCATCGGAATTTATTAGAAAAGGCCTCAAAACATGTGCTTATTATCTGAGAAGTTTTTTAAAAATGAAAGGTTATCAAAACTTAAGAGAAAAAGCCCTCAAAATCTAAGGGGTTTTCTTATTCTAAAAACCTGTGGGTTTTTGTTATATATAAACAAAGCTGTAAACTAAATTTTATGCAAAATAACGACAACAGTTCACATGGCAGTTGTTTTTTAACCGTTGTTTTTCAAGAGTTGTTTTTACTGAAATACTAAATAAGTTTGTTAGTTTAACCGACATTTTTTTAATGTTGAAAACACCATCAGTGTTTTCCCATAGAAAAGAGTTTTCAGAGAGTTTTTTTCTAGATAAAAAACACACATAAAAAATTGGGCGTACTGATTTGAGTTCTGAAAAAAATGGTCACCCTAGTTATGGCCCTATGCAAGTAAATGAGCGATTTGGCAATTCTGATCATATTCTTATAACTCTTAATTCGCAGACAAGTCCTCGTCCGCTTTTGAAGACTTTGCCTTATTAAAGAGCTTTCTTTAAGAATCTTTGTTAGCCTGCAATGTTCTTTCATAACTCTCCAGTCATTAATTCTATAAGACAATGTATCTGATACAAGAGTTACATTAAAAACGTCTTTCCACCTACTTGTAACAAAAGTTGTTACAAACATACAGGTTATTACATAAGTACTAAACAAAAACTCCAAAAGTGAATCGCCTCTACCGTTTGTGTCTGTACTCCTCTATATCGAATCATGTGCTTTACCATCACAGCACACTTCTAATCTAACTGGTGTCCCCTAGATTAAGATTCCCGACTCAGACCGCTCATCTTCTTGGAGGTGTTGGCTACTGATTAGGAAAGTAAGCAGAGGCGAACCAAAAAGACTTTCCATTAAGCTCCAAACTAGCCGTTAGTTATTTTTTTACTCTGGAGGTAAAAGTTTGGTTATTTTTTCATCCACAAATGTTTGCAGGTATGCAAGGGTTGCCCATCTTTCTTTTTTATATGTTTTAAATTTCTTTATTTCGTTTAATTCTTATTTTACTCTTAAAAGGATATTATTAATTTCCTTAAGGAAAAGTCCTCAAAAAAGATTTATATTTTCCCATTAACAAACAACAATTTCAAATTTTATTTTATACTTTTGTATTGTATATTTAAATCATTTTTATTTTATATGCAGTTAGATTTATATATTTTTTTATATATTCTCAGTAATCATTTTATTATTTCCTTTTATATAAAAAAAAAATTAAAGAAAAATATAAACATGTTTTCTTTGTTCGTTTTTTTTTTTGTGCTATAACATTTGTAATAAAAATATAAAATGTCATAAGGTTTTGTTTATGTACTTTCCAACATTTTACTTTAGTCCTTTATACTTTAACCAGTGAGTATGTGTTAAATAAAATATTGTTTATTTTACTTTTTTGTGCCTTCATTTTTACTACTTTTGCCATGTGTAGTAACAGTTAAACATACAATTGATCGTACGCAGAAAATATACACACTTATAGAAATTTTGTAATAACCACACTAAATCAAAAATGCTTCATCATATTGATGAAACTGTTTCATCACTCGCTGTTATCAATTTTTATGATTAATTTCATCATATTCTTTAATATGATGAAACATGTCATCGAAATTGAAGAATTATGTTATGACACATTTCATTATGTCATCAAAAAATGTTATCAATAACAGAAACTAGACTTATCGATCTGTATGTATCGGCATCGAATTCAAGAGATCAAAGTACACTTAAGTCGATGAGTCGATGAGTCGATGAGTCTAGTTTCTGGGTCAAAAGCTTTACTTGTTTTTTTTTTTGGGCGATGTAAATAAATATTAGTACACTCAAAATAATAACTCTGTTAAATTACAGAAAAACTCTGCTAATTTAACAGAGAACACCATACTTTTCCAGCTAACAACATTTCTTGGTAATTTTACTAAAAAACTCTGTAAAATGATTTTAACATAAAAAAACTGTTAATTTACAGAGTTTATTGTAAAATATTGGTTCAATATGAAAGCTTTTTTACAGAGAAAACTCTGTAATTTTACTATAAAACTCTGTAAAATGATTTGGACACAAAAAAACTGTTAATTTACAGAGTTTCTAGTAAAATATTTGTTAAATAAACCACCATTTAGCAAAGAAAACGATATAAATTTATATATATTTGTATAATACATTTGATGCAAAAAAAAATTACAGAAAAAACTCTGTAAATTTACAGAGTTTAGTTAAATGCATGTTATTTTGTAAAATTTTTATAAGATTCCTGAAAAAAAAAAATTTTATAGCTTTTTTTGCTACTTTTTCAACTTCTTCTAAAAAAAAATACAGATAAAATTTTGATGTTTGGTAACAAAAACAAAAGCTACTCAAAACTGAAAACTTTTTTGTTTATAAAAAAATATGAAGTATTTTGCTTAAATCTGTATTTTAGCAGAAAACTCTGTTAATTGTCTGTAAAATTAAGATTACAAAGTAAAAAGTAATATAACAGAGGAAACTTTGTTTTTTGTCACCAGTGTTGCCAGAACTTGGTAGTCAAAAACGGCTAAATTCATTCGAAAAAACGGCTAAAAAACGGCTAAAAAATGGCTAAAAAACGGCTAAAATATTTATTTAACTTTTTTCAGAAAAACTATTCTAAATTTATATTTTGTTTAATTTTTGCACATAAAATTAAATAAAGAGATCTTTTGTTATACATTTTGTACGGTTTTGACTTATTCTAGATAAAAACTAGAGTTCAAAACACTTTTCCAATGATTTACATTTTTTTAATGCAAAAACAAAAATAAAAAATTTACTAGAAATTTTTTTTTTGAGTGAAAGAACTTTTTTTAGTTATTTTTGTTTAAAAAAACTTAAGTAATTTTTTTTTATTGAGTGCAAATATTTTTGATTTTTTTAGTTCGAAATTTTTTATTAGTTTATTTATTTTTTGTAATTTGTACATTTTCTTGGGTAAAACTTTTTACTCCAGGGACCGTTTTCGCTGAAACTTGACGAGAAGAATGGCAAAAATATATATGCCAAGATTCAGCAACCAGTCTTTAAATTGAGTTTCGAACGTTAGCGTATTTTAACAGAGAAACGGGCATCGCTAGATCGTCTAAGATTTAGTATAATGTTAATGGCATGAATATGACGAAAATATTCGCGGTTCGATACCAGACTGGGATTATTTAAAATTAAGATATATGAAAAACAAGTACCTATTAACAAAACAAACCGATTAAAAATCCTGCTAATGATAACACTATAACTGGAGTGTTTCAAACCGGTACGGGAATACCAGAAATGTCTGTAATTTTGATATTAGACAAAGTTGGAGCCTTTGCTTGATCTGTACTAACAAAAAACCAATCAATTCTTTATTTTAGTATAAAAAAATACAAAAAATTACTTTCAAATCAAAAAACTCAAAAATGGCTAAAAAACTGCTAAAATAATTTCGAAAATGGCTAAAAAAACGGCTAAGAGCTAAATGCATTTTTTTCCGGCTAAACGAGTTCAAAAGGAGCTAAATCTAGCCGGAAAATGGCTAAAATGGCAACACTGTTTGTCACAACAAAATACAAAGTATTTTCTTTAAATCTGTATTTTGACAGAAAACTCTGTCAAATATCTGTTGAATTGGGATTACAGTCATTTTACAGAGTATTTTACAGAGTTATTATTTTGAGTGTAGGTCTATTCTTTTGTGGGGCTGTGTAGTTTTATACTTGATAAATGTTGGCTTAATTGTTGGAGTAACGGTATGGCTTTTGGCATTGTAATTTAATTAAAAAGTTTTTTTTGTTATAATATTTTTTCTTACATTAAAAAAAAAATCTTATAAAAACATACATGTTGTATTAGACCGGCATTTTTTGACGGAAAAATTTTGTATCTTCCGATTTTCAATGTCCTGTCAAATATTTATTTGACTAGGCCTAAAACATATGTGGTACAAAGATTAGGCCTATCAGATTTAATTAACCCGAGGATCCCGGCAATCAAAATTTTGGATTTTTGAAAAAGTTAAGAAGAAAAATATGTGTTGAAATCATATTTATAAATGCGATGAACACGAAAATTCAACAACAAAAATAACAAGTGAGAGTGTTAAATTCATCTGTGCCGAATCTTTTATACCCTCCAAAATGTAAAAAAAAAAAAAATCAGGGAGTTTTTTTGGGTGTTATCAAATGGATTTATTATGATTCTTGCAATTATTTAATCCAATTAATCATTATAAAATTACATTTTTTATATCCACGCACACCAAAGGGGGCGGGTGAAACTTTTTTTTATTTTTTTATCCGCAGGGTTGTGAAGTTCCTCTGACATAAAAATGTTGCATTTGCTTAACAAAAGTACAAAAAAGCCTGCAAAGCCAAATCAGATCATTTTAACCCATGGATAAGCACATGGTTGTCATGTTGTCGCATATGCTGACGATGTCGCGATAGTGGTGATAGGAAAGGATCTGCCAACACTGAAATCGCCTTCTCAGATGGAGCCAAGTATCTTGGAGTTTTTATAGATAAGAAGTTGAATTTCAGGCGTAATACTGAGGAATGGGTGAGAAAATCAACGATTTCTTTATATTCCTGTTAAAGGGCCATTGGAAAACGATGGGGATTTAGCTCTAAAGTCGTTCATTGGATTTATACAGCGGTGTTGCGTCCAGTTCTGCTGTATGGAATCATTGTCTGGTGGCCTGCTTTAGAGACAAAAGGGAACTGTGTCTTCATCACGAAGGTACACGAAGGTGCATCATTGGTGCTCTTCGTACTACACCTGCGGCTGCATTAGAAATCCTAATAGCATACTGCAATGGAGGAGCAGCGATTCTGGCCATAACGCGATCTTGAAGAAGATAACAATATCCCAAAATGTGGACTGTTCTCCCTCTGTCAACCTTTTTGAGAGCAATTTACCACTATGATACCATCCAGGGAGTCTTGGATGGGGGCATTCTGGAAAGTGGAGCCACCATAAATTAAATATAAATTTATAAAGACTATTCGGAAGAGCTTGGATAAAGCCTGGCTCGAAGATTGCCAGATCATTGCAGTGTTTACCAGGCAGAGATTCTGGCATAAAGGAAGTTGCTGACTGTGGCTGACTCTACAACCGCAGTCAATATCTATTCTGACAGTCAAGCCGCGGTCAAGTCCCTGGATTCAATGTTTCTGAAATCATGATCTGCCCTTAACTGCCGCACGTCTTTAAATGAGATGGCCAAGCAGTTTAACATACGACTCATATGGGTCCCAGGGCACAGAGACATTCCAGAGAATTGCAGAGCCGATGAGCTTGCAAGACTAGGAACTACACCCAAAAAAAAACGTGGGTATTCAAAACTAAAAATTTAACTAATTTTAGTCCAAAAGGACCTAGTGCAAAAATTGGTAACCAATACTAAAATTTTTAACTAAAATTAGTCCAAACCAGTAAAAATTACTAATTTTAGAACTTTGAAGATACTAAAATTAGTAACTAATTAGTAGATTTGGGTACAATATCACTTACTAAACCGTTTACTGTAGAACTATTTTGAGTGTACCAGGTTCCAACAGAATTGGAATGTGTTGGTGTGCCTCTAGAAACTTGCAAGCAAAACCTACGGCTTTGTTTCGCGACGGAGACTAATCAAAGATGGGCAAATGGATGGACGTGTGAGACAACGCGACAGATTTGGCCTTCTCTTAATCAGAGGTGCACAAGTGAGCTGATATCGCTTCCAAGAGGAGAGATTTCGACGGTGGTTGCTATTATTACCAGACACTGTCTTATAGGGAAGCACGCAGAGCGCACTATGGTCCCAAATGGATTTTTTTTGGCATAAATTCAAGAAATGAAGCAAGGTCACTTGGATTATTTCTGGGATGATTTTTATCTCTTAGCGCAATCAAAAATCGATTGTCAAAAAAAAAAAAATTTTTTTGGAAAATTTTTTTTTTTAAAAATTTTTTTTTTCGATTTTTTTTTTTTTTTTGTAAAATTTTTTTTTTTTTTTTTTAAATATATTTTTCTTAATTAATTAGCTTTACGGAAGGCAAAACAGTTATAAAATAAAATAATTTGAAACCGTGTCACGCAAAAAACCGCAAATTTGGCCGAAATTTGTGCTAAACTAAAATGGAAATTGTGGGAGTTTGCCAAAAAATGCTGGCAAGATGTAAATTTTAGTATTAAATATACAATATTGAAAACACTTTCACGTTTAAAGACTCATGCAAGTTCGTGCCCAAACACAACTTCTTGTCCACGAAAGATATAGGCTATTTTGGCTCCAAAATCCTCATAATCAAAACATCCAAGGATAACGCCAAGGATGCATTAACTGTAAAATAGGAATTTTAAATAAGAACTAGTATCCTTAGATTTCAATTTGTCCCTTTAGCCTCTTTATAATTTTAGTTTTTCCCATTTGCCGTTTGTATAAGTGTAATATTGATTTCACTCCGGTTTTATTATACGTCTTAAAACTTTCAACTTTGAAAGCCTAGCAAACTGAAAGTATTGGCACCAAATTTTTTTCATTATACTTTCTTGATAGCTTATAGTGTTGACATTAAGGAAATGTATAAGCTTTTGGAAATTTGTCAAATTTTATTTTTTTAATTTCTGACAAAAAAAATGGATTTGGAACCATAGTGGAGCGGTTGAATGTGCTGTCGAATGAATTTTGCCGGAGTTGCATGGATGAAGAGGAGTTGGAAACTATCGAACACTACATCTGCCATTACCCGGCACTTTCTAGTCCGAGACTTGCTTCACTGGTATCTAGGGAGCTGCATGATCTTTCTGATTTGTCGGATGTCAAAGTTCAATATCTAAGGAGTTTCATAAGAGGCTCAAATTGGTGTAACAACAGAGACTATGAAAGTCCCGTGGTATCACAATGGACCTCAGAATCTACGTGTGTTGACATAAAACGTCAGCAGCCACTTACAACCTAACCTAACCCATGGAAACCTTCGATCAAAATTTTTAATTTTCCAATAATCCAAAATTAAGCTTGAAGGTTGCCACCGGTTAAAATGTTCGGATTTGTTTCAAATTAAATTTAAATAAAAGTTTGTCTATATGAAAGGACAAAGGGAAAAAAATTTCAAGATATTTTAAAAAATTCAGAACGGACAGTAAAAAAAAAAAAACCTTGTAAAATTACAAGAAAAACTTGTAACTTTTTTTTTAGCTACCTCCTATTTGACAAAAATCCTAGTAATTTTACAAGCTTTTTACAAATAATTTTGTAATTTTACAAGGTTTTTTCTAATTAAATTGTAAATTTACAAATTTTTTTACACGATAAAATTTACAAGGAGGTTTCGTAACTTTACTAGATTTTTTCCTACCTCCTTTTTTACGAGAATTCCTAGTAACTTTACAAGCTTTTTACCAATAATTTTACAAGATTGTTACCAATCAAATTGTAAATATACAGTTTTTTTGGCGCAATACAAATTACAAGGAATTCTCGTGAATTTACTATTTTTTTTTTTTGTAAAATTATCTTGGAAATTTGTAAAATTACAAAAAAAAATGTAAAATTACAAAAAAATTTAAATTTCGATCCAAATTTGTTTATTAAAAATGAAGGAAAACTGTCAAATATTGGTAAAATGGGATTACGAGACTTTTCTTAGTAATTTGACAAAGTCTTTTTTTTTGTGTGTAGGAAAAGCTGTAATTTTTTTGCAAAACTTCACACAGTGATATCTCAAAAACCGTTAGACTGATTTAAAAATTCATAAATATGATGCATCGCAAGAAATATTTATTTTTTTATTTTTTTAAACGTGTCGATTAAGTCTTGCAAAAATGACAAACATAAATAAATTTAAAAAAGGTACATAATTTTCTTGAAAACTATTCTATGAGAAAATCATAGTTTAAATTAATAAAGGAAATAATGTGCTCTAGCTAGAACAAACCTGCTCAAAATATATTTTCTTTTTAATTTCAATAAATTAAAATCCGATTGGCCTCAAATTTGTACCACATTAGTTTTAGGCTTCGGACGATACAAATTTTGCCGGAAACTTTGGAAAATCAAAAGATGAAAAAAATGCCGCTCTAATGTTACATGATATGAAAAGAAACGTTAAAGTATTTAAAAAAAATTTAAGAAAAACTGTTTATAACCGTTTATTATGCTAAACAGGTACCATCAGCATGTATGAAATACAAGTTTTAAAAGACGCTTTTCTTATGATTTTTATGTTATTTAAACTGTTTTTTTTTATTATAAAAATGTTTTCATAATTTATTATGAAATGTTACAAAAAAAAAAACGAAACGAAATCATAAAATATAATTTCAAGAGGTGTTTATAACAAGTTGTATGTTTTACTAATCTAAACACACTCATATGTATATGAATGAATGAGTGTGAGTGAGCATAAGTTGAACTTTATATGGCGTGTCGACATTAACATTTATTTATAAACAGAATATTTAATTAATGAATTCTTTTAGAAAATATTTATATTGAGATTACTAAAAATAGAATTGTAGTGTTGAAAATTGTTAAAATAATATACTGTAGAAACTGTTGTTAGTAAACACAGCAATAAAAGAGCAAGTAACGACTATTTGTCAAAGTATATCATATCAATGTCACAGACTAATACAGACTCGACACAAGTGACAGGTGTCAAAAAAGTAGTCTTTAACCATGTGGTTATTTTTTTCAAATTATTCTACGAATTAGGTTTCTAACCTAATTCGTAGAATGAATGCTAATATAACGCGCCATAAGAAAAATAGATGTGAGATCGGTTTTTATTGTTTCACTCACTCCTAAGTCGTATAAAGTGTTGCCATGTTAGTTTAAAACTAGGAAAAAACCGTTCTCCTTTAATAGCTTAGTTTTTTTCCCATTTTTTGTTACAAAACTCTATTGTCGAGTCTGTACTTAATGTGGTGGTTGTATCGTCTAAGGTTCTGAGCTAGAATTTACTAGTTTGTAAACTAAATATCGGCAGAACAGTTTTTGGTAAAAATGTTTGTCTCTATCCGAATTTAAAACTATTTTAAGCTTAAACTTAATTCAAATCCTTAAAGCTTGGACTAAAAAGCAGAAATCTTAAATTATGGCTACCAAAATCAATTTTCCATTCAATTTTGAAGGTTAAATCATAAATTTCCTATCAACGATTGTTTTCTTTTAAATCTCAATTTGTGACCTGTACTTTTATTTTATATATTTTATTTGCAAGTACAAAGGTGCATAAATAAAAATATATTTTTTTTTAATATTTTCTTTTTCGTTTTACCAACAAAATAAACAAATTTATGTGTTTATGGGGATGCTAACATGTATGTTATGTTTGTAAAATGAAAATCATATTAAAAAAATCGCGACAAACTGTGCATGTAATAAAATTATTTTTCTTTTATTTTTAACTTGTGTGGGAATTTTTTTTTAGAATTAAAATTTATATAAAAATGTTCATAAACCAACGGTATTGTTGTTATTATTAAGATTTTATCGGCCTTTTTTTGGTTAAAAAAAAGTTTTAATCGCTTTATTTCATTTAGCACAGGAATTTGCATATACATAAAGATGTTAGAGGTTTCCTAAAATTTTGTGTTATAAATTGTACACAGAAAAAATAATTTTGGAATTTAAGTCTACAAATAGAAATTGTAAAAGTTTTAATTTGAAACCAAACAAACGTTTAATATGAAAGAAATTTATAATCGGCCAATATTGACCTTTAACAGTGTTTGGAGACCGGATTTGTGACCAGGAGAATAATTTTAATCATGCACAGAAAAAATAAAAAAGTATTTGAGTAAATTTTTAATACTATTGAGTAAAAAATTACTTAATTTTGCACCAGTAAACGATTTAATAGTATTGAGTAAATTTTTAATAAAAATTTATTAATGTTTGAAAAAAAAATTAGTAAATTTTTAATTGACACAATTAAAAATTTAATCAAAATTTATCTATTTATTTTTTTTTCAAAAGTTTAAAAAAGTTTTAATTAAAAAAAAAAAAAATTGTTTTTCAAACTTTACCAAACATATTTATGTCTCAAAAACATAGGAAAATTTTATAAAGACGACTACAAACTTTCATATCTATAAGAGTGTTTCATATAAAAGAGTGTGGTGACTGACTGACTGACTGACTGACTGACTGATTGGCAATAATCATCGCCCAGCCCAAACCGCTGAAGCTAGAGACTTGAAATTTGGAACGTAGGTTCGGCTCCCGACAAAACCACCCACTAAGAAGGGATTTTTGGAAATTCCGATTCTAAGGGGGGCAAAAGGGGGAAAATAGGGCCCTTTGGGGGATTTTGTATCTTTTGAACTAATAGTCCTAGAAACTTCAAATTTGAACTCTAGGATCCTCTCGCGGAAATAAAATTTCGGAAAATTTTTTTTTGGAAAATTCCGCCTCCAATGGGGGAAAAAGGGGGAAATAGGGCAAATGGTTACATTTTTTATATTCTAAACAAATGCTCCCAGAAACTTGAAATTTGAAGTCTAGGACCCTCTCGCGGAAATAACATTTTGGAAAAAGTAATATTTTGAAAATTCCGTTTCTAAGGTGGGGGGGGGGGGGGGAGGGGGAAAATAGGGCAAGTTGGTACATTTTGTATCTTCTGAACTAATGGTCCTACAATCTTGAAATTTTGAATATAGGATACTCTCGCGGAAATAACATTTTGAAAACAGTACTTTTTTGAAAATTCCGGTTTTATGGGGGACAAAAAGGGGGAAAATAGGGCAATTTGGTGAATTTTGAACTAATGGTCCTAGAAACTAGATATTTGAACTATAGTATCCTCTCGGGGAAAAAACATTTTTTTACTAAAATTTTTTTACTCAAAATTTTTTTTTACTCAAAATTTTTTTTTCACTCAAAAATTTTTTTTCACTCAAAATTTTTTTTCACTCAAATCTTTTTTGCTCAAAATTTTTTTTCACTCAAAATTTTTTTTACAATTTTTTTTTTTTTTTACAATTTTTTTTTCACTCAAAATTTTTTTTTACTCAAAATTTTTTTTCACTCAAATTTTTTTTCACTCATAATTTTTTTTCACTCAAAATTTTTTTTCACTCAAAAATTTTTTTTCACTCATTTTTTTTTCACTCAAAATTTTTTCACTCAAAATTTTTTTTCACTCAAAATTTTTTTTCACTCAAAAATTTTTTTTTACTCAAAACTTTTTTTTACTCAAAATTTTTTTTTCACTCAATTTTTTCGCTTAATTTTTTGACTCAAATTTTTTACTCAATTTTTTTTCTCATTTATTTTTTTATTTTTGGGAATTTATTGATTTAATCACATAAATTTAGGGGGAAATAGGACAATTTTGAACATCTTCTGAACTAATGGCCCCAGTAACCTAACATTTAGACTATAGGATCCTCTCGCGGAAATAATACTCTAAAGAAAGTATTTTTTTTTCAATAAGAAGGGGAAATGGGGGAAAAAGGGCAATTTGGTACATGTTCTATCTTTTGACCTAATGGTTCTAGAAACTTAAAGTTTGGACTATAAGATCCTCTAACGGAAAAAACATTCTAAAACAATTTTTTTTTTAATTCTGATTCTAGGGGGTTGAAAGGGGGAAAGTAGGATAGGTACATTTTGTATCTTCTGAACTAATGGTCCTAGAAACTTAGAAATTTGGACTATATGATCCTCTCACGGAATTTATGTTCTGAAGAAAGTATTTTTTGAAAATTTTTTATTCTAATTTGGGGGGTGGGGAAATAGGACGATTTTGAACATTTTCTATATTGTGAACTAATGGTCACAGAAACCTGAAATTTGGACTATAGGAACCTCTCGCGGAAATAATATTCTGAAGAAAGTACTTTTTTAAAAAGGCACTTCTTTGGTACATATTCTTTTTTCTGACCTAATGGTTCTAGATACTTAAAGTTTGGACTATAAGATCATCTCGCGGAAAAAACATTCCGAAACAAAGTTTTTTTTTTTCAATTCCGCTTCTAGGGTGGAAAAGAGGGATAATAGGACAATTTGGTACACTTTGTATGTTCTGAACTAATTTTCACAAAAACTTAAAAATTTTGACTATGGGATCCTTCGCGGAAATAACATTGTAAAGAAAATTCTATTTTGAAAATTTGGCTTCTAAGGGCGAAAAAGGTAGAAAGTAGGGTAATTTTGTGTCTGCTGAACTAATGGTCGTAGATCCTTGAAATTTGGACTGTACGATCCTCTCGCGGAAATAACTTTCTGAAAGAAGTACTTTTTTGAAAATGCCGGGTTGTATCTGCTGAACAAATAGGACTGCTCGATCCTCTCGCGTGGACTGCACGATCCTCTCGCGGAAATAACATTCTGAAAAGAGTAATTTTTTGAAAATTCCGCTTTAAAGGGTGAAAAAGGGGAAGGTAGGGCAATTTTGTATCTGCTGAAAATATGGTCCTATATACTTGAAATTTGGAGTGAACGATCCTCTCGCGGAAATAACATTCTAAAGGAAGTACTTTTTCAAAATTCTGGGGGAAAATGGGGTAAAGTAGGACAATTTTGAATCTGCTGAACTAATGGTCCTTAATACTTGAAATTTTAACTGTACGATCCTTTCGCGAAAATAACAGTCTTAAAGAAGACCTTTTTCAAAAATTCCGCTCCAACAAGGAAAAAGGGGGAAGTAGGGCAATTTTGTATCTGCTGAACTAATGGTCCTAGATACTTGAAATTTGAACAGTACAATCCTCTCGCGGAAATAATATTCTTAAAAAAGTACTTTTTGAAAATTCCGTGGAAAAAGGGGGTGAGTGGGGTAATTTTGAATCTGCTGAACTCATGGTCCTAGATACTTGAAATTTCAACTGAACGATCCTCTCGCGGAAATAACATTGTTAAAGAAAAACTTTTTGAAAAATTCCGCTTCTACGGCAAAAAAGGGAGAAAGCAGGGCAATTTTGTATCTGCTGAACTAATGGTTGAACTGTACAATCCTATCCCGAAAATAACACTCTAAAAGAAGTACTTTTTTGAAAAATTCGTTTTTAAAGGGGGAAAATGGGGAAAGAAGGGCAGTTTCGTATCTGCTAAACGAATGGTCCCAGAAACTTGAAATTTTAACTCTATGATCCTCTCGCGGAAAAAACAGTTTGTAAAAAGTAATATTTTGAAAAATCCTTTTAACAGGGTGGGGGTGGGAGTAGAAGGGGTTTAATAGGGCAATTTTGTATCTTCTGAACAAACTTGAAATTTTGAATCTGGATGCTCTTGCGGAAATTATTTTTTGAAAAATATACTTTTTTGAGAATTTTGGTTTTAAGGAAGCCCAAAAGGGGGAAAATAGGGCAATTTGCTAAACTTTAAACTAATGGTCTTAGAAACATGACATTTGGAATATGGGATCATATCGCGGCAATAACATTCTAAAAGAAGTACTTTTTTGAAAATTTCGCTTTTAAGGGGTAGAAAGGGGGAAAGTAGTGCAATTTTGTATATGCTAAAGTAATGGTCCTAGATACTTGAAAATTGGACTCTACGATCCTTCCGCGGAAATAACATTCGGAAAGGAATACTTTTTTGAAAATTTCTCTTTTAAGCAAAGTACTCTGTTCGAGTTCACAGGAAAAAATCTGTCAAACTCCATATAAAAAAAATAAATTTTGGCAGCGCGAGGAATTATAGGGAAATTGTTAAAAAAAGACAATTTAAATTGCCGTGAAAAAGTGACATTTCAGTTTTGTTATGATCGTTTCTTATAATTGTAAAAATTTTTTGATTTTTAAATGTCTTATTACGATATAAGGCGTTGAAAGTTTAAGTGAAATTTTCACCGTAAAAAACAGAGTACTAAGCTTTAAGGGGAAAAAGAGGGGAAAATAGAGCAATTTTGAATCTGCTGAACTAATGGTCCTAGATACTTGAAAATTGGACTGTACGATCCTCCCGCGGAAATAACATTCGGAAAGAAATACTTTTTAAAAATTCTTCTTTTAAGGGGGAAAAAGGGGAAAGTAGGCCAATTTTGTATCTGCTGAACAAATAGTCCTAGATACTTGAAAATTGGACTGCACGATCCTCTCGCGGAAATAAAATTCGAATGGGGGACTTTTTGGAAAATTCCGCCTCTAAGAGGGAAAAGGGGGAAAGTAGAACTAATGGTCCGGGAGACTTGAAATTTGGACTGAACGATCTTTTCGCGAGAATAACATTCTGAAAGAAGTACTTTTTTAAATATTCCGATTTTGAGTGGGAAAAGGGGAAAAGTAGGGCAATTTTGTATCTGCTGAAATAATGGTCCTATATACTTGAAATTTGGACTGTACGATCCTCTCGCGGAAATAACATTCTCAAGGAAGTACTTTTTTGAAACTCTACTTTTTAGGGGGGGGGGGGGGGGGTTATATAACATTCTAAAAGAAGTACTTTTTTTTTAATTCTGATTCTACGGGGGGAAAAGGGAGAAAGTAGGGCAATTTTGAATCTGCTGAACTAATAGTCCTACATACTTGAAGTTTGGACTTTACGATCCTCTCGCGGAAAGAACATTCTAGAAAAAGTACTTTTTTGAAAGTTCACCTTCTAAAGGGGGAAAGGGTGGAAAGTAGGGCAATTCGGTATCTGCTGAACTAATGATCCTAGATACTTGAAATTTTAACTGTATGATCCTCTTGCGGAAATAACATTTTAAAATAAGTTCTTTTTGTAGAAAGTTCCGCTTCTAAGGGGGAAAATGCGGAAAGTAGGGCAATTTTGTATCTGCTCAACTTATGGTCCTAGATACTTGAAACTTAGACTGCACGATCCTCTCTCTTGGAATTAACATTCTGAAAGGAGTACTTTTTTAAAATTGCTGAACTAATGGTTTTAGATACTTGAAATTTGGCTGAACGATCCTCTCGCGGAAATAACATTCTTAAGAAAGTACTTTTCAAAATTCTGTGGGAAAAAGGGGGAAAGAAGGGCAATTTTGAATCTGCTGAACTAATGGTCCTAGATTCTTGAAATTTGAACTGAACGATCCTTTCGCGAAAATAACATACTTAAAGAACTTCCACTTCTATGGGGAAAAAGGGGAAAGTTGGGCACTTTGGGGGATTTTGTATCTTTTGAACTAATAGTTTTAGAAACTTGAAATTTGGACTCTATGATCCTCTCGCGAAAAAAAAACTAAAAAAATATTTTTTTGAAAATTCCGCCTCCAAGGTTGGGAAAATAGAGCAAATTGGTACATTTTTTATCTTCTGGACAAATGGTCCCAGAAACTTAAAATTTTAACTCTAGGATCCTCTCGCGGAATTAACATGCGGAAAACAAAATTTTTTGAAAATTCCGCCTCCAAGGGTGGGAAAAGGGGAAAATAGGGAAAATCGGTAAATTTTTTATCTTCTGAACAAATGGTCCCAGAAACGTGAAGTTTGGTCTTTGGGATCCTCTCGCGGAAACAGCATTCAGAAAAAATATTGTTTGAAAAATTCCTCCTCCACGGTGGGAAAGGGGGGGAAATAAGGAAAATCGGTACATTATTTATCTCTTAAACAAATGGCTCCAGAAACTTGAAATTTGAACTCTAGGATCATCTCGCAAAAAAAAACATCTTGAAAAAAGTAGAAGGGGGAAACTAGGGCAATTTTGTATCTTCTGAACTAAAACTTTAAGTTTTGATCCTCTCGCGGAAATAATTTTTTGAAAAATACACTTTTTGAAAATTTTGGTTTTAAGGAGGGCCAAGAGGGGGAAAATAGGGCAATTTGGTAAATTTTAAACTAATGGTCTTAAAAACATGACATTTGCAATATAGGATCATCTCGCGGAAATAACATGTTGAAAGAAGTACTTTTTTGAAAATTACTTTTTAAAGGGGGAAAGAAGGGCAATTTTTTATCTGCTGAACTAATGGTCCTATATATTGAAGTTTGGACTGTACGATCCTCTCGCGGAAATAACATTATGGAAGAAGTACTTTTTTGGAAAAATCTACTTCTATGGGGGAAAAAGAGGGAAAGTAGGGCAAATTTGAAATTTGAATCTTCTTGCGGAAACAACATTCTAATGGAGGTACTTTTTTGAAATTTCGCTTCTACGGGAAAAAAGGGGGAAATTAGGGCAATTTTGTATCTGCTGAACTAACGGTCCTAGATACTTGAAATTTGGAGTGTACAATCCTCTCGCGGAAAAAACATTCTGAAAGAAGTACTTTTTTGAAAATTTTGTTTTATAGGTGGAAAAGGGGGAAAGTAGGGCAATTTTGTATCTGCTGAACTAATGGTCCTAGATACTTGAATTTTGAGCTGTTTTGTATCTGCTGAAATAATGGTCGTAGATACTTAAAGTTTGGAGTGTACTATCCTATCGCGGAAATAACATTCTGGAAGAAGCACTTTTTTAGAAAATTCTGCTTCTAAGGGGGAAATTGGGGAAAGTAGGGCAATTTTGTATCTACTGAATTAATGGTACTTGATACTTGAAATTTGGACTGTACGATCCTTTCGCGGAAATAACATTCTAAAATAAGTACTTTTATGAAAATTCTGCTTCTAATGGGGAAAAAGGGAGAAAGTAGAAATACTTAAAATTGGTACTTTACGATCCACTTGCGGAAATTACATTCTGGGAAAATAATTTTTTTAATTTTCGCTTCAATTTGGTGCAACTCAATTTTTTGCAACTTTAAATCTACTCAAAATATAATATTTTAAAGGTCGAAACTAACAATTTTTATGTTTAATTAAAAAATAGTAAGAATTTGAAGTAATAAAGTTTTTTTTTTTTACAGCTAACCGGTAACGAAGTACCGGGCGAGTTAGCTAGTACTACATAAACAAAAAACAATAAACTAAACGAGAATTCAAAAAACCATGATAGTTTAAAAAAAAACAAAAAAATATTAAATTTTTATTATATTACACTGTGCTACAGTGAAAAAATACTTCTGATGTGACATAGTATAGGATGTTGGTCTTGTCGAGTAGATCACAAAAATGCCCATTAAACTTGCCAGACACCCTCAAATTTTAGAGTTATTGTGAAAAAACGTTTTTTTGGGCTTTTCTCACTAAATCTTGTGTAATTCAGAAAATTTTCAACCGATTTTAAATTTTTAAACTGTTTTGGATAGAAAAAGGATAGGGCTTTCCATCTGTGTGAATTGGTCAATACGTAAAAGAAAGATATCTTTTGATTTTTTCTATAAAATCAATTTTTGTTGTTATTTTTTGAAAATTTTTCGAGTTTATCGATTTTTTTCTGCTATAGTTCGTTTAACAACCTTTATATTTATGAGCGTTTTTTAAAGATAATTTAATTCTTAATACGATAAGCTTTATCCTAAAAAAACGGATAATAATTGACAGAGTTGTGATAATTTTTCTAAAAAAGAAAATTAAGATTTTGCAGGAAATCGCCTTTCAGATAACCCAGGCAAAAAATAAATTTATCATAAATGGTCATCTACAATATTTTAAAAGGCTTCTGGCGCGCTGAATCTGAATCTGGCATTTAAATTGCTCTATCTTGTCAGGTTTTTGAGATATTTAACTTAAACTGATATATCAAAAACTTAATAAGATAGCGCAATTTCAAAGTCAAATTCGAATTCAGGTGGTCAAAACCCCTTAAAATAATAATAAGCGACCTCTCAGAATGTTCGTTTATTTTTCTATTTTTTTTGCCTGAATTTTCTTTTTTAGAAAAATTATCACAACTCTGTCAACTGTTATCCGATTTTTTTTTGGCTTAAAGCTCATCGTATTCACAATTAAATTTTCTTTAGGAATACGTGTATTAATATAAATGTTGTTGAACAAACTATAACAGAAAAAATCGATAAACTCCAAAAATTTTAAAAAAATGACAAAAAATTTGATATTGTTGAAAAAATCAATACATATCTTTCTTATATGTATAGATCAATTCACACACATGAAAAGCTCTATCCTTCTTCTATCCAAAACAGTTGAAAAATTTAAAATCGGTTGAAAAATGTTTAAGTTACACGTGGTTTAGTGAGAAAAGTTCCAAAAAAACGTTTTTTGACAATAACTTTAAAATTTGAGGATGTCTGGCAAGTTTGATGGGCATTTTTGTGATCTTTTCGACGAGAACAACAACCTTAACTACCTCATTTTATATAAAAGTATATTCGGCTTTGTGTTTTTTGTAGCACAGTGTTATTTACTTTAATTGTTTTTAAAATTTTTAAGTAAGTTTTTAATTGCGTCAATTAAAAATTTTCTCAATTTTTGTTTTTAAATTTAAACAAGTGATTACTCAAATTTGTTTCCTCCATATTTTTTTTCTGTGTGTGTATAAGGTAGCGTTCCATTTGCATAAAGTTTTAGGTTAGGTTGTAAGTGGCTGGTGACGTTTTACGTAATTACACGTAGACTCTGAGGTCCCTTGTGATACCATGGGACCGTAATAGGTTTCCCTACTAGTCCCTGTCGTTAAATCAATTTTAGCTTCTTATGAAGCTCCTTAGATATTGAATTTTGACATCCGACAAATCAGAAAGATCGTACAGCTCCCTAGATCCCAGTGAAGCAAGTATCTGACCAGAAAGTGCCGGGCAATGGCAAATAAACCCAGCAAAATTTTCTGTTCCAAATAATCGGTTCCAGAACGCATCAAACTACCCTGCAACCGGTTCTACTTAACATTCCAGAATCAATGATTTTTGTTAGAAATTGTCCCAAAAGCAATCGTTTTTTAGAGCAAGTAGTTTTTTCGAAAATTATAGAAAATTTTGTTGTGATTACCGTAGAATATATTCAAGAATCTATTGAACCAGGAATTTGTTCCAAAAAATTTTCCTGGGAAGTGTTCGATAGTTTCCAACTCCTCTTCATCCATGCAACTCCGGCAAAAGTCATTAGACGGCACTTTCAACCGCTCTGCGTGCTTCCCTATAAGACAGTGTCCGGTAATTATAGAAACCACCGTCAAAATCTCTACTCTTGGAAGCGATATCAGCTCACTTCTGTGCCCCTGATTAAGAGAAGGCCAAATCAGTCGTGTTGTCTCACACGTCCATCCATTTGCCCATCTTTGATTAGTCTTCGTCGCAGAACAAAGCCGTAGGTTTTGCTTGCAAGTTTCTAGAGGCATACTAACACATTCCAATTCTGTTGGAACCTGTAAGGTAGTTCCTAGTCTTGCAAGCTCATCGGATTTGCAATTCCCTGGATTGTCTCTGTGCCCTAGGACTAATATGAGTCGAACGTTAAACTGCTTGGCCATCTCATTTAAAGACGTGCGGCAGTTAAGGGCAGATCATGTTTTCAGAAGCATTGAATCCAGAGACTTGACCGCGGCATGACTGTCAGTATAGTTGTTGACTGCGGTTGTAGACAAGACATTGCAGCTCTACCAGTCAGCCACTTCCTTTAT